>CM077522.1:24168191-24768191 GCA_039654895.1 Mongoloraphidia duomilia | reverse complement strand
AAAACGTCATAAAGAGGCTCGAACTTTCGTTACGTTAAAATTCCGTAACTTAAAAACACAACGGGAACTAATGGTTTCTAATACTACCTATTTATAACAGTTAATTTTTCATTTGCTTTCGGTAAATTTACAGTGGCTGATATTTTCTTAATCAATGTGCAAGTGCAATAATTAGGTATATTATTTTAAACGGACAGTTCTTATTTTTGTTAATAAACTATATTTGTATATTTTTTTATTAATATTATCATTGTGAATAAGTAAGTAATTAAGACATTATGTTAATTTTTTTGACAAAATAAAATTTAAGAAATTATTAAAACAGTTCATTTTTAATTTAAAAGAAATAACAACACTTTTTAGTTTATTATAACTTGCAAGAGTATTTAAAGAAAATCTTGAAAAAGAAATTTAAACTGACAGTTTACACGTCCAGAATTATTAAAATGTTTATAGAAATATTTCTGACAGTTAATAATTTTGCTTTTAGTAATCTACAGATTGCTCAAAAAAGATTTATGTGTATTACAGAGTGTATTTTCGTTACTAGGAAAGTCACTAAAATTCCACATAGATTTGGTTTTTAGTATAGTAATCTACAGATTGCTCAAAAAAAATTTATGTGTATTACAGAGTGTATTTTCGTTACTAGGAAAGTCACTAAAATTTCACATAGATTTGGTTTTTAGTATAAATTGAAGAAACGAAAATATCGAAAATGATTCCTAATGATCGAGGTAGATTCTTAATGATCGAGGTAGATTCTTAATGATCGAGGTCGATTCTTAATGATCGAGGTCGACTCCTAATGATAGACGTCGATTCTTAATGATCGAGGTCTATTCCTAATGATCGAGGAAGATTCTTAATGATCGAGGTCGATTCTTAATGATCGAGGTTGATTCTTAATGATCGAGGTCAATGTTTGGCCGAAGTAAGTACTTACTAAATTTAGTAAGTCACTTACTATACTTACAAAATTTTCGGCTGGGACACAAAATAAGTGCTAACTCAGTAAGCATGGCTCAATATAAGACGCCATTTTGCTTATTGTTATTGTTAACAAAAGAGACCGGAACAGACCTGTCATTATCCATTTGCAACTATTTGCTTGAATTATATTATAATATCTGGGTGCCGAGCTTTGCTCGGATGAGTTCAATAAAAACAATAACCTACAATACGTCAATACAGAATCAAAAACGTAACTTTCATAGATACAACAACCATTAACAATATCATTCTACCTTATCGTCAACAACGAAATTTGGTTTCAAGTCGTTAATATGCCAAATTCCACAAGCGTGACCATTTAAATCTTCTTCCGAAATATGTCTAGATATGCGATATTCATGTACCCGCTCTAAGAATGCACACACCCAAAGAACTGAATTCTCCATCAAATGTCAGATGCCACTGAAAAACCGGAATGGGTCGACAACGGTATCCTGAATTTCCATGCATAATCGATAATGAATCACGACGGTTGTGTTGTACTCCTATTGGTGCGTTACTTTGTCCTTGTCTATTTTCCAAAGACAATCGACGTGGTACAGTCGGGATTGATCGCATAGTCGCCTCATCTGTACATTCAGTATTTAGCGTATGAACCTGAGGACCACTTGGAGGAGTCATATTCATATCGGTTTCCATGTTTGGAAGATCAATAAGAGAATTTTCAAGATCCATCATAAACAAAAAATATTCTCAGCTATAAAGACAATATCACGACTTGACGTAAACGAAAATAATCATATACTATGAAATATAATCAGATAACTTGTAATAAATCCGACATCAATAACCACAACACAAAACAAAATTGTTTGTACCGCACTAATCCGGTAAAACAATAATAATTATCTCTATCTATATCCTCAAAATCAAATTGTCTGAAAAATTCATCAAAAAGTTTGCGTTAGACAGCGGCAACTTATCAAACTTCGTAATTTACGTTGGGTATCGTCACTTACTAAATTTGAAATTATTCAAAGCTCACATTGAATAGCGTAATTGTGTTACTTCTCGAAATTATTTAAGGCTCCAAGCTGAACAGCCAAATTTATTACTTCTCAAAAGTATACAAAGCTTGGATAGCACCAATTTTATACTTTTCAAAAGTATTCAAAGCTCCACGTTGGATAGCGCCAATTTTATTACACCTAAAACTTACCGACCCTTTGGTTGGTTGCCGCTAGCTTCAGTGGCGAGGGAGTGGATCCATTAGAACTTAATACTTTTAAAACAATATCCCAAAAACAGATGACTTTTGGCCGACCCGTAGTTGTACATAGATGTTAAAGAATTATAAATAGTTGTTTAATATTTTCAATGGGCGCCAGAGACGGTTATATACAAACTCTATCGGATCACCGACTCTTAATCCAAAATACGAGGGAAGCCAAAAGTTTATCGACACAACAACAATACATTAATGAGACGATAACTTCATAAACAAATGTCAGTTTTATTTAAGGAAATTATATGCAAAAGTTACAAAACATCAATAAAACTTCAATTAAAGTATCAACATTATTATAGTTCTTACTAGTTCAACAATGTTTGAGTACACGACGCAATACCGTAAAATTTAATAAATACGACACCATTGATAACCACTATAGCAGGATAAATACGACACTGCTCATAGCCATTACAATAGATACATAATATCGACACTACACGAAGTCGCAAACATAAACACGACACTATTGAAAACCACTATAGCAGGATAAATACGACACTGCTCATAGTCCCTTCAATAGGTACATAATATCGACATAACAAGAATTCGTAAACACGTTAATTCGCAAATATACGGTACTCAAACACACGAGCGTAAACAATACATTCGCGGAACTTTAACAACGCGAAATAGTACGACTATTCATCAATTTAAACAGAAAAGTAATGCATCAATTATTATCTGAGAAAATAGTTATTCAACTCTGAACTTGGAATTACGAAATGACAAACGTAAGCATCGTATTACATTAATACAACAAATACAAAGAATATTCAGAACATAACCTCATTTGTGTTTGATCGACCAAAACAAACTAAACGTTACCAGAAATTAGATACATAATATTATAGATAACATTATCGGAAAAATGAACTAAAGTTAAATATATAAAATATTTTCATATTCATAGATCGAGTCAAAATCTTAAAATGCGCGTAAGTAACGTACGAAACAGCATAACCGTAACTGACCAGTCGCAAACATATATTTGAGTCACAATGAATAACCGAGATTATCGACTCAATCTAATATACGACACTTATAGCATTAAAACACAATAAAGTAAATTATTTCATATTCGATATTGACATATGACATTTAAAACATAATGATTGAAATTTTGAAGTTGTATTGAGATTGATAAAACAAGTTTCGTTAATATCAAAAAAAAAGTATTTGATAACAAATACGGTAACTAAAAAAATAAGAAAAAAGACGGCAAAATAGTGATTTCTTAAACTTGAAAACTTTCAAACACCAATATTGACACAAACAGTGTACTGATTCAGAAACTAAAATGTCGTTCTTATGGTAATCAGTTTAAATGCAAATTTCTGTTGATCGAAACTACATTTGCTAGGATACCAGCGGAATAAATAAGATGAAAACAAATCACTCACAGTTTGAATCCAGACGTCAAAATTACTGAATTGAAATTAAATTTTCACCTGGCGAAATTTCTTGATCAGGTTTACCACTCCAACGTAACTTTACACGTTAACAGGAATCGGTAGCATCTTAGACGATAGTAGTCTCCGTACATAATTATCCATGAATATTTTCCCACAGAAGTATCCCACCAATGGAACCAGCACCAATCATAAGAAACAATCCTAAGAACCAATCCTAATAACCAATCCTAAGAACCAATCCTAAGAACCAATCCTAAGAACCAATCCTAATGAACCAATCCTAAGAACCAATCCTAAGAACCCTTTTATTTAAGGGTAAAAACCGTAACTTCAGCAAAGAACTTCGTGAACAACGATTAACCACAGTATATCACTTCCTGAGTGAATTCCACTATCAATTCAAAAGTTTTCTTCAGTATTTCCAAAAATAACGATTGTTATTATCCAGCTTGAAAAATAACAACCGGGATGGAGGCCGTCACCATTCCAACAAAAAAAAAAAAAAAAGAAACGAAACTTCCAAAGCAGTCTGAATCAAAACAATAATTAAAAACGTGACAATCAGTCACTCACCGCCATCGAACGATAGACATAAGTACTAAAACAATCGCGGATCTATTTAAAAAAAAAATCATAAACAGATATACAAAATTTCCAGGTCAGCACCAACTAAAAATTCGTCTTCGTTAAAAATAAGTTTACTTTGACAAAACAAAATTGTAATTCTACCAAATTTAATATTGTGTCAATTATGTCGTAACAATCGTTAGAGCCGTTTTCGAGAAATTATTTATATAGATACATAGAAACATAGATATATACATAGAAACATAGATATATATTATATACATAGAAACATATATACAAGATTTACTCGTTTAATAATATAGGGGGATTGATATCTTCGCACTGTCAATTATATTCAGTCTATGAGGTTATGTACGAGATATAACGAAAACCGGTGTTTTGTGTTATATTAAGCCAGTAAGTCTGTCCTGGCCGAAAAGCGCTATAGTCAGCCTGTAAGATTTTATTTTTTTTATGCTAACTGGCTTACTAAGTTTAGTAAGTACTTACTTCGGCCAAACACGCCCATTGTCTCAGCTGCTGTTAGTGCAAAGAAGTGAAACGCGCAATATTTTAAGTGTTTTTTTACAAGTTCATGTGAGCAGCTGACGCACAATCCCGCCTCCATGATACAGCTGGCAATTTTTTTTCAACTCACTACTAGGAAACGACCTTTTTTACTAAGAATTGACCTTGCTCACAATTTATTGTAAATTATAGACGCGTCTAAAGACCTTGCTCACATATTTGCACATATTTACTTTTAGTTTTTTGACTTAGTAAAAATCGTTCTCTTAGCAATTTTAAATGTTTTTTTGTTAATAAAAAAGACCAGTCCAGTTATGAATTTTCATTATTAGTTTTCAAAAGGAGATTGAATATTTAACTTTGAAGTTTGAACTAGCCCAAAGATTTTATGGAAGATTTAGCCAAAAGAATAAATTTCAAAAATGGTAACCAATTAATTAGAATTTGAAAAATGTTTTTTTCGTTTCCTCTAAAATTTGGTTTTGAGGACATGATACCTTTTCGAAGTTGACAATTCAAATTAGGTAGGGATTTGAAATGAAACAACATGCTTGTTTTACTAAATATTTATTTAATTCTCTAATTATATATATATTCGAGACAGATCACTTTTAGTGACCATTCTTTGCAATTGCAATTTTCATATATAACCACTTTACAAATATAATTTTATCATCCAATGCTTTGGCATTATAGGTATTTTATAAAAACTAAAAACTATATACAAATAACTGAATATAAAAACAAATCGATAATATCTCTGATTTATATATAAACAAAGTTCTATAAAAAAAGTTGATATAAACATAAAATAACAGCGTTTACAAATAAAACTACGTAAACTGTCGACCAGATAATATAAGGGTGACCCATTTGTCCTGAAATTAATACATAAGCACACAATATTTTAACATACATATTATTATATTTTATAATAGTGACGTAAGTATGTTCATTTACAACACAAATGGATCGACTAACTTATTATGTAATTATAAAATTGAGGTTGCAAACTGACAATAAATTTCAAATTTTGATATAGTTCTGTGAACGTCACTAATAAATCAGTTTGTTTGGAAAAATTTAAAATGCGCAGCAGATAATATAATATAAATATGATTTTCTTTTTTCATTTTAAATAATGACCCATTTATGAAGGTTAATTGTATTGTCTAATAAATACAATAAAAAAATGTCCTTTTCTCTAATTTAAAGAAAAGATGTAAAATCAATATTATTTGAAAAAAAACAGTTCTTAATACTTTTAATAATAGTGTAAATTGATTTTCCGAAGTAACATCGGTTATGGCACAGTAAACTGTGGGTTATATTAATTATGGTTTGGTTTGCATATCTGATCGGAATGATAAAACAAACACAGTAAGAGATAATTCTCTGTTTTATTGTTGTTTTATTTATAATAAATATGTTAATTAAAAATAATATCAAAGCTATTTTGTTATTCAAACCATTTCGAGACATTTTACATTTTTATTAATAGGTATAAATTTTAAATAACTTACATGATGATCTCAAATGGCATTTTTATATTATTTGCGATTGAGAAATGTAATTAAATGAGAATACAAACAATAAAATATTTCGATTGAAGATACATTATTTATTATTTTTTTCGACTGTTACTTATCAAGTAAGATTAAAAATTAACAAGAAAAACTCAGTTTTTTTTAAGTATATCATCATTTTTATAGGTGGTAAAACCTATATTTGAAGTTTTTAACTATTTAAGCTATCATTGCAGGTAATTGGAACTCCCACTTTACCCGCCCTCGATTTATGCGGTCTTTTCCCGAATCCTTATTAATAAATATAAGCACATAATATAATAAATAGATACTAATAAAATATTATTGTATATTTCATTGCATTTATAAATCTGAAAACTGGTAAAAGTATCAATTGGATTTTTAATTTATTATTAAAAAAATAATAAATTGAAATTCGTGCTAGGCCCAAATAACCTTAGCTCTTGTTATCATTTAAATTGAAATGGAACTGAAATGAGCTAACCGACATTTGTTTTCTCAAAAACTAGAAAAGTAAACTCAGATGAAAATTTATGAAAAACAAAATAATACTTAAAAAATAAGATAGAGACCGTTAAATAATTACAATAGGGAACTTGATGATTTTTTCCCACGTCTGTTAAAAAACAATTTTGATCGTGACGTCACAGGCTATGAACATATGGAGGCACTGCGTCTACCTATATTATCTGTCTAAAAACCGAGAAAAAGACTGCTGAAAAATACTATATTGTACCCATGTAAAGTGCAAGCAACGCGTCTATGCAGAGTGACGGCACATATTTTGATTTCTTTTACAGTTTTTCCATATTTTATTAAATTATTTGCGCTTAGATGAATCTTTCAATGTTTCTAAGATTTTAGAGTTTGGTTCAAATAGACATAGCATAATAAAATGGATTTAAAAAAATCGAGGTGTCGTGGGATACCCGACAGAAGCGAAGCTTCTTACGCATTGTATATACTTAAAATCGAATTTGTCAAAACTAAAAAATATAAGTAATTTAAAAGGTATTATTTGGCCGCCATTTTAAAATCTGCCGCCATTTTAAAATCTGTGGCCATTTTATTTTTTTGTGTCCTATAAAATTCTCAAATATCAATTTTCAAAAGGACCGGATAATTTTTACAAACGTACATATGACCGCCATTTTGAAATCTGACCTCATTTTACTTTTTTGTGCCTATGAAACTCTAAAATATCATTTTTCAAAAGGATCGGATAATTTTTACAAAAGTACATATGGCCACTATTTTGAAATCTGACGCCATTTTATTTTTTTTATGTCCTATAAAACTCAAATATCAATTTTCAGCAGGATCGGATAATGTTTACAAATACGGTGACGGTGACCGGTGACGATCACGTTTTTTCTAGGTTTACTCTCCTATGGCCAAGCGCACAACGTCCGTAAAAAAGCTTCGCTTCAAAAATCCATTCAAGTATCCGAAGAATTTTAGTTTTGTGTTTTCTCATTAAAATCATATCTCAACACAAACCATAATATTATAATTTTTGACATATCAACAGAACACAGATATTATTCACTTTATTATAATTTAAGTATATACGTATACGAATGTCTTTAATAATAAGTCCTAACTACATAATAATATAAGTAAATAACAATTTCTTTTAGTTAAACATTTACACAAGTTACACGTATACAGTAAATAACTGGCCCTCAGATTCAAAATTGTATTAGAGATTTTAATTAGTCCACCCTTCTATTCACTCGCAAGACAAGTAAATGGTTCTTTATTATTTTGAATTATAGATCTATTTGTAAATTTAAAGTTAACATCAAATAACATATTGTTTGGAAAGGGAGATAAAGAGGGTTAACATATCTAACAGTTTCTTCTTTTTCTTATATAAGATACAGAGATTATTAACACTTTACGAGATTTAAAATCACACATAATAAATCGCCACAGTTCAAGATTCGTTTTAATTAGCTTTTTAAATGCTTTCCTCTTTTTTAATCTTCAAAGTTTTGCAATAATAACAATATTTTTAATGCCCTTTATATACACGATTTGGTTTCCACTTTTCTTTCATCAACTGCTACGATCGACTCACTACATCATTCAGCTACATCATTCTCTAGCGAGATTAGCATTGATCTCAGTTGTAATTATGATGTTAATAAAATGAACTTTCACATTCATTAATATTTTTAGTTACTTCATATTATTATAAAGACCTAAAGTTAAATCTTTGAAATAATTAACCCTGAAACACAATTCACAATACTGATGCTTCAGCTGTGCGTGTATTTGGTGGTGTATTATTATTATTACTAGCTGCTCCAGCAACAGTCATTTCACCCGTGTGACTTGAACAGTAAAATTTCTTATGTGCGATAAATGTAGAATGATAATTAAATGAAATATCGCACGATTTACAATATCTCGTAGCTTTTTTATCATCGTCTGCTATGGAAACATCCGATATTAAATCAGGTTTAACTTCAATATGAACTAGATCTTCTTTCTTAACAATATCTTCATCTACTGGAGACGTTACATCTACTTCAACTTCTACATCGGACGTTTCTTGTTTTACAACAACTGTGTCCTCTGTTGTTTCTAAGACTGGCATTGATTTTGTTGATTGTGTTTGAGCTACACCATTACACAAGAGCAATTCGTCACCTTCTCCAACTGCAGAAGCGCTTGACACTCTACCTCCGTTATTATGAATTAATTTATAATGACGCACGACATTTCCTCGAGATGATGAACTGTACGTGCACAAATCACAGTAATGAAATCTTTCATTACGATTATTACTACTGTCAGAACTAGGAGAAGCAGCGTCCACGTCAGATGGAATGGAAGATGGAATTATTGATGACGGAAGTGTACTAACTTTATTGTTTTCGGTTTGTCTTACTGTGCTGTCGTCTTCAAGAATGCATGTTATAAAATTTTCTTCCTAGAACAAAAAAAAAAAAATGTAGCTTTTAATATTTAAAAATCCTGAATCGGTAAAACTTGGACAGTCCGAAAATTACAGTTATTATATAACACAAGTATTCTAGAAAATCACCTACTAATATATAAAATAGCAACGGGACATCCTGTCAGTAATTTAATTTCCTTAACGGTTTTTTGGGTACGGAATACTAACAAGTTTCCAGAATTATTGTCTGTCTATATCGAGAACGACTGAACCGATTTAGGCGACATTTGGTATACATTTAATTGGTATTTAGACTTAAAGTAACACTAATGACCTCTGTTGTCGAGCGTCTATAATCCACACAATTCAATAGACTTAAAGTATAGGGCACTTTTTATCCGGCTATCAGATTAAGATAAGATTTCAGAAGGCTGACATCAACACAAGTCGTGGGTAAAGGCTTTATAGTAAAAAATGCGTTCTACTTCAAAAATCATATAAATTGACGTACTTAAATTTGTTTTACCTGTAAGTCGGCTGTTTTCTTCTCAAAATGCATTCTTATATGGGTACGCATTCCCCTCAATGTATTTCCCTTGTAGCGACATATTGTGCAGCGATAGGCCTTTACTCCGCTGTGCGTGTCCATATGTCTTTGGGCTGCACTTGCCGTTGAACTGACCACATCGCAGCAGGGACACTTCCATCCACCCGTCTGCGTCACGTTCACGGCGCACTGATGTCCTTGCTCTAAAACGCCTTTACATTTCAAACATCTTCTTATGTCAGAATCTGTGATTTTGCTTTGCAACTCATTTCTCTTCAAACAATAGTATGCTTGATGAGCATTCAAATTGTCCAACGATGTAAACTTAATGCCGCAAGCGACACAAATCAACTGCTGATACTGAGCCGTATGACCAGTTGGACTGACTTTACCATTACTGTTAGTGGGACTAATTGGTGGACTACCTGTATTTTTTGAAGTTGAGCCTTCATCTTCTTGTAATCTTGCCGAACAATAATGTTTTTTATGAGCTACATAGTTTTCATGCTTACAAAACACAATATTACACTCCTTACATTTAGAAACACCTTGCTTTACTAAAACTTGTGGAGATTGTTGCAAAGCAACGACTGGAAGTTCTGATGCAAGACGCAATGCAATTTCAGGAGTCATCCATTTCTGAAGGAACGGTAGTGGAACTGGGTATGGCAATCCTGTCGGTGGTATTAATGACACTGATGGAGTTTTATTGTCGGGACTATGCTGTATACTATCGCCGTCCGAATTTGATTTTGGAGTGGATCTAGACTGTCGAGGACTGTTACTTCGAGACTCGTGATATTTACGTTTAGGAGATGTACTCAGCGAAGGTGATGACCTCTGTCTCGGTGAAGGAGTCAATGGAGGTGATCCTGGCAGAGATGGAGCGCACACGATTTGTTCCGGTGTTGGAGAACGACGATGTCTGTTTTCTTTTTCATGTTCGTCGCCCAGTTCTATGACGAGATCCCTCAATTCTGGAGTTCGGCGGACACTTAAATCTAACGGCGCTGAAGGATCTTTCGGAGGTGGAATATCCCGCGGTTTATTCGCAGCTTTCAATACTTCCGGAGTAGCAGTAGTTCGAGAAACACTCGTTATTAAGGATGGTGGAATCGCTTGAGACATCGGCTGAATCGTTCCGTTAGGTAACAGAAAACACGGCGAATCTGATGAAGGAAGACCGGCAACAGAAGGTCCGGCTAAGACGCTAGCATTTCGAAATAATGAGTATGGCACAATTAGGACTGGATTTGTTGGTAGTGCAAGAAACTGTTGATTAGAATTAACGTTTTGAGGAGGGGAAGGAGGCGTTCTACATGCTGCGCCATCACTCGGTGAAGCTGGTGCTGACCCAGACGTGCATGATGATGCTGTTTTAGCTTGCGGCAACGACGTGGGAGCTGACGCTCCCATTGGTGGTTTTACAATGTGTCGTGTGCTACAATAATGAAGTTTGTGAGCTCTGAACGTTTTCGTCGAACTAAATCTAATGTCACAATCAGCACAATACCGATCTTGAATTTGCGAATTTTGCGCTACAACTTCTACGGACGCATCTCCATTAGTTGTCCCTACGTTCGGAACGGTTTGCTGAACACTGGGAGACACCGAATGCATACGCATATGTCTATTCAAACTGACTTTTTTGTCGGCACTATATGAACAATGAGAACATGCGTATTGTTTTCCAGTTTTCGCTACCTTTGCAGGCGTTTCTTGCGGCGTATCGTCAGCAATCGGTCCCATACTGTTCGAGTCAGCACCACTGACGGATTTAGTTTCTTCGACGTCGCTAGACGACTTTCTATGGGAACAGTAATATGTTTGGTGAGCTTCGAGGGTGCTTAGTGACGAGAATTTGATTCCACACGGTGTGCACATATATACGGGAACCGTGACCAATCTCGGCGATGGTTCGATAACGGGCTCTGACGGTGGTCTCGGTGGAGGTACGGTTGTTGGAGCCGAATCAACTCCTAGTCCCAATGCTGCTGGAGGTAATCTAAACAGTCGACCAGTAGCAAGGGCCGTTTGAATTGCTGGCGGCAGCGTAGCCAAATATTCCGAAGTAGGCGTCGGGGATGGCGATATGGCTCCGTCGGACGAATCACTGGGGCCAACAGCAGTCGCTAATGGACGCAACGCCGGATCTGTGGCAAGACTAGTGTTGAGTCGTAACCGAGGTGTTGCGTGAGTCTCGTCGCCACCAGCCGGTGCACCGCCGCTATCAGCCGTGCTTGTCGGTGTTGCTGCTGGACTTGCAGCTTCGTCGCTACCTTTTCTTGCTGGTGACTTATTGACACCTGGAGGGGTTGTTGTTTCGGCGGCGTCTGGCATTGCTTCAGCGTCGCTAGTCCATTCTTCATCCTCTCCTGAAACAAAGTTCATACGATTGTAAATAAAAGTTTTAATTTACATTTAAAAATCAGAACTATTTATTAATTACCTATTATATGAATTTGGACGAAATAAAAAAATCGTATAAACAGCACCGACAATAGTTGTTTCAAATCATAAAAAAAAACATTTTTTTGTTATATACAATCGTCACAATATTATTATCATATTATTATCTACAATATTGTTGTATTATCAAGATATTTGAAATCGTAGGTACTGTTTATATGGTATTTCCATGGCTCCAGTTCCCAGGTTCAAATCTGAGAACTGATAAAAGGAAAATTTTAATTTTCTGTGTATTATTAAAAACAAAAATAAAATGAAAATATGAACTGCGGTACTCAGGCTTAGATAACCCTGGCAGTTGGTTAGGCTTAAATAAATAAATATATAAAATACTTTGAAGAGCTAGAAAATTATTTTAAAAAATTAATTATTTAAGCGGTTTTTTAAACATTCGGCGGTTACATTGGGCAGTTGATATTTCATATGGGCAGTATTAAACTTTTTTGTGGTAATCAAATTTATTGTGGCAATAAAATGTTGCTAACAATATAAAAGAATTTGATTAATTATTTAATCCTACAGCAGCAGTACAAAACTTACTCGAGCGGCAGACTAAATAAATATTCTGTGCAATCAGTATTTGAGAGGTGAAATAATTGAGTTAGATAAATAGTTCGCCGCTTAGCACCAGTACAGTTCTCGGTCGATTCTTAGTGAGCTAGTTCTATTCTTAGTGAGCTGATCGATTCTTAATTAACAAGGTTTGAACTGGTCAGTGGTCAGTTCTTAGTGAGCTGGTCGATCCTTAGTGCATTCTGATATTTTATTTGACTATTCAATCACCTTAAGATTTCTGCAAAACCTGATATTTATTTATTAAATTTGACGCTACATTTTTTCGAGTGGCGTCCATGTTGAAATTATATTACGTGACCGTATTTGACGTTAGAAACCAGCGTCAACCGTCACATGAAAATGCAGTTTTAAAGTAAATGTCAGTTTATATACAGGGCGCCTTATTTCTTGACTGTTGTATGGGTGACTTCGTTTATTTTATTTTTTGTAGATTATAGACGCGTCGACAACTTAGGTCATTAGCGTCTTAATTACATTAAATAACAACTCACTTAAAACTAAATGACATCACAAAACATCCATGAGTGGAGGCGGGATTCGAACCCACGACAGTCTGATCCAAAGGCCGCTACGCTAACCGTTACACCATACTGTCCTCGGGTAACTTCGTTATTTGTGATGGTAGGGAATAGGTTAAATTAGCAAAGTAGTGCAGTTTTTCATAAGGAATTCAGTCGTGAAAATATAATTGATATACCGGGTGTCAGTAAAAAGTTATATGAAAAAAACAAAATTTGTGGAGTTGGTAAAACGATAGGTATTGGATTGTACTCATATAGGTCAGATTAGAAACAGAAAATCAGTTTAAAAACCAAACACAATGATCTTTTACGATGCTGAAATGTTTCGCAAAAAAAACAGTACAGCGATTAAAATGTTTTTTGTCTGAATCTACGTACGGCTAACACACGGAGCACAAATGTCACATAAGTAATCGTTGTATAGTAGGCTAGGTACCATTATGTAGCGGTTGTATGCATATTGTAAAGTAAGTTGGCTGATGTAAATTATGGTCTCAAACCAGGGTCAATCGATAAGGGAACAGGTTGAGAAAGACTGTGACTACGCCTTGATGTGTTTACTGATATATGGTAGACACATGCTACACATGGTGAGTGAGACGACATTTTATCCGATCCATAACTCAATTAACTGAAATGAAATAAATAACGTAATTCAACAATCAAACATTCTAAAAATTCTAAGTGTACATAAGTATATAAGAAATAATGCAATTGATAACAGTTTTATGTCAGGACTTAGCGATCGAAACGTGTTGAAACTATTTTTGCAAAAACTGGCTCGTGAGACTGGAGCAAAAAGTTTGAAATTGCAGACAGAACTAGTGGCAAGAATCATATTAGAAAGAATCCCGGAAGAGGAGGAAGTGGCACAAGACTTTTTTCTGCTTCATGTCGTCATCGTCAAGAAATGGCTATTCCTGTACTGGTCACAGTGGTCACCTTATTGAAGGTTTTACGGTTTCTATTAATAGTTCCAGATCAATATCGAGATGGTTTTTCTTATACAGGGTGAGTTCGACCACCCGTATCAGTCGTTTTTTTCGAAAACGGTTAGTCGTAGAGAGTTGTGTCAAAAATTTGTATTATAAAAGCCCTAATAAAGAATCGAATGGTGATATTTTTTTTTCCCGGAAGGTCGGCTTCCCTATTAGTTTGCTCCAGAATGTCCAGAGCTCCGAAATTATAAATGTAACGATAGGTCGAAAGTGGTATTGTTGAAAAGATCTTTAAAAAATAAGCCAGTTTTGTAGGAAAATTTTTTTCATTACTGCCACCCCTGTTAAGTAATATTTGTTTGAAATTACTAAATTAAAATGTCATAATAATGAACTTTTTAAAAGTCCGCATTTACAATCTAGTTACCTATCTATCGATCATTAAACACTGAAAAAGTACACTCACAGTATAACCAGAAGAGCTCAGTTGTATGTATTAAAGAGTAAATGGAAGACAGTTTGAACACTTGTGACAATGTCTAAGGTTGCTAGATTTTTAATGCTGACTTCGATCGTTATTATGAAATTTTGATTTAATAATTTCAAACGATTGTTACTTAACAGGAGTGGTAGTAATTAAATAATTTTTCCTACAAAACTTGCCTATTTTTTAAAGAGCTTTTCAACAGCACCACTTTCAACCTATCGTGCTTTCTAAAATTCCGGAGTTTTGAACATATAATAATTTATATTTATACTTATAGAAATTTACAGGGGTGGCAGTAATAAAAAAAATTTTCCTACAAAAATTGCTTATTTTTTAAAGATCTTTTCAACAATACCACTTTCGACCTATCGTTACATTTATAATTTCGGAGTTCTGGACATTCTGAAGCAAACTAATAGGGAAGCCGACCTTCCCGGAAAAAAAGCTATCACCATTCGATACAAATTTTTGACACAACTCTCTACGACTAACCGTTTTCGAAAAAAACGACTGATACGGGTGGTCGAACTCACCCTGTATAAGGCCATAACCGTCAACTCATGTGCTCATAGAGTAGGCTACCTTACACTTACTTCCTATAATTCCCCCATTCGCACTATGATATTTATAAAAGTTAAAGTAAGAAAATAATCAAAAAAAAAGATACAGAATGGTGCGAGTGGCGTCTGTTTTGATAAGTGAAGAAACGCATCATGATTATATTATTACAATTACCTACTGAAATAGCAGATTCAAAATATTATATAAATGAACAAAGTTCTAATTATGGAACATCGCTTACTATAGTGACCGTTGATGATAGATGAAATCGGAACTATACGGACATGCTTAAGATCTTTCTTGGGAAAGATAGAAAATGTCTCCGACAGAAAATAGTTCCTTGAACTATTTACAGATTCGCAACTACTCAAATTTATCACATATACAGGGTGTTTCATAATATATGCGCAGGACTTCAGGATGTGATAGCTCGTTCAAAAATATGAAAAAAAGTTTATATTAACTTACCTTCTAAAATGCACCATTTTAGAGATACAGGGTGTTGAAATTGAAAAAAAAATTTCTTTTTTTGCGAATATCTCCGGAACCGTTTATCGTACAGAAAACAGCTTTTGTAAGCATTTTCTACTCATAATAAGCTATGTTTTGTGCCGAAATTTTTTTTTTTTAAGTCATAATTGGTGAAGGTTTTGAAGGGGTAGTGGGTGTTTTTATGGTGCATTTTAGAGGGTAAGTTAATAGAAACTTTTTTTCATATTTTTGGACGAGCTATCACATCCTGAAGTACTGCGCACATATTATGAAACACCCGAAAGTAGCTATTTTGTAGTCGGTATGGTAAAAAAGTATATTGAATTGCAATTATCCCGTACGCTACTGATTGTCATAATATAACGGATGGTGTTAACAATATGAGACTGCTTTAGCCGATGACACGGATACTGTATAGCTGTTTAATGAAGCAGTCCATCAGCTCACGAGAAGTTCGGTCGACAAGCAAGAGATTTGCCTATGGAGTTAAGACAAATATATTATCGCCTACATGTACAGTATCCTTCCTTTAAGGCGTTACTCATTAAGTCAGCTCTTTCCCTCCTCCACTTTACTGTCTTGAGAATTGAGTGTTAGAAATCCTAACTCCTGCACGTCACAACCGATTCTCTCCACCCATAACTTAACACGACCAGCGTATTGAATGAATGAATTGTAGATTATAGATTATAGACGCTCGACAACAGAGGTCATTAGCGTCTAAAAAAAAAAAATAAACAAAAGAAAAGCAAAAACAATAAAACCAAAGCAAAATCAATACAAAATCAAAAGTTGACACACAACAATATAAAATCATAGACCAGCGTATTGACCTGTTAGGGATTTTGAATGTGTATTGTGTCATGTAAAATTTAGAATGCAAATTGAGCCAAAATAGTGAGCAACCGATCACCTTTTACGTTCTCTGTAGGTAAAAACCATTAGAGAGCAGCAGAGAGAGTAACGGTTGTCAAGCAGACACTCCGTTGCTAAGCACTGAGGTAAAATGTACCTATAATATAGAGGAGCTATTATCTGCTTATAACAAATTTGAAGCCAGGTCTGACGTCACAGGACCGATTTAACATGGCAACCAAATACGGGATGGATTTTTTTTTGCTTTGGGATCCGTCCTATCGCCGGGAGCAATGCAGCCTCTAGGGCTTATTGTGCTAGGGATGGATTGGAAATATTATTCTTTGCTTCTTCTTCTTCTCACATATTAAATGAAAACCGAGCAAATATGGCGACTGGCTTCACTTTTAAATACTTTTAGCGCCTCTATGAACTTTTACCTCAGTGTTGCTTGTTGCTAAGTGAGGACGGTGCTTTGCCGCCAATAGGCTGATGACGTCACTGCGTCATTCTAAAAGTAATCGGGCAACTCCATATAGTCGTGATTTGGAAGTGTATTGTAGGTATGTATATCATTTTAAATTTCAGTTTGATTCCGTTGTTTCCATATTTAGTATTTAAAGACATATTTTTTACATTTTTCAAAATACTTGTGTCGGAATTAAATCGCAGACTTCATCTCAAGCAGCCAGCATCTCTTGTTCTGTTGAAATTACGAACAATCTGTTTTTTATTAGGAAAAAAAGTCATAATCACAGGGCGCTGTAAGTACAGCAAACATTTTGAGTCTTTTTTGAGCCAACCATTCCTGTTTTATGAGCTCAATGTGGATATCAACTACCTACGTCACTACAACCAAACATTACAGATTCAAGTAAATGTGGGCATTGTGCAACTCTTGACAGTTTGCACACATTCTCACGACAGTCAAAAAACAGTGCCATGTATGGGCTCGGAGTGTCAACGGTGTAGCAACAATTCTCCTTCTCTAATGTAGTGTTTATTTTCCTTAGCTACGAGAGAAACTTGAAAAAATCAAAATGCTGATTACATTATAATATTGTTTCTATCAAAACTTTTTTTGCATTTCAAGCAGCGCGAAGCGCAGAGCCGTAGCTAGAGCTGAATTCAAGATAGGGCACTGAAAGTTTAAGGTAGGGCTGAAGCAAAAGACTACAATATATTTGGATTGCCCACCTCATTTGGTGAAATCAAATTACAGAAGCCAAAAAATGGTGAACAACAATTTAAATAATTATATATTTTTAATCAAAAAGAAAAAAAAATACATTTGCCATGTTGTCAAATTTCCGAAGAACTTCATTTAGATCCAACGATTTTGATTTTGTTTTTTCAAATGCCAGATAGACCAAGCCTGCCATTCTGTCGTGAGTCGTGACGGTCTTTGCGACTTGTTTATAATTCCTTGAGGTAGGGCACTGGATGTTTTAAGGTAGGGCATTGCCCATTAATGCCCCCCCCCCTAGCTACGGCCCTGGCGCAGCGTTAGTATCACTTGTTGCCAATTTTAGGCCGCAGAGTTGCAAGTATTATAAGTTCTATATTTGCTACAATACAATCCAATTAAAATCGTCACACAAGGGTAACAAATTTTATCTCGTCGGATTCCAGTTCGTGTACAGACAAAAATATTGTTACCAACTACCGATACATACAAAAAAAATTAATCCGTACAAGTAATCTTACAGCAACCACGCAAATACAATAAATTATGTATTGGCTTCATATAAAACCTGTTGCAATAATATAATATAAGATAGATTGAAAAATACGATTGAATGAAAGATTAGATGTGTATTAGGAATTAATAAGACTGAAAGATGGGAGTTATGGGTAGCGATACGGATCTTTAATTAGAGCTCGGAATGCCAGAGCCACCGATATGGATCTCTAGACTGTAGGTATGAGTTATATATGTTCGTCTCACTCCATCTCATTCGTCCGCGACTCCGTACAACGTGGATGCGTGTGTGTAGAAAGACAGAGAAAGATCTTATCGTACCTCACCTGGGATAGTGTTATTAATTGTACAGCCTCCAGTTATTCCCAATAAGTATGTATCTCTATCTATTCTACACTGATGCAGTGGCGTCGTCGGGAAAGGACGCCATTGTTGGCATCGATCATACACCTATTTGCCGATACTCCACTTTAAGGTAGCTTCACGATACTTCTTTTTCGTGCGGCAAATCATGCGCCATTGCATGCATTTTCGCATGCAATAGGAGGTAAAAGACGAATCTCTTTTCATTATGCATCATAGTATAAGTCCGGAAAAATTTAATAATTATTTTATTTCTATTGCGGATAGTCTGATTAATGAGCTCAGGAGTTGAAAGACGCGAACACTGTCGACCTATTTTTGTTAAAAATAAAATAATGACTCTTTCAGCCACGTAGGTATATCTATCATTGCTTAGTTTATGTCAAAAAAGAATTAAAAGACTTTGAAAAAAATTCTGATTTTCTAATTCTAATTCTAAAGTATGAAACGAGGAAAAAAAATTCATTAGTATTACCGCTACACAAATTAGCCAGTGTGAAAAAAAAATTTATATATATTTAGAATTAGAATTAATTAGAATTAAAAGTAGGGGCCCTAGTAGGTATGCACTGCGACCAATAAGGTCTTTATAAATATTTCCCTGAAGCTTTATAACAAATTGTCTACACAATTTACAGTTTTAAATATGAAATATTTTTTAAAAAAATTTAAAATTATTTTTATCTTCAAACTGCTTTTATAAGTACCATAGACGAATTTTTTAACTTTAAGTTTTAAATGTTATTCTGATAATTACTATTGGCTATGTTTTTTTTTGTGACGTCACATGTACATTGTACATATTATGTATCATAGCGGTACCCGTCCGGCTTCGCCCGGGTGTAATACACTACTCACTCGCTTCACTCGTGCGCTTGAATATTATAATTACGAAGAAATTTGATTACCATAAAAAAAGTTATAGTGAGTCAACCTTAAAAGATAGACATACGCTGTCGCAGACTCTCAAAAGCTCTCAAAAGGAATAATTTTTCACGTTTTTGCAACATTTTTCATTAATGCTCCGCTCCTATTGGTCGTAGCGTGATATTATATAGCCTATAGCCTTCCTCAATAAATGGGCTATCTAACAAAAAAAAATTTCAAATCGGACTGGTAGTTCCTGAGATTAGAGCGTTCAACCAAACAAACAAACAATCAAAAAACAAACAAACTCTTCAGGTTTATAATATTAGTATAGATTATATGTTAAAATATATCTATCTATTTATTTACACGTAGAGATCGTTGCACATGAAAATTTTCTATATTATATAAGTACTAATAAATGCAAGTTTTTTTATTATTTCACTCCAGTTTAGTAAATAAAACAACACAAGACGCATGAATCATGCAAGAAAGTCCCGATTCACTCGGGATACACTTGCGTCGTCTTGCCTCACAGTAAAATGTCTCGTGCGTTATAAATTGATGATTTAAAGCAGACAGGCATGCCTTTTACTGTGCTTAAGCGCATGCATCAAGGTGCACAAAAAAGGGGCATCGTGTGAAGCTATCAGAAGGGCCAGCGCACACGTGCTAGGTACTTTTTATATCGAAAACGCGCGATTTAGCAACTGCATTGCGATTTGATGATTACTCAGCTACACGAAATATCTCGTTCGATCGCGTGATTTGACAATAGCGTGGTGACTCTATCGCAATTTCGCTCGATCTAAGAGTACAACCCCATTAAAATCCATGGTATGGTGTCGTCCGAACCTGCGACAATCGCGCGTTTGCGATACATCAATTGTGTATTTCAGCGAGTAGTGTGCGGGCTTACGCTGTTGGTTTCTGCATCTGACGGTCTAGGTAAGTCGGGAGTCCTTAGAGTGGAAAGTGAGGGGCGAAGCGAGAGAGGAAAATAAGCAGTCGCATAGCTCCGAGTTCGCGTAAGTCGAGGTATTACCACAGTTTAAACGTATACAAGCAGTTTCTCCACTCGGCAATATTTCTGTCCCACGAAATTCAGTGCGCATGCGTCGACCTAGTATAGTTTTGGAGGCAGCACCGGCATATATTTATGCACAGTATAGGTACTAACCAGTACCAACTGTGATTTATGTCTATGGCATATGCACAATTTACACGAGCTTATTTGTTTATGGTACTGAATGAGATCCTGTTCTATAGAAACACAGTCACAGAGCGCTGGCTTCTCATTGGCTGCCTAACGCGCATGTTTGACGGTGGTATAGAGTAAAAAAAACAAAACTTGCAGTCACAAAGCGCTGGTTTCTCATTGGCTGACAGAACATCAAGTAAGTGAAATCACTGTATCTGTAAGCTTTACACTGTGGTATTACTTTATCTCTACTAGTGCTCCAGTAATGTATCTGCCACTAACGTCCACGTATAAAGATGTACATGAAGTGATTGATAGGTCAACAACGCAAGATGAAAGAAGGTAAGGTTCAATGATGAAGCAAAACGCTGTCACTGGTGGACGGATTAATAACAATATAAAAGATGTGTTACACGGTCAAAGCCTGCTGCAGTGGGTTCATTCAATTAACCAACCAACGATGTGCTATGCGATTCTACCAGCAGATTACATATTCTGTGTACGGTATATAATAATATGTATGTATAATACATTCCTGTTTACAGCACTGTGCACAAGAAAGTGAAAAAAATTAACTTTTTTAATCCTATGAAAATGTCCAATTCGCCACGATTACCGAGTTACAGACGTTCAACGATTAAGAACAAGCTATAATATTTAGCAGTGTTTTATTGCAAAAAAAAAAGTAAGTAACAACAAAAGAAAAAAAACAAAAGCAGCAGAGAACTAACTTATATGTACAAAATGACCACCTTCAGCATTAATAATATACTATACAGCGCGATCAAGAATATAGACTGAGTGGTCGCTCTTATTACCTCCGGGTTATTCCATTATTTGCTGGCATACGTCACTAATACGCTGTCGCAGCTTGATAGGACGTTTTTTGCTTGAAATGACTTCAGAAATATGCTCCTGAAGTTTGTACAGTACTGAATTCGAAGTTGCTATAATTAAATAGAGCAATTTGATCCTTGAAAACAGTGTAGAAATTGTCAGAAGTGAGCACTTCCGTGGCACGTAGGATCAATAAAAAGCAATACTGATTAATTCAAAATTTGCATTTAATATTAACGTTTCGGTATTCTTCATACCGCATCTTCAGAGTCTACAAGATAATTATAATGTTTATACAATGGTTATATGTAAACGTGGGTGAGAATATTTATATGGTGAAGAATAATTATTTTGTGGAAATAAATTTAAAATTAACAAAAATTTTTTACTATTTTCCGACAATGCTTTTTGAAACCCACCGTAATATGTGTTGTGAACCACTTTATTTTGCAAAGTATTGTTTATAAAATATCTGACAAGTAAACATTTTCACAACACTGCGTTCAATTAAAAATACGCCGTACTTGCATGTACAGCCGCGGAGACGAGGCAAACAGGTGAACAAATAGATTGTTTTTATTATTAACACCAACCAATTCGCTCATTCTAGGCTTAACTCTGTACTTGAAGCACACGCCTTCCCTAGTAGTTATGGAAAACTTATTAATGAATTAGAGAAAATCGTTTTACATAAAATTCAACATTCACTGAACAAAAACATAGGTACATCACTAACAATAATGACTAATAATATTTTAATTTAAAAAAATTGTTCTAATTCACTTTTTTTATTAAAATATTAGATAGTGATGCATGCTTTTGTTCAGTGGATGTTGCATTTTAAGTGATACGATTTTCTCTGATACATTAATGTTTTCCATAACTACCATGAACTCGCGTATATATGTTGCGTCTTAAGTGAAATACACTGACTTATACGTATTTTTAAGTTTTCATTTTAGACAATGTAATTTCTTTAATTGGAAAGTGTCAGCAAACTAGTGAAGAATTTTGATGAGGTTTTTCAACAATTTTGGAGGGTTGTTTATTGCAGAAACAAGATATTACTTCAGTAGTATAGTTTAGCGTTCAATTCTAGAACAGATGCATACAAGATTTCGATGTTCATCATTGCTATCTTGGGAACGAAAGATAGGTACAAAGGTCAGCTAAATTATCTTGTTGTCGTTAGGGCAACAAAATGTTTGCAGTATTTAAATAGTTTTAATAACAGTATTAATAATACAATCTATCATTTTTACCATCGTTTCATCATAATAATTCACATTATACCAATGGTAAGCATCGAAAAAATCACCACACTGTATATCTATGTATGTATAGGTAATAAAAAACATTAATTTATTAAAATTAAATGATTATTTAATTCTAATTATTAGTTGCCAGGATTCATTTTATTTAAATAAATAAATAATAAATAATAATGCGTTTAACGTCCGTTTCTCGACATTATGTCATAGCAGACGCCATTCGCACCATTACTATTTTTCATTTTTACCACTTCCCGTTTTATACATTTTTTTTTTATTATACTTCAACTTATTTAATAGCAATGTGCGAATGGAGGAATTATAGGACAACTTAGGTCATTAGCGTCTTGATTACATTAAATAACAACTCGCTTAAAACTAAATGACATCACAAAACATCCATGAGCACATGCGGGATTCGAACCCACAACAGTCTGATCCAGAGGCCGCGACGCTAACCACTGGACCACACTGTCCTCAGGCCAGCCAGGATTCATGCCACGACAACACACAATCTGTGGAAATTTCAACTAGCTAACCTCTTATCGTTTGTGAGATAGAGCCTTGTGACAGACAGACGGACGAATATACATCAATGGCTCAGTAATAGGGTTCCGTTTGGAGGTACAGAACCCTAAAAATAGTAGTAGATACTAACCCTTAAATATCGTTTCAATCGATCAGTTATTTTTGAGCAGCTGCCATCTACAAATTCTACATTCTAAGGTCAGACTTTCTGACAAAGCATTTTTCAACCCAGCAATACAGTGCCAACCACAAACTACCCCTCTTTTTGCTTCGCCGAGGCCTTAGTCGAAAATCATTCAAATCGAGAAGTTAAGTTTAAACAAAATAAAAAAATATAAATATATAGATAGGTACGCCTCAAGGTGATAACCTCCTTTTTGAAGTCTGTTAAAAATGTAATACATACGGGCATACGGTAATCAGTAGTGCATATTATGAGCACCAGCCGCGCCAGTTCCGTGTCCGTCCCGTTAGGAATACCGATATAGACTGGCAATACTTGTCAGATACTGCGGACGGCCGATAAGCTGGACGCCTGCGTCTGTTGAATTATCGGACAGTTTATGTAACATTGCCACTTCAGTGCGCTTAAACACCGATTAATGTATTCCCAATTTCGTAGCACTCATCTCAATTGTCGAGAGTCTATAATTTACAATCATTCATCACTAGAGCTAGGTTTAGTCATAAAGAAAAAAGAACCAATTTTTGAGGGTTGAAATTATTTTGAAAAACTACCAGAAATTGTTTAACTTGGTTAATCTATAACAACAACATATTTAAATATTTTCAATAAAATCGATTCTTTTTTGTTGTCTTTTTTTTCTTAATACAACGTGTAACAATATTTATCACTCGCACTCCCATGAAATAATATAAACTCTTATAAATTATTACAGTTACTATCATTTTTGTGCCAATTTTACTGGACTTACAAAAATAATTATTCTGCTATTAAAAATTAAAAAAGACTATAACCATGTCATTCAGGAAACAGGATACCTATATACTTGCCTATATACTATATTATTCAGATGTAGGTAGCAAATTATAAATAACCCGTCAGGCATATTAAAAAAAAAGCAATTTTCATTTTACTGAAATATTCGAACAAAACAGACAACGGAAATCGTTTATTATGGATATTCACTCCTATAAAAAAAAACTCATTAAGTACAGCAAATTTTATTGTTTCAAGTAAAAAAATGAAAATAATAAAACAAAACCTCAATGCATTGTTATTATACATCAGCGGAAATAACGAATTTACTTATTGGAGCGTTTAATTAATAATTATTTTAGTATAAATAATGCATGATACATTCTTTCTAATCTATGAACACGTAGAAGCAACTGCAAAACATTGTATTATTTTATAAAATCTCGATCTAGTGGGCGGTTGATTCAGTCAGACGTCAGAGTGTGGAGATCCGTAGTAGAGGAGAGAAGGTTTGACTGATATTTGGACCGGGGCTTGATGGCTCGTGACTTTATCTCAAGTGGCATCTATCTCGACACACTCCAGACTTACGTAACACACATGTGCCAGCCACCCATCGCCACCCCCTCTCACTTCACCTCTCCGCGCGATACGGCCGACTTAATCGTGTGTATTTGGTCGATCGCCGCCTTCCTTTCGAACTGCGGAGAGAACGTGCACCAAAATAGTTTAAATTTAACTTTAAGCTTCGTTTTTTTTCCGTTCGGTTAAGTATGCATGTCGAGGTCGCGTCACGTCCAATCGAAGCGATCGACCAGACCAGTAGGTACTCATCGAAAAGCAGCTACGTTTATGTTCATAACCATATATTTTAATAGTCGAGCAACACATCAAATACCCATTGACCACCAACGATAGAATCTGGATTCTTACATTCGTCTCCATACTGATCAGGGTTCAAATTACATTACAAAAACTTCGTGAACAAAATTGTAATATACTTTCGGCGATTTTTATTACTCATTTTTTAAATAAAGTTTCACTTGCACCGTGGTTTTTCATTTACGTATTGTAGAATATAGACGCTCGACAACAAAGGCCAGTTCGCTAACCGTTTAACACTTTAAGCTGTCCTTGGCACAAAAATAGGGAAAAACAATTTCGAAAGCGAACATTTATTTGTCTCGATTGTTATGTGAACCAAGAGCGTCGCCAGCCAATGGGCCAGGGAGGGGCAAGATCAGCCAGGGAGGGGTAAGACGAGCCAGGGAGGGGAAAGATGAGCCAGGGAAGGGTAAGATGATCCAGGGAGGAAGGGACAAGATGATAGATAGAGAATATGAATCGTAGGTAAAATAAATACAATTTATAAAGCTTTAAAATCTTTTAGGTTGCGATCAAAATGTTTAAAGCTTTACTCTCTATTGGTGGCAGCTGCCCTCCCCTGCTCCTCCTTGACGACGCCCTTGATGTGAATGAATATAAACGTACGCCGACAGAACGAATAAAGGCTTCCATCAGACCAACGCGGGAGGGAGCGATAGCGGCGCGGGATAAATTATATGGCGGGATATGTAAGTGAGATATCGCTTGAGTGTAAATACTAGAGCATATTCCGCCATATAATTCGATCCCATGCCGTTCCCGCTGGCCGCGTGAGCCTTAAAGTGTATACTTCACGGGATACAAACGAACGATTTTTTTTGAAATGTAGCTTTTATGCGAGTTCGGGCCGTTTAACTTTTGAGTTAAATATTTAACGCTAACGATATAACCATGCATGGAAACGAAAAACAAATACAGTACACTCTCTCTAATCCGGCACATATCAGACAAGTGTGTCGGATTACCGAAATCGTCGGATAAATTGATGGTTAGAGCATATAACTTGTGTAATGTACTGTTTTTATTATACAAAACAGCATAGGTATAAAGTACCTACTTAAGAAAATACGCTCGCAATTTTTTTTCTCAATGTCTCAAAAAGTATCTATTTGCAATTAAAAGCAAAGTGGCTGACATCTGATGTTCGAATTTGAAGTCGTCGCGGTCGTATTTGGGGTCTACAAAAAAAATTGCAGAGCTCCCGTAATGTCATTCCCTGCTGCTATAACATCTAATGATTGTCAAAACAATAACAATCTGACATTGTTGACATAAAAATCTAACATCATTACCTTAAAAATTTACTTTACTTTCTAAACCATTTAAACCATTATCTCGTGCTAAGTGCTGACATCTACATTTGCTTTTAATTGCGAATAGAAAAATTCGACATAAGCATATTATGTGCTATTAGTGCGGGAGGCAGCGTTGCAAATGAAAAAGTAATAGTAAGCCGGCTAATTTTGATATAAATCGGAGTGAATCCAAGTCGGATTGAATAAACTTAATTTCAATCCAACTTATTCGATTTTTACCTGGGAGAAGCAGGGTTGAGCAGCTAGTATAGACTAAAATTTGGCAGACAACGTACCTATAAATTTAAAAAAAAAACGACCGCCAGCTGGTGCGTCAGCTGACGCTTGGTTTACTTATTAGTCATACCAGATTTATCGAAAAAGATAACAAACGATCGGCGTAAAAACACTACCTAAAATGCAACGCAAACTCCCGGGCTATATGTTCTCCCTTTACTAATACATGCTTATACATAATAATATTATGTGTATAATCGCGACTGTCAGTATGCGAGCATAACATCGTAACACATACATACAAACTTCACAGCACACATATGTACACTTTATAAGGTGTGTGTGTGTATGAATGTAGGTACGCATGGTATTTTATTAACGTTTATAGTGATTGACGGTTTGATAAATGCATGTATGTGTTAACTAAACAACAGTAAACAGTTTGAATTTCGTATTTTCATATTACAATGCACACTAAACAAATGCTTGTAGTATAGGCATTGCTTTCCACCTAACATCTAAAAATGGACTGTGACATACAGACAGTGCCGGATTTCCACCTAGGCCCACAAGGCCCCAGCCAAGGGGCCCAGCCAGCCTAGGGACCCCAGTGGCGGAACCTTCATATAAGCTCAAAAGCTTGGCTTGCCTTATAGAAAAGCTTTATCGAAAATATTATTTACGGATACGACTAATAATTTCTTGGTTAATTATAATAATACCGTAAACTACCTTACAGATCTTCTGTATTTTGATTTGATTAATTAAAGTCGATTAAAAATTATATATTCTGTACTAGTACATTTAATTCGCTAAATTTCTAAAATGGCTTCGAGATGGGGGGGGGGGGCAAATGCCAAGTGCCTAGGAGCCCTGGGTCTTTAAGTCTCGTACTGCATACAAACATGAAACCTCACCATAATGGTTCCGTTTTTTTGGTAGGGAGCTCTAATACAGGACAAAATATAAATGAACAAAACATTTTTAAAAACAATAATATAATTTAATTAATCAAATGAGTTGACTAATTGCGGCGAATGTTTGGGGGTCTATTGATACCGAAATTTATTTGTAATTCCTTCATGTCGCACAATAGGCTATTTTACACTATATATGAGAAATTTATTGGAAAATGGTGAAAGCTGAACATATTGGTTTTAATTTATAAAAATGTAAGATTAATTTATTATTCAAGTTTTAAAAACTAATATTTTTAGTCTATATGCCGTATGGTTGTTTCGTTTGTGACGTCACTATTACCTATAGTAAACAAAGCGAGGATTTTTTAGAAATTGTGTGTTAGCCTGCGTTTGTTTACTATAATAGTGACGTCATACCAAAACAAATAATACGACCAGCGTTTTCGCGCGCAATTTCTAAATTGAAATTAAAAATACCGTTTTAGGCTATTTAGCGATTTCATTTTAATAAAATTCAAGGTGGATTATTCCTACCACTTAAGACACTTTCCAAAAAAACACTAAAATACTCCATTGTAACTTGACGTCCTCTATAGGTATACTATAGCTTCGCAATGTCCAAGGGTTTCGCGATGCGACAGTTTGGGAACAACTGCTCGAAGCGTCGTCTCTTTACAAAACTTATTTACTCTTTGGTTTCAAATGTTGTTCAGTGTACAGTCGCGGACTTAAAAAAGTTTACACATGAGTTATTCAGTGCAAGTTCACAAAAAGTCAGTAGCTTAGCAACAAATTTAGTTTTTAATAAGTAAATGTAAATGTCAAAAATTAAAGGAAATAATTGTCGTTTAAATGCCTCGAAATTATTAAATCGATGAACAAAAAAGAAGTCTCTTTGCAAGATTAGAGGAAGGAATTTGCTAGTATCAAATATTATCAAATCTTTTTATGCTTGAATTGAATAATATTGAGAAATTTGGATTGTATATCAAACAATTAAGGTGTTTTGATAATATTTTTTTATTTAATTTTTAAGATGTAACCTTAGTAATTGATGCATTACTATCAAAAGCCAAATTACAATATGCGAAAATTAAAAAAAACCGCTAACTAGATGATACAGGTGTAAACTTTTTTAAGTCCGTGGCTGTACCGTATAGGCTAAATCCCCATACAGCACACAAACAGGCGATGAGGTTTGGTAAATCGTGCGACAGATGATGTGACACAGTTTACGCCGTTGTGGCAGGTTAATTAGTCCACACGCGAGCGCGCACACGTGACTATATGCAGAACGGCGACGTTGAGGGAGGAGGGGAGGACGAAGCGGATCACGTGACGTCGACACACACACAGAGAAACACGCAGCGGCCGCTGTGTTACATACGTAACTTGTTGCTGCGGTTGATATGAACCCGGCCCCTGACTCGGGCACGGTGTGCTCGACCCGTTACTGCCACCATCCCCGATTAATATACTCGCAAGAAGTCTATAGATTTACTTTATTCGTAACATTTATTTTTATTATCGAAATAGCTGCCCGACCCGGCTTCGTCCGGGTATAAATCGGACTAAATCCAAGTTGGATTGAATAAACTTAATTTCAATCCAACTTATTCGATTTTTACCTGGGAGAAGCAGGGTTGGGCAGCTAGTATGGACTAAAATTTGGGCAGACAACGTACCTATAAATTTTAAAAATGCATTTAAATCGGATCAGTAGTTATCGAGTTATAAGCTTATTAACGGATAGACAGAGAGTTGTTCATGCGTTTTAAAAATTATGCGGCAGCTATAATGAATAACATAATATCAAATGCAGATAGTGTGTATGAATATGTGACTAGATGCAAAACTACCTATAAAGATCAAATCAAAAGAGACTGTATTTGTTACATAGGTTTAAATACTGCTTTAATTTAGGTAGTGCTTCCATGATCCATAATCACAGTTGTAGCTCTGTAAGCTTCTGCAGGACAACAGTTTTGTCTAAAAGTTCGGCACCCCTCACATCTACTCATAACAGACAAGGTTTCTATTTCTTGGCGTAATTCAGTCAGCGAAAATATACTAACTGTACTGTGTATATGTAGGCTTCCGGGCAAAGCAGTTCCAAAGATGGAACAGACATGGAACGTTTTCTTTGTTGTGCGGACATGTTTCCGGGAATGCGTTAGTATATAAAATATAAAGAATTAGTTACTTAAAACTACTAAAAACGTTATTAAAATTTATATTATAGTATTCATTTAAACTGTATATTACCTTATTAAAAAGAAATTCTTTTATGATAGTTTTTAGCTTCATTACCTTTAAATTTAACACATTAGGTGGTAGTTTATTGCATATTTTCGCTATTGTATTGTAGGGGCAGTTTAATGTGGTTCCAGGGCCAATACATGTCCGGAAGTACCCAACTCTAGATAAACACTATACTGTAATAAACAATTGCAATGTTGTTTTGGTGCACTGGATAGATAGATGTTATAAAACTGTAGATATGAAAAAAGTTTAATTTTTTTTACGGCAGTGGCATTTAAAATGTTATATAATATAAGTAGCCTTATAACAATCATGGCAACATTTTTATATGGATATTGAAACTTTCGTTGAAAATAAAAAACTTTTTAACAAAAAAAAACCTCCTTCAAAAAGCCACCAAAAAGAGGCAAATAATGGAATTTTGAGGTCTGTGCCAATTTAATAAAATATGAAGTCGGTTAAAAAGTATAGATTACTGATTAATATCGTTCTTTTTAACCGATTTTATATTTTATTAAATTGGCACAGACCTCAAAATTTCATTATTTTCCTCTTTTTGGTGGCTTTTTGAAGGAGGTTTTTTTTTTGTTAAAAAGTTTTTTATTTTTTATTTTTAAGTGGCTTCACAATACGTAATTTAGTCGCTTGCCAAAAGATTCACTTACTTAACTGACTTCTTTCGCTGTGTGTATGTGTCAAAAAGTGACATTTACCTTAAGGCATCACACGCCATTACTCACTTTTATTAAAAATTAGCCGAACTACTAAACCGATTAAAATAAAACTTATATGGTACCAACTTCGAGGTATACCCTATCCAATAAAAAAAGAATTTTCCAAATCGGTTTATAAATGACGGAGTTCTGAGGTAACAAACATAAAAAAAAATACAACCGAAATGAGAACCACCTCCATTTTTTGAAGTCGGTTAACAATTTCGTTTGTGGATAGAGGTTTTAATTTTTTGTTTATTACAAACTACCTTTCATTTACAAGTTACTCAAAAATCTTATTTTGAATATCACTAGTAGGCATAGATTTAGATTAAGGTACACGAGAACCGGCACTCCCACCATCGTTTAATAACGTTTCTAAGATACGCTTATAAGTATATAGGCATTTTATAGTTAACTAGTGTCAGTAATGTTAATGCAAGTAAAAGATGCAATATACGCGACCCGCCTTGCCATTACTTACGATGCTACAGGAAATTCAACGAGCTTATAAACAGTTTTATAACCTGATTACGGTATGTTGCATACTGATTATACATAATTACATTCATGTTACGTTAATTTATAGTTTACGTTACTGCCACGAATATTTATAAAAAAATTGAACTATTCGGAATTTTTACTATTATAGGTAATACTAAATAATTTCTGTTGTGTCCTTATTTAACACAAAAAAGATAAAACGTAATCTTAGTCTTAAAACTAGTTTTGACGATATTAAACAAATTAGTCAATAAGCAGCATGAAAATTGATTTGATTTGTTTTAATGGAAATAAACTTTGTTGTAGATAGTATAAGTTTGTAAATCTTTGTCAGTACTTTTTAAAGAAAGAATGTTTTTGCTTTTATATTTTATTAACAACTAACTCAAAAAACGACAAAATTGTATTAAAAATGATTGCATAAAATAACATAACGTACATTGGATAATTATATAATAAACAAAAAATGTAAAGTGTGAAATAGGGCTGGGAAATCAATAGCCTAGTAGATAGTGTCTTATAAAATATTATGGATTATTATGGAGAAAAATAATGACCCGGCACCACCACCATCGCAAAAAAAAATAATTTTACTGTTATTTTTTTTACAAACCTGCTTACAGATGTACAGGGCGTCCTGGTTTTTTTCCGTATTTTTTTTATATTAAATGTAATTATTCTGATCAATAAGCCTTATAAGGAGTCATTAACACATTTTTGAACAATGAAACATAAAAAAAATATAACACTACGGTTTTGGTGTTACCGATTCATTTTTACGATATGTTTCAATGTTTAAAGTTTGCTATGAAATCTAAAAAAATACGTATACAATTTCCTATTGAAAAACATTGGACGGAAAAAAATCAGGACACTATACAGTATGTAAACAGGTAAGCTGCACACAGGGAAATTAGCATTGGGAAAAAATGAATGGATCAGAGTGAGCCATGACTAATAATGCACGTATTTATATAGAGTTGCTATGGTTATTTTAGTGTTATTATTTTAATTTCAATTATTTTTATTTTAATTGCCGTTTAAATGTCAAGTAAAATAAAAATAATTGAAACTAAAATAAAAACACTGACAAAACTATAGCAACTCTATATAAGTACGTGCATTATGAGTCATGGCTCACGCTGATCCATTCATTTTTTCCCAATGCTAATTTCCTTATGTGCAGCTTACTTGTTTACATACTGTATGTATCTATATTACATTAGGTATCACATTTTACATTGAGCCTTAATAGAAATAATAATTTGTTTAAAATGAATACTTATTTTTCATTTTAAACATTTAAAAAATTTGATGGACATGCACACAAGCTTTTGTTTTATTAGAATCTTTCTTAAGGTCGCCATCAGCTAGGGTTATTTGAGCTTCGTGCCACCTCATATTTTCAATATATTCTTTTTTAATAATAGATTTTGAAATGAATAATAGATATTGATAATAATAGATATTGTAATTCCAATTGATTATTCTTGGATAGAACATGGAAACTATGGGCTTGTATAATAGAGTAGCCATGGAAACGTTCTATAAACAACGGCATTGCTACACGCTCGGCTATTCTCAAACCAATCATTTTAATAAAGGAACTAAGAGTACGTAAAATACTGTCATGAAAAATAATTTAATCTAGAAAATATTTACGCAAGTGAGATATGCACTTACAATATATTTCAGCAACAATTAACACCTTATAAAAGTGATATACAATTCTCAATGGTAGTACGCTGTACGATTATATTTCTGTGTCACGTACGTTGTTGTTTTTTTTTGTGCATTTTATTATTATTTTTAACTTGTACACAATTTAGATTGCGCGATATCAATATTATAATAAATCTGCAAGGAAACACACACGATATAAAAGTGTTTTATCGCTTAGAATACGGAATTTATGGACTTAATTAAACTGGTGTGTTCCGTGTGTTGTGCAAGTGTAGGTACAGTTGATACAAATAGCCCGTTCATGTATAATGATTGTCCACAATCTTAAAAAAAACTCATTTTTGTCATTTTCTTTTTAGTGAATTTGACTATACATAGTTTATTTTTATTTATTGTAAATTATAGACGCGTCGACAACTTAGGTCATTAGCGTCTTGATTAATTAAATAATATCAACTCTCTTAAAACTAAATGATATCACAAAACATCCATGAGCGGAGGCGGGATTCGACAGTTTGATCCAGAGGCCGCGATGTTAACCACTGGACCACACTGTCTTCTGACTATACAATGTAGATATGTGTATCGATACAGTTCTAAACTGTTTCTATCAATGGGATCGTCTCGCTTTTTTTTTAGAAATGGAATCTACGTTATAAATACCTACATAATATTATATCAATTTTTTGGAGAATTTTTCGGTAGCTTTTTCTACAAGAAAAAAATTCCCAAAAGTATGTATTTTTCAATGTAATTTTAAACATAGAATTATACCACTACGGTAATTACGTCAATCACAGTCAGCCTTCTTTGATTGGCTAACCGTAGTTGCATGTACTCTCACGTCCACGGATCCATAGATAAAGAGAAATAGTACACTGATCTGTCAAAAACTGAACACAATTTATACCTATATATTACATTATTATTATACATATATTAATTTAATATAGAACTCTCTTTTCCTAGACATACCTCTCTTTATCTATACGCGGAAGTGTGTCTGGCTAAAGGTTAGTACTCTGGTCAGGCTTTGACGTCATCATATGGCGGCTACGCTCACCCGTTTGACATGAACACATTTTTTAATTCTTGTTTGCAATTAAGAGGAAGGATATAAGAACAAAAAAGTTGGTTTATATTATTTATGTATATGGAATAACACACACTGTTTAAAATTACCAAATTTTGATAAGTGGGACGACCCTATTCTAAAGCGTTTGATAGCACTACAGAACTCCACGAACTCTTAGAACTGCGTTTTTTTAAAATATATCGCTAAAATTATTTATTGAAATTAAATTTTCCACACGCAAGGGATTAAAGGGATTTTATGAACTTTGTGATCACCTGTGTACAGTGTTCGGCTGCATCCACACAGGAATACCGTTTTGAGCCAACTGTGTCGTGCCTCACGATCAGGATGTAGATTTACATATCTCTGCCCCAAAGAACGTCGCGTGGCTCTTGCGGCTCAGCCGCTCGCCACACTAACTAGTGGCTAAACACTTCTAAACCACTACAATATATGCCGGTCATTATTACAGTTCGTTCAATATTTCGCTGATACTTAAATATTTAAATAATTTCTACTATTAATTTAATAAAGCTAATTATAATAATACTTAAAAAAATTCTACACATTTATTAATCTCAACGATCGTTTCGGGTTTCTAGCCTATCAGGAGAGTACAAACTAAAACTAAAATCTATAAAGTCTAACAACAATCATTAACCCAGATAAAAATCTAGGGTGTCAAATTACCTGAATTATTCAGGTAATTTGACACCCCAGATTTTTAACTTCCCATTGGAAGTTATTGTAATGGGTCCGAAAATCGAAATCAAAATGTATAACAAATTTTTATGTTTCAAGGTCACTACACTATTTTTACACTATTTTTAGAAAGATGTCTGTGTGTATGCGTGTGTGTACGTATGTACGTACGTATGTGTCCATTTCTTTCTAAGACGAAATCTCGAGAATGAAAAATGATATCGAATACGTTAGTGTGCCAATCGACGCGTAAATATGATCTGAAAGAAATTTTTTCAAAATCGGTTCAGCCGTTTTTTTTTCTTAACCAAATAGACTCCAAAAAAGTAGATTTTACACAATATCTCGCGAATAAAAAATTATATCGACTTCGTACGGGTGTCAATCGAGGCCTGTTAACGTCATATTTTGATCAGATATAAATTTTATAAAAATCGGTTCAGCCGTTTTTTTTTTTTTTAATTATTGTTAAAAATAAATAATAATTATGTTTTAATGATTAAAATGATTACTTTTCTGTGTAATATCTAATTTAATTAATATTTATCAAACTGGGAAGTTCGTCGTGTGGACCTCAAGGGTCGCACTTTAGTCCTAATAAACGACCCACCTCACAGCTTGTTATTTTATTCAATCATGTTCTACCAAGTGCCTAGCGATAATTCTATTGAATTCAAGTTAAAATTTTACTTTTTATTTCCCATATCTTAATAAAAATTTGGAAATTTTCAAATGACACATTACTCTACAAAATCTATTTGTTCAGCATTCACTTTTTTGTTTTTTGTCGGTGATTGACCAACACGTAATCAACACTTTCGTGTTAAAACTAAACATGTATCGCTAAAAACCTTTAATACTCATTAGAAGATATCAAGTTTCCTTCTAGGAAAATTAAACATTTGAAGCGTGTAGACATCTAATAATAACGATACTTTTCACTTTCACCGAAATACACGTAAAATATAATAATAGAAACAAGAGAAAATTTTACTAATCGTTTTTGATTTACATTTTCACTACATAAAAATATAATTAAAGCGAAATATATTCAAACCACAGAACATTATACAATAAAAATCCAAATAGCTATATAATTTAGATATAATATCATAACATAAATAAATACACATATACAAAATATAAAACAAAAACAAATTCCAGTCTGTATCATTATGGTTGTGTCCTTTTAAATAAGTTAATTAGTAAAGTCCATGAATAAAACATGACACACAAGAAGCTTGGCTTGTGGTTTCACGTACTATTTGGTACTTTGATACTAAATTTACAAACAGGTAGGTATAGTCCGATGTTATATAATAATGTACACCAGCGATCGGCAATATTCGCGGACTAAATCCGGTCCTCGAAGCTCTCCCTTCTGGCCCGCAGTTCGTATTCGGGTAAAATGGAAAAAATAGAGCCTAACAAAATATTTGTGGTTTACGAAATTTTTTTATATAGGTATAGAAGGCTTGATAATGCAGTTAAAATTTGTGTGACTTTTTTAAATCAAATAATCTGTTTACGAGATTTCAAAATTACTTTGCAAGCGCCCTGGATTCCGCGGAAGAGATACAGGTTGAAAAATATCGCTTAAAGATTATTTTTCTCGACGCATGTTTCGCGAATTATGTTAGTATCATCAAAAGATGACAAAATGAGTTTTTAATCGTCTCATCACAATGCTAACTTGGTTAGCAAAACGTGCGTCGAGAAAATATTGTTGATATGGTTATTTTTAGTGTTCCGTATCACAATTATAAAAAAGGAATACTTATGGTCTCACTCCGGTGTCTGTCCGTCTGTCCATCTGTCTGTCACAAGTTCCCAAAGCCAAACGGTACAAGATAGGGACTTGAAATTTGGTACAGTTAAAGCTTGTTATGGCCAAATACTGTGGTTTAGATATGGATACCTAATTAGTTTTCGGATAATTATAGGTAATAACTAATAATGGGGAGTCAAACAGGTTATGAAAAAATGAAAAAAATAATAATTTAAAAAAAAAAAATTGGTTAAATTTCTCTAAGAAAAAAAATTAAAAACTGCGAAAATTGCTTGTCCCACCCCATTTATTACTTAAGTATTAATCGAAAAAATCTTAAATAAGTTCAGCAAGTCTTTTTAATAAGATTTTTTATATTTAACGATTAAACGGAATAGTCATTACGCGAGGCGCGACTCGCACTTGACCGCTTTTTTAATATTCAGTGCCTTTACACCAAAGATTCCATCCCTCTTCAAGAGATTCGTGTAAAGATGGTTTATTTATTTTTACCAAATTATTCTATCAGTGCAAATTACAACAACCAGTACAACTAAATGCACGTTTAGTTTATAATAGGTACTTGATTTTATCTCAATTTAATTAGGTATACCTATAGTTTTAATATTTTTAACTTCTATAATTAGTGTATTTGCCATATGGCACATACACTATTGGCGTCGGTCGGATGGCGGGACCTAGGGGTCGGACCAAAATTTCTCGACATTTTATAACCTCCTGAACACTTTGGCACCATTTTTGGAAATGTCTATTTATATATGTATATATATATATTATATATATATGAATATGTGTGCGGGCTATAACTTTCGAAAGAGTTAATTGATTTTGACGATATTTGGTAGGCACGTTGAAATCCATCACCGCACGAAGCTTATTTAAAATGGGCCCAATCGGACTATTTTAAGGGTAGTTTTTAGGGGTTGAAAAATGTTTTTGGGCCCAAAAATGCCGAAAAAATTCTCAGAATCGTTTCAAAATTGAAATTTAACCCTTTAGTAACGATTGTAATGTACTGCTAAAATTTTAATAAAATCGGCCCGACAGGACCGGACTTACAAATTTTATGAAAACATTAGTTTGCGGATAGTGCTTTACTTACTGACGGGTGTATTTAATTTGGTACCGAGGTTGCATTGATAAAAATATTGAAATTAAGAAAAAAAATATTATTTTAAGGGATGTATTAAGGAGTTAAATTTTTTATTTTGCCCAAAAACACACTTAAGTTCACATAATAAAGCCACAATGCCAGTATTAGCAAATACACTATATTGTCGGCAGGGTTTTGGCACTGCGACCCGAGTTTTTTTTAATTTGAAATCTGATTAATTTGAGGTTAAAAATCTGACTCCTAAGATTAACTGCTACATATTCTGCACCACAGGGTACCCGACAATTATGCAATAGATTGTTACATCGGGGTGTGACATTTTGCACGAGTTTATATACAAAGCAGGTACTCGTGAGTTTACCTGTTTCGTACGCAGCACCATGGGGTGCCGTACAGTAATATGGTATGTGTCCTTATATATTTTCTTATATACACATTATATGCATGTCTATATAATATAATGGGGTGTTAAATCTGGTGTCACACAGCAGTGGCCCTGTCATTATCTGATCGATCTTTATTTATTTAAATATGTTCAAATATTTATAACGCGAAAGTCAGCGCTTATTTTATGTGAAAAATAATCGTAACAAATGTATTTTAATGGCTGTTAATATTAACGTACTGCGATTATTATAGTTCGAGCCCGACCGAAGGTTCGGCCACATTCGGCCAAAAATTGAACCTTCGGTAAAACACTCGGTCAAAAAAACTGACCTTCGGTGGGACTCTACTTATAGTATTCAGTGACTTATAAAGTGATCTTTATGACCACCTAAACTAAATAAAAAAAAAATTCGACTGATGACCAGTCCTATATTTCCCACCTAGTAAATATTTGCAAAAAATAAACACTCCTTTTTTTATTCTTTGAAAAAAAGCATGGCCCTCTTTTTTGTTTGGTGATCTACTGATGGCTAGTAATATAGCAAAAATCATGGTTACCTTGATTTACGTACAATTTTCTTTTTTTAGTAAAATATTTTTTTTCTCGAAAACTATACATTTTAGAGAAAAAAAATATTTACATTTTTTCATATTATAACATCTAGAATTCATTTATATTTTTTTTACCTATGTTAATACGTGACATTGAGAACGTTTTTTTTAATATCTCAGAATCCACTGAACCGATTTGACTCAAAATCTAATCAGATCTAAGTTGAAGGCTGATAAGCACAACAGAATAATCGGCATGGCCGTATGTTGTTCCGTTTTTACGATATCGAAGGCGAAAAATTGACCACATAAACACACACACACACATATACAGACATCGGTCAGAAAATGATCTTAAACGATTGCTAGGGTCTCAAAACGTGAAGATCTGTTAAAATCTCGAAATATTTTTTTCGGACTAAATCCAACCCTTCCCTACCATAGTAGAGGTGGGAAGTAATAAACGGGACTTCTGACCATCATTTAATTTTCTTGAGGGTTTTTCGAGTATTTTTGGACTTGAGAATAACCGAGAGTGTAGCGACGCTGTTGTTTACATGGCGTTGTTATGGTTCCTCTATTACAAGTCCCCAGTTCCCAGGTTCTAGCCCAAGAGCTGGTAAAAGTGTCAATTGGATTTTCAATTTATTATTTAAAAAAAAAAATAATGAATTGAAAATATGAATTGGTGCTAGGCCCAAATAACCTTAGCTGCTGGTGGTCTTTAAAACACAATTAATTAATCGAGTATTTTCTATGATACCTAGACGAGAGGAAGCGTTTCCATGGAATTTTTGTGTCAGTTTGTATCACTGGTCTCGCTATACTTAGGTACTAACTGGATATAGGTAGCTGATCAGTAAACTATACATCAGATTTAAATTTAAAAAATGGAGCCCCTAATTTCAGTTTCTAACTGCACTCCTGGAAATACTGACGTAAAAATGTTATGCCAATCTATACTTAGATACCAAAATTTAAGGAGTGACTTATGCAATTAGGTATACTTCACTATTTATATAACAGGCACATTTTATATGCATATAGGAGGAGGCGTATATGCTTACATTGTACAAACTGTGCCGCTTATATAAATAGTGAAGTACCTACACCTGCATACGTTACTCCTTAATTTTTGGAATCGTACTATAGAAGACATTTTAAAATCGTAAAGTAATTGAAATCTAAAACGAGAACTAAAAAATATCTTTAGATTTATGAAATTCTCGTCATTTCAGTATATTTTTATTTTCCCGTATTATTTAGTATTTAGGGGAAGTTCTGTAACACCTAGTGCAAAAATTCAATTTTGAATTTTTGGTGAATTTACACGTTTTTAAGTCCCCTGAACGCAAAAAATTTGTTTTAAAAAATGTCCGTTTGTCTGTAGTCGCACCTAGAGTCCAAACGACTAGATCAATTTTGCTCAAATTTTGCATGTGTGTTCAGAACGGATAGGTACACCTCAAATAGCTCAAATATAGTAGAAGTACCCCCTAAAACACGTAAAAACAGGCTAAACAACTGGGAAAAAACATGTTTTTCTTGAAAACGGCTTTACCGATTTTGATTAAATTTACACACCAATACTCCCTAGTCCCTTAGTATCAGTGCGAGATGGCATGACTAGTTCCTTCTAGAACATTATTCAGAGAGAAAGGCTCTCGTAGTAACTAAAGGTGTTGTATCGGATCGTTTACTTAATTTTGATTTTGGAATAAATTTTCAACACCTACAACTTAAAACTAGACGAAATAAATAAATAATAATTTGAATTATTGTAATACCTTTAATTAGTGACACCTGTTTCAAAATCGACTCTTTCGTAACACATACTGCTGTATCGACAATACATTCAAATTCAAACTCTCCCATGATAACAATTTCTTCATTCAATTTATTTACTCAAAGCACAATTTTTATTCAGTATAAAGGCTATACTCCTGTTTATTAAACAAAAACAAAACATAACAGTAATTTATACTCCTCAGTCATCACTCTTGTCTGTATTATGTTTAATGAATTTACAATTTAATTAATCAAGTTCATTGTTATGTATCAGGTAAATTCAATAATTAGACAATGAATCGAAATCTAAATGTCAAATTGCATGTTTGTCAAATATGTTACATTCACATTTACACATTAAAACCAAAGTGACAGTTCACTAAAATATTATTTTATTTTCAACGTTTCGATTTTTAAAGTCACATTTTTGTCTGTCAAAAAACAGACACACAATTTGTAAGTTAATAATAAAATGACAGTCCATTTAAAAATCACACTCCTTTTTTGCACTATATTTTAATTATTAATACTATTATTAGTTTTAAAAAAAATATATATAACAGTCGTTACAATATAAGTAGATGATATAAACAAAACAGAGTTACTAGCGCTCCTATAGTCTATTTGTATTTGACTGTCACTTCACAGAGAATATCCAAACTCTCCCCTCTCCAGCTGTGTAGTCTAAACCCCTATTGGTCAGATAATGATCACTCTCATGTTATAAAATATATAATCAGTTTAACGGATCACTAAATGCAAACCTACAGAATGACTGATGCGTGATAAAAACTTTTATCGAATATTTTTTCACGAAGCACTAGTCATCGCAATAAAAAAGTAAATTGAATAGACAGTTATTAAATTTTAAAATTAAAAAATAATCATCGGATATTCTAATCTATTTCATATCCGTATAAAACAACGTATTGACGAAAATATAATCTAATAACTCAAGACATAAAATGATCATTTTAAACAGAGCCGAACTTATTAAAATTCTTTAAAACGATTTTTTGTAATATCATTATTTAATAAGGATATCGACTTCAGAGTTCAGACCAATTTCATTCGATACATAATTACATAATGAACACCTGATTAGATTTGCAAATATTTCTTTTTTATAAAAAAAACTAAGGGCATCCAATGGGAAGTTAGCAGTGTGGTTTTTTGGAAGACAGTGTGGTCCAGCGGTTAGCGTCGCGGCCTCTGGATCAGACTGCCGTGGGTTTGAATCCCGCCTCCGCTCATGGATGTTTTGTGATGTCATTTAGTTTTAAGTGAGTTGTTATTTAATGTAATCAAGACACTAATGACCTAATTGTCGACGCGTCTATAATTTACAATAAAATAAATAAAATAAGCAGTGTGGTTTTACCCACACACCAAGCCTCTATTTTTTTGATATCGCTACTGCCACAGGATTACCTTAAGTAGCGTTACTAACTTTATGTATCTATGTATTATTATTATTAATAAAATTATTAATAAAGTTTATTCTTATTCTTATTCTTTTTTAAATTTAAAATGCGTATCAAATTAATTTACATCACGTTACAGCCGAATATTATTATATAAATTCTGTAAAGTCAATGTTAGAAATTAAAGTGCTGTCAAATTTTTGTCACTTTCTAACAAATCTAAGATTACATAACGTAAAGTGAGACAGAAATTTTACACTGCTGTAAATTCTAACATTGACCATGCAGAATAGTATTTTCTCCCTATATTATAGGCTCGAGTCTGTTTTAAACGAAAGAATAAAAGCATCTACTAATAACAATATTAAACAAACAATATAATAACGGATACAAGCTTGTTACGTAAGTCGCCATCCTGTTTATATTTGACACACACACACAAACACAGCGCCGCGCCGTATCAGTCTGCAACAGCGAACGAAGTATATTTGTTTTTTTTCGCTTCTTCACAGTTTTATCACGAATCCAGGTAAAGTAAAACTGAAACTTTTATCTTACGCTTTTAGCTCTCGAGGAAGTGCAGAGAGAGATGGAGGTATGTAGCTAGTAGAAGAGATATCTCTGTATATCTATATGTGAATAGGTATTAGGTTATACCCTCTGTGCGCGCTAGGGGTGCTGAACCTATACTCATGGTGGACGGCGAGGCTGAGCTATATCACTTGACAGCTGCATTTCAAACAGACAATTTTTTAAGGTCCTAGGCGGTTCTATTTTTTAAATTAGAAATCGTGTCCATCGTGATTATAATAAAATTAAGCAAAATCGCAGGATAGTGGACAAAATAATTTGATTTATTAAATTAAATTAAAAGTCAGTACAATTATATTATGAAATTATACTAATTTTTGTATTATTATTATTATTGATTGTTAAAATTTATAGTCAACATAATTTGTTACCATGTTACCATGTTTTTGTCTTATGTACCCTATCTTATGTTAATTGCTATGGTTAGTAATTAATATTAATTTTCATAAATATTGTTATTTTTATGATTGTACTTGAAAAAGTCTAAATCTATAGACGAAACGTCGTACATTTAATTTAATAAATCAAATTATTTTGTCCACTATCCTGCGATTTTGCTTAATTTTATTCTATTTTTTAAGTTTTTCTTTTTAAAGTGAAACTTTATTAGCCTCGTTTTTGAAGTTATACTCTTTACGGACGTTGTGCACTTGACCGCAGGGTACTATACTGAGAAAAAACGTGATCGTCACGCGTCACCCGTTATACCATCACCTCTTCCATTATAATACTCTAGTGTTGTGTATTAAACCGTCCAACCCGCTATACCATAAATATAGCAGCTTGCTGTAAAGTCTGCGTGGCCTAGTGGTTAGAGCGGCCGCTTCATACGCAATACGTCCCGGGTTAGAATCTCCGTGTAGCAACATTCATTATAGTTTTTTTTTGTTAAACTATTCCATATTCCACATTCCACTTTACTTATATTTATTTATATTTTTTTCTATTTTCTATATTTATTTTTTACAAGTCTTTTTTACAAGCTTTTATTTAACTTGCAATGCATGTTAGTTAGTTTGTTTGTGTGTTCATTTGTATAGGTCAAAACTTGCTAGTCAATTATTTTGAACGACTTCCACGTATTCCATCGATTTGAAATTTTGTAAGCATATACAGGGTGTCCAAGACTTGCGTTGTCGGCCGATATATTGATTTTGGGAGAAGAAAGAAAAGAAGTTTAATTACAAAAGTTGCATAATTTTTAATGGTGTATAACCTAAAAATATTTTCAATTATACAGCCTGTCCCATTTAAGCGTGGCAGATCAAAGTTATGTTTTTTTTAACCTAGCACCCTGTTTTTATTTGTTTTTTCAATTCCGCACCTAAATGTGAATAGAAATTGTAAAGGATGCCATGCTCGAAAATTCAGTAATTTTTGAGTTATTCAAGTTTTTTAGAAATTTTTGACACATGCAGACCTTTACCTAAAATTCGACATAGCCAAAACAGAAACCTTTATCAAACTGAAATTTTGAGGATCACTAGATAATGGACGGACAAATCAGTGTCTGCCCTAAAAAAATGAATTTATTATACAGGGTGTTCAAAATAATGTACTTCTTTTACCTAACTTCAATCACGTGTAACTTTTGATTGTTAAATACAACGAGGTTATTTTTTTGCTGGAATTGTATTCTTTAGGATATTTACTAACACTTTTATTAAGGGTTGTCCATACTTAAACCAAACATTTTTATATGAAAATATTAGGTTTAGGTATGGACAACCCTTAATAAAAGTGTTAGTAAATATCCTAAAGAATACAATTCCAGCAAAAAAATAACCTCGTTGTATTTAACAATCAAAAGTTACACGTGATTGAAGTTAGGTAAAAGAAGTACATTATTTTGAACACCCTGTATAATAAATTCATTTTTTTAGGGCAGACATTGATTTGTCCATCCATTATCTAGTAATCCTCAAAATTTCAGTTTGATAAAGGTTTCTGTTTTGGCTATGTCGAATTTTAGGTAAAGGTCTGTATGTGTCAAAAATTTCTAAAAAAACTTGAATAACTCAAAAATTACTGAATTTTCGAGCATGGCATCCTTTACAATTTCTATTCACATTTAGATGCGGAATTGAAAAAACAAATAAAAACAGGGTGCTAGGTTAAAAAAAACATAACTTTGATCTGCCACGCTTAAATGGGACATGCTGTATAATTGAAAATATTTTTAGGTTATACATCATTAAAAATTATGCAACTTTTGTAATTAAACTTCTTTTCTATCTTCACCCAAAATCAATATATCGGCCGACAACGCAAGTCTTGGACACCCTGTATAATATGTATTCCCAATGATAATACATGAATAAATCGTTTTTAGAAATAAATTCAACCCCTAAGGGGTTCAAACGGGGATGTAGGGTTTTTTTGACTAATCAACGTCCAAGCCAAATCGCTGAATCTAGAAACTTGAAATTTGGAAAGTTGGTTCCTTTTCTGATGTAAGCACCCACTAAGAAACTATTTCTCGAAATTCAACCTCTACGGGTGTCAAAGAGGAGTAAAATTTTTAAAGACTAAAATGAACAAAATAAAATATTAGTAAAAAAAAACTTTTTAGAGACAAGCTTTTATCGAAATGTACTAAAAAGGAAAAAAATATTTAATAATTTTGGTTCATAGTTATTATAAAAGCGGGGGTTGCGGCTAATAAACTATCATAGAGATTACAACCCCGCTTTTATAATAATTATGAACCAAAATTATTAAATATTATTTTTTCCTTTTTAGTACATTTCAATGAAAGCTTGTCTCTAAAAAGTTTTTTTTACTAATATTTATCTGTATTGATAAACCCAGCAGATAAAAAGTTGTACAGTCCTATGTTAGCCTCTATACTTGCAGCACATCCACTATTTTTATCTCCAGTTTCAATCTATGCGCGGTCGTCGCTTATCTCTCCGTCTGAGTCCTGACTGAAATAAGTGATGGCAGTGTGTTGGTGGATGGGGTACCGAGCCAGCCGGGCTCTGCACCCCCCTCCGACACACCGGGCTCCGTCCGTCCGTCCGACAACCGTTTGTCTCTCTAGAGATATCCACCCCCATCCTTAATCGAAATATTGCATATCTCGGGGTTTCACATTAGTCACAAAGTAAATAACTAAAAACTGTCGTTAATATTATAATCATTTTCTAGGACTTAATTAGGGATATTGGACTAAATTATTGCTGTCAAATTGGTGTTGTCAATCTCTGCATTTATTTTTCTTAATTGGCAACGTTTCGCGCCAAATTTCTGGAGCTTCTTCAGGCTCTGTTAGTTAAACTACATTATTAATTAACACAATATTATACAACCTTATAGTAAATAATTATTAATTTACTTTAAGTTTAGACGCATCGCATAGAAAAAATATATATTATGGAGGATACTTCGAACAGTCGCTGCAGCTTAAGCAAGAATTTCACTCAATTTTATGTCAAAGCAGAATTTTATGACCACCAATTTTTACTAATATTATAAATGCGAAAGTAACTCTGTCTGTCTGTCTGTTACTTTTTCACGCCTAAACCGCTGAACAGATTTAGATAAAATTTGGCAAGGAGATAGATTGCATCCTGAGGAAGGACATAGGCTACTTTTTGTCTCAAAAAAAAAACCGGCTTCGTCCGAGTGAAAAAGTAATCTCTGGAACTACTGAACCGATTCTAAAAATTCTTTCACTAATAGAAAGATACACTATCCCTGAGTGATATGGGCAATATTTTAATTTGATTCTCGCGCGGGGGAGGGTAATAAATCATAAATTCTTATCTCTGGAACTACTGAACCTATTCTAAAATTTCTTTCACTAATAGAAAGCTACGCAGGGGGAGAGATTCTCGCGGGGGGATAACAAATTAACACTACACTAAATATACGTGAGCGGAGCAATGGGTGACCGCTATTAAATCATAATTTCATACCACCCGGGCGAAGCCGGGACGGGCCGCTAGTTAATTAATAAATTCAATATTATGTTTATTATGTTGGTAAGGAAAGAGTATTTGGGACATGTTTTTTAAGTCTAATTATGACAACCTGCGTCTAAACTTCAGGTAAATTAAATTGTAATAATTATTTACTATAATGAAGAAGCTCCAGAAATTTGGAGCAAAACGTCGCGAATTAAGAAAAATAAACGCAGAGATTGATAACATCAATCTGACAGCAATAATTTAGTTCAATAGCCCTAATTAAATCCTAGAAAATATTATACATAGCCATTATTCATTCAAAGTCATTAATTACTCTCGTTATTATAATTTTACGCTATTACTAACTTGTTATAGATTAATATTTTGTCGTTTTGAGATCTTATGTTACAATAATTACAGCTGCAACGATACTAAACTATCAGCTAATTGCAATTATTTCTATTATTTATTATTTTTGTCCTGTCGTTTATTTAGAGTCGATATATCTTTCTATGTAACCATTAAACATCGAAAACAACTTTAATATTGCTATTCCTTCAAAACAATCACAAGATTATTTTGATACATTTTTAGAGTGTTAGCGGTCTCCAAGCCACTATTTGAATAATAAGAAGTATTAGAAATACCTACCTTGTGTCCGTCTTGTGACTTCATGTGTTGTTAACACGATGTGTTTCAGCAACGAGTTGCTATCTTCAGGTGTGGTTAAATTTTTTTTTAAATTACACATTGAGTATCCGTAACACGTTATAATATTATTATAATACGCATGTGCTTAACATCATAATATTATAACGTGTTACGGATACTCAATGTGTAATTTAAAAAAAAATTAACCATTTTAGTAAATAAAACACACAAAACTGGCTATAGCTGTCTAACTTTATTTTTACTTCCCACCTCTACTATGGTAGGGAAGTAATGGATATAGTCCGAAAAAAAAATTTCGAGATTGTAACAGATTTTTACGTTTTGAGACCCTAGCAATCGTTTAAGATCATTTTCTGACTGATGTCTGTATGTGTGTGTGTGTGTGTGTATGTGTGTGTGAATGTGGTCAATTTTTCCCCTTCGATATCTTAAGAACGGAACAACATACGGGCATGCCGATTGTTCTATTGTGTTTATCAGCCTTTAACTTAGATCTGATTAGATTTTGAGTCAAATCGGTTCAGTGGATCCTGAGATATTCAAAAAAACGTCCTCAATGTCACGTATTAACATAGGTAAAAAAAAATATAAATGAATTCTAGATGTTATAATATGAAAAAAATGTAAATATTTTTTTTCTCTAAAATGTATAGTTTTCGAGAAAAAAATATTTTACTAAAAAAAATAAAAATTGTACGTAAATCAAGGTAACCATGATTTTTGCTATATTAAGCTAGCCATCAGTAGATCACCAAACAAAAAAGAGGGCCATGCTTTTTTCAAAGAATAAAAATTAAATTGTGTTTTAAAGACTACCAACAGCTAAGGTTATTTGGGCCTAGTCAAAGAATAAAAAAAAAGAGTGTTTATTTTTTGCTAATATTCACTAGGTGGGAAGTATAGGACTGGTCATCAGTCGAATTTTTAATACTACGTTTCGGTCTGTTATAAGAGACCCTTTTCAATTAAGTGCTTGAAAAGGGTCTCTTATAAAAGTAGTATTAAAAATAAAGTTGGACAGCTATAGCCAGTTTTGTGTGTTTTATTTATTAAAGTAATCTTTTTCGCTGTGGGTAGAAGCTAATAAGTGAAAATTTAACCACACCTGAAGATAGCAACTTGTTACTTCTAATCTACTAATACTTCTTATTATTAACATTATTTTACTTTAAACATGGCTACACACCCGGGCGACCAAGTTACGTAATGTGTGTTAAATAAGCAGGGTAATTTAGAGACATAATGACACATAAAAACAAAGTCACTAGTTAATAATGTTTCATTATCGTAGCAGTTATCAGACGATTGAAATATCGCTCTTTGTGAACAGAAAACAGAGCATCAGACACGCCAGGCCTTTAGCCGTAATATGCTAGAATATGGCTATGGTGGTAGAGTGTGCACGTTATCGCAGGAGGCCTGGGCCGGGCCAGGTTGGGCGCATCGTGTAGCACAGCCGACTGCAATCTGGGGCACCGCATCGACATCATGTGCATTATCTTTACAATTATCTCACAGCACAGACATCAGACTCCTGACTCTGATATACTAATGCACACGCCTACTAAAAACAGACTGCATATGCGTGTCATACAGGATGATTAACAAATTCGGTTTCAGGTTCAATCATAGCCCTGGGTAATTCGACATTTTCCGCCCCAGTCTTCACTGTTATAGTTATTATCAACTTATAAATTGTTAACTCTCGCATGTATAATGATTCGACTGTTTAATAAGCTGTACTATGCTTTGCAGTTTATTTAAATAGTCGACTCTCGCATGTAGTGTGTTTTCAACGTGAAATTGCTATATATAAGAAGAGATCGGTTTCCACTCTCGGGCACTGTGGAGAAATCGGTAACTCACCTAGCCGGAAACTGGGGGTTTCGGGTTCGAATCCCGACAGTGGTCATTTGATTTTTTCTTAGATATAGCTCAAAAATCATGGCAGCATAGCTATCTGAGATATTTATTATTTTCACCTCTAATTGTTATGTGAATAATATGGTGTGGATATAAGGGGTTTTAAATCGATTGATTTTATCATTTACCAATTATTAACTATGTTTAAAATATTTTTTTGTGATTTTTTAGTTTATTTGCTATATGATATATGGCACATATACACTATTGGCGTCGGTCGGATGGCGGGACCTAGGGATCAGACCAAAATTTTTCGACGTTTCATACCCTTGTAAACAATTTGGCACCATTTTTGAAAATGTCTATTTAGGTAGGTAGTATATATAATTAATAATTTACAATTTATTCAATAATTAATAACTTAATTCGAAAGACTTAATTGACTTTAACGAAATTTGGTACACCGCACGAAGTCTATTTAAATTGGGCCTAATTGGACCATTTTAAGGGTTGTATTTAGGGACTGAAAAATTTTGGGCTCAAAAATTATCTAAATTTAACCCCTTTGTAGCAATTGAAAAATGCGGGAATTTTTTCCTGCCCCACATTTCATATCTATCTAATGATTGGGCGCAAGAGCCACTGAAGCGACCAGACAAAGACAATTACTGCCACAGTTCGAATAAAGAATTTGGTTATAATTGCAATTCGGCGCGAATTGGCGTTATGTAGCAAAACATTTTTGATGCGAATAGTAGTAAGAAAAAGAGAGCAAAGTATCTGAAATATAGATATCCTCGTTAGCTAGCTCTCGATACACCAGAAGGACTCTGGAAAGCGTCTTTCAGTATTATTATAGTTCAGTGTTTATCACACATTTACATGATCATCGAAAACTGTTAAATTTAAAGGTCGGGTGTACATATTTTTATTCCAATTTTCAACATTACTTATACCAATATGAAATAGTTGATAGGTATATTGATGAAAAAAATCTACAAAAAATTATTAAAAAAAATTCAATCAGAAATTGGATAAAATGTGAAAGTTACCTTTAAATGCACTTCCCAAGATGAAGATTTTTTTATTTATATTTTCAAACGACGACTTACCTAAAACAAAAAGAAAAACAACGTCAGTTTGAAAATTATTCAAGTAATAAAATACGAATTATGATGTATTTTTGTGACTTAAAAATAATTATTAGTTGGTTGTATCGAGTCACAATAGACAAAATTATAGTTTTAAGTAGGTACGTATAATGTACTCTGTAGTAAAATTTCTTATGAGTTCGACTAAAAAAAATGAAATTACTACATGCAAACGTTTTATTTTTTAACTTTCTCCTTTCACAGAGTAAAAATAGTTTATTAACAAAATATTATTTCATTTAGAACAGTAATATAATGGTCACTTATATATAAGTATTTGTATAAAGAGCAATGCAAGTTTTTTTTCTCTAATATATTTTATTTGTAGGCCGCCATACAACACATCCATTTACGGAGTCCTTCATTGAACTTATGTGATCATTCAGATGATAATATTACTGCTTGAATACTATAGCAAAAGTTAAGCATTATGATTCACAAAACATATGTTGATATGTGTTATAACTACATAATATATCTACACCTCATCAAATGCCAGATGATCTTTACAAAAAACTGAATTATGTAAAAATATCTTCAATCAACAAGTGCTCCATTACAATCGTAGTTAGTAGGCATTACTCAGTAGCGTTCGACTTGCTAAAAAGTTTCAATAAAAAAGAACTATCCATAAAAGCCGTTGATCATAATTCTTAACTGCTAGTTAAAAAATCCATTAAAATAACCGGAAGCGAAAGCGAAATTGTTGCTCGGCCAGGCTTCGCGCGGAGCGAAGTAATATTATAGCCTTAGTTACTAAAGGGACGACGTATCATAGCGAGCTGAAAATAGTAACATATTATTATTCATCCGGATTTGCCAATAAACTGTAAAATTCATGAAGCCAGGGGTTCCCGTTGCATTGGAAACAAAAAAAATGTTTGACGGAGTATTTTCTATTTTGTAGATATATACACAATAAGGATTCTTAAAAGAGTTTGTCAGGGGCAAGTATACCTACATTGTATTGATACTTACCTCACCATATCAGTTTTTTACACGCGAAAATATAAAAAAAGATATCGAAAATATGCAACGTCCAACGCCGCTAAGATATGAATCGATGTCTTTTTCTATGCGTTCTATGCGTTGCCAAAAAATTCGGGGGTGGTTTGAACTCCCTAAACCCTCCTCCCTGAATCTGCCACTGCAGATTTCGTCCCCCATCTCACGTAAAGACGTAACTGACAAAAATTGAAAAAATGAGGTACGCCACTGAACAACCGCCCTTAAGTCTTACTTTCTTTTCACGAAGTGGCGCAACTTTGATGTAAATGAGATGAGGGACAATTTACTTTCGAGCGAGCATAATAATAATATTTATTTATTTATTGTAAATTATAGACGCGTCGACAACTTAGGTCATTAGCGTTTACATCAAATAACAACTTACTTAAAACTAAATGAAACATCCATGAGCGGAGGCGGGATTCGAACCCACGACAGTGTGATCCAAAGGCCGCTACGCTAACCGTTACACCACTCTGTCCTCCAGAATAATAATAATAATAAGATTTATTGTCATGGAGTATAATAAAATTAATGTACACCTGTTTACAATTTGGACATGTTATTGTTCCGTTAACCCACTACATTTTAATATGTTTGTTATTTTTTTTTTTGAATTTCGTTGATTTCCTGGGAAAAATCTGCCAAAAAACCCAGATGTTGCATGGAACGACCATATATTATATATAGAAGAAAATTTTATATATAGAAGAAAGTCTTTTAATCGAATTCGAGATTTCAACAGATTTATAGACGTTTCCTGGTTTTTCACCGAAAAAGCGAGTTTTAGGTGTTCGTCCATTTTCTACATCTTAAATATTTTTTTCATAATCACAAGAGTATTTCTCAAAAATGGTTTCCCTAAATGATTCCAGATAAATATCGAGATGGTTCCTTATTCAAGGCCATGCTCCCAAAATTGCCTACCTTATCCTAATTTCCTATAATTCCTTCATTCGCACATTGCTATTAATAAAAGTTCAAGTTTAAAAATGTAGAAAACAACGGGAAGTGGTGAAATAGAAAATAGCAATGGTGCGAATGGCGTCTGTTATGACATAAATCGAGAAACGGACGTTAAACATATTATTATTATTATTAGTATTTCTCAAAGAATACTTTCAAACATCAATGGTTTTACGGACGGCGCGCCGTTTCCATCACTGTCGATATGCAAGAAAGATTTTTTACGTGTAAATACATCAACAAACTGCCACAAAGGCCATTTTATATTCAATTTATGTAACTTCTTTTTTGCTTTAAAAAAAGTTTCCACAAAAGAATACTGAGAGACGTGTTTAATGTCACATAAAGACAGTTCAATGGTGTTGCAATTCAACAAATGGTTACTACATGTCACTTGCAGTACATACATGATATCCATGACCAAAAAACAAAACCGCTTATGTCAACGTTTTTTGTAATCCTTTCTATATATTCATATATTTCTATGTAACTCTAAATTTAAACTGCTTTATTTGCCCTAAAGGTGGAATTCCAATCCGACGACTGAAACGACCGTAGCCGCGCGGCTCGAGTCGCGCGATTCTAAACGCTCAACAATGTTTACTTCTTTTCATTAAATCATATGGCTGCACCCGTTCCAATGACGCGTCTATTGCCGCGCGGTCAAAGCAATTACTGTATAATAACGCGCGAGTCTTGACGCGTACGACTCGACTGCTAGAGGTATCAGTCTAGTCGTAAGTAACAGCCGTCGCGATAGATAGTGTCTCAGAGAAAATTGCTCATTTATCGGCCGTTTTACATGACCACATGATACTGCCATATCAAGTCATGTTCAATAACTGATAAAATGTAATTAAATTGGTCAATATTTAAACGAAAATTGTTCTAAAAACCAAATGATCCTTTAAAAGGTATCTTTGTATAAGAATATTTTGAAATCCCTCAGTGCCTCTCGCTACATACATTGGATGATGTATATCTCTTGTTAACTGGCTTAAATCATTAATAAATACCTAAGTATTAGTACAAAAAAACTTTTTAGAGACAAGCTCTTATTTAAATGTACTAAAAAGGAAAAAATAATTTTAAATAATTTAGGTTCTTAATTATAAAAGCGTGGGTCGTGACCTCTATTATAGTTTATTAGTCACGACCCACGCTTTTATAATTATGAACCTAAATTATTAAAAAATATTTTTCCTTTTTAGTGCATTTAAATAAAAGCTTGTCTCTAAAAAGTTTTTTTTTACTAATATTTATTTTGTTCATTTTAGTCTTTCAAAATTTTACCCCCTTTTGACACCCGTAAGGGTTGAATTTCGTAAAATCCTTTCTTAGTGGGTGCTAACGTCAGAAAAGGAACCAATTGTCCAAATTTCAAGTTTCTAGCTTCAGCGATTTGGCTTGGACGTTGATTAGTAAAAAAAAAACCGTACATCCCTGTTTGAACCCCTTAGGGGTTGAATTTATTTCTAAAAACGATTTATTCATGTATTGTCATCGGGAATACATATGTGTACAAAATTTCAAATCGATCGGATACGTGGAAGTCGTTCAAAATTGACTTGCAAGTTTTGATTTAAACAAACACACAAACTAACTAGGTAACTAATAACATACATTGCAAGTTAAATAAAAGCTTGTAAAAAATTCTTCTCCTTCACCTAATTCCTCAAGAAAGCATAACACACGTGTTTCTGTCATGGCGACTACAGTAAAACTGATTACAGGAGCGATTAAAATCGTGGAATTGAAAACTGATCCGGCGCCTCTAATCGCGTGGCTTTTTCGTTGCGGCTGTTACCGCGCGACCACAGTCGTTTCAGCCGCCGCACTAGAATTCCACCTTTATTCAGACTTCGGTGTATTTTTCATAGTAATGAAAAGAAACAGCACTGCATCAGGGTCTCTTTCACCACACGAGCATCACAAACACCGAATTGAATGAAACTCAATCTTACATACAACCAAACATGCAGTTAAAAACAGGAGTGAAGCGTCTTTGAGAGACCTCGCGGTTTCAAATGTATTTAGATTGAAAATGTAGGTACGTTACGGAGTCAATTTCGTTCGACCAAAAATGTAATACTCGATTGCAAAAGAGTTGAACGATTCAATCGTGTTTTTTTTTTTTGTTTAAGGCTACACCAACAACTAGGGTTGTTTGGGCCAACAACTAGTTTATATTTTCAATTTATTATTTTGACGTAGATCATACGTCTTTTCTGGCGATATATTATAGGGATAAAATTATGCGTTACAAAAAATGTGTGACGCGAACTACATCATAGTTACGCCTAGTTTGTGTTTTGTATCATGTACCTAATAGGTATGTCATGTTAATATTTTTTGACAGATGTGACATCATTTTATGAAAATTATAGAAGTAGTTCTACGTTTTCGGTTGCGGCACAATTGTAATTACTGTGCTCCTTGTAATTTTTTAATAATAAATTAAAAAGTCAATTGATGCTTTTACCACTTCTCGCATAGAACCTGACGACTGGGAACTGATTGCTTGTAATAGAAGAGCCACGGAAACGCCATATAAACAATGGCACCGGTACCCGCTCGGTTATTCTCAAGCTCGAATCGATCGTCAATTTCCCCCAGGGGGAACACTGGAATCTAGTTGTTCTCGCAATTGCATTCCAATGTTCTTTGGGAATTAGCGTTCCCAGGAGCCCGAGCTCGTGCCAGTCGGTTTGTGTATGCCGGCTGGCAGATTCTAATACACAAATGGATTAATTGTTGTGTTGAAGACGCTAATGACCCGAGTTGTCGACGCGTCTATAATCTACAATAATAATAATCGATCGTCAATTGCATATTCGACATAAGCGGGCTTTTCCTCATGGTCACAATTATACATTTATGCACATAGTATGTACAATTACATGCATACATATAACGCATTTATATTATATACAAATGAAAACTTAAAACTAAAAGGTAATTAGTAATGCGTGATGCGATAATAAATAAAATAAGCACGGACCAGACGCTTCAATTTGTACCGCCGAACACCGTCCAATTGCAGCGCTTTACATAGAGAGGCTGGCACAAAATGTTCGGTGCAAAACTGTACTATACAGGGTGTATCACAGGAAACCGAACATACGGAAAAGTACACAGTACAAATTAGTTAAGATCAGTGATTGCTTTGCCCTCTATTCATGTAAAAAACCATGATAATTAATTTAGTTAAGTTAGCCATGTGTATTCTATCTTTGTCACGCTACTCATTTTGTTTATGTATTCCTTGTAGCACTCATTACTTTTCTATGTATTCAATCCTATGATACACCCTGTATAAGCTTTATAATATTTTATTATCAATCTTAATCCTACCTAATATTATAAATGCGAAAGTGAGTTTGTTTGTTTGTTCCGTTTTTACGCCTCAAATACTCAGCCGCAATGGAGATGGCCCGGCTTTGCCCGGGTGAAAATCGGGGATAATCTCAGAAGACCGATTTCTCTGTATCTACTGAACGGATTTTTTCCCCGGTTTCACGATTATAGATCGATTGAGTCACGAAGAAGGTTAAGGATGTATAATTAAAATTGGCCGACCCGGCTTCGCTCGGAAATTACTAAACAGATTTCAATTTTTTTTCAATGTTCGAAAGGTGACACTTTGCTTTAGAACAGTGCTTCTCAAACTATTTAATGTGACGGACCGGCATTATTAGTGTATTTGTTAAAGCTATAGGGTCCGGGTAAACGCCGCAAATGAAGGACCAAGAATCACACTACACATCCCTTAGACGAATTTTCTGGAAAGAAAAGTTTTGGCTGCGTGTGAAAGATTACGTAATATTTAAATAATTGTATGTTTTTCCACGAATTTTTTTTTTCAATTTTTTGCCTTAGACAACCCTTTAGCTTTAAAAAAGCGTCGGGATATCCATAACAGTTCAACAGTTTCTTTACATTATAACAAATCTATTGATATAAATTATGAACTGATGTGTGATAACAATGCCAAAACTAAAAAAAAATCTAATTGCTTTAAAAGATATACAAGGTACCTATGTAGAGTAAAAAAGATTTCAGTAATCATAAAAGTATAGTAGATTGTATGCCCAGATACGTAATGGGGCATATTACGGCGAGTGATGACAGTATGTAAAAACGAGCGATATCGAGTTTTTACAGTCACACGAGCCGTAATACCATTACGTACGAGACATATACATATGGTATTTTTTGCCATACCTACTACAAAATACCTACTTTTTACGTCATTTTCAAAAAATTCTGACAGTTCATTTGCGTCGCCATCTTTTCTTCTAGTGTGCCGCGAAGTTCGTGCAAGTAAGTAATGACAGGCGCATACAAGCGTACGCAGGCGTATAGAGCGAATTAACAGAAGTTGCCATGGCAACCGTTCTTTTCTGCGCTAGTGCAGAAAGAAACCATTTTTCGCACACCTGTCTGTTAACAAGGGTCATTAATGGCCGCTATACATACATCGAAAGTAGCTATTTTGTAGTGGGTATGGCAAAAAAATTATAAGAACATTGCTTTTGGTTTGGAGAGTGTAAATGAATGTGACAAAATGAATGCGCAAGGCAGATAGTCGAATGACAAATCAAGGCACATTAAGTATCAAATACTACAGCAATAACAATAACAATATGTCGTTGATTCAGTTGAATGATCCATCCGTTATTTCGAATCGCAGTAGGCAATGGATCGGAGCAGAGCAGCGTGAGCGCCACTAATGGTCTATAAATACCGGGCCGCGATAATGATGACTTGAATTTATATAGTTTGATAGGAAATTGGTATTTTTATCCACTTAAAACCTGCGCTCTGGAGAGCTGATACACGATATGAATCACGATGCTGCATGTAGAACATTTTAACTTGAACTGATTACAACAACAGAACAACAACATGCCAGTGACCGTCAAATTTTTTTATCTCAACAATAGTTTTATAATTATATCACTGATCTTTAATTATACAGGATGATTCAGAAATAGAGGCGGAAAATAAAAAGTGGGTATAATAGACTACAGAAGTAGGCGGTCCTAATTTGAGCGCGAAATTTAAAATGGAGTTGATTGGCGTTCAAAAATGTATGGGGTACGGAATATTCGTTACTATTCTCTTTAAACACATTTCTTATCAAAACAATGGCTGTTTAATAAAAGTAAATAATAAATCCCGTCATTATTGGCTACAAAACTGTATTATTTCGTGTGAAATAATTTTTTATTTGAAATTAAAAATTTATGAAAAATGAATGTCAACTTGATTTGCCAGTGACGTTTATTCTAACCTAACTTAATCTCATTGACGTTTGTCGAGGTATAATTTAAGAAATAATTAGAAATTTCCATTTGGAGTTTAAAAAGTGTTTTGAAGTCGTCTGAGCTACGCTAGATCAAGGGAGGGCAAGTTAAAAGGATAAAAAAATGTTTTCATCAATTAAGTATTGGACATTTAGGTATTATTTTAGCTCTTTCCTCGGTCGGAAATTTAAACTTTTTGCAGTCATAATTTTCATTTAACTGCAGTCAAGTACAAGACCCCAATAACAAATTGCTTTAATTATTAACGACGACGTGTTTAAAAAAAACCAAGTTATGTCTGTAGAATGAATAAAATTTGACACTTGTGTCGTGTCAATAGGTGAAGGGGAAGGGAAAGACTGATTCAATTCACAATGTACGTTTAACGCAGATTCCTTAAAAAAATACGGAAACACCCCTATCCCGACGCTTATCAAAACTGTATCGGCAACAGAAATGATGACACGTGATTTTATTTATTATTCTCTAAATTAAAAATTATGTAATTGTGTTATTTTTGTTTCATAAATTCAAAGTACAAAGTAATAAAAACAATTTCTATCTTTATTGTCCAAACGCGAGAAAATAAGAATTAAAATAGCGGGGAAAATTTATCGATTTATCGATATTTTTTATATCCATAGCTAATGCGACGTAATAATACTGAAAAATAATCCTTAATTATTGTATTAAGAAGAAAGCATGCTCACGTTTATTGAATTACTCGCTTTATTATCGAAAATCCAAAATGAAACCATTTTCCAAACTCTGAGCAACTTTGGACCTGTATATAGTAATTTAATGTATTTTTACCTTGTTTTGTATTATTTCAAAACGAACGTGAAATTAAAAGAAAAAGTAATACACATGTATTTACACAAAACTTTGGAAACAATGGAATTCACGAATTCACAAATTTATAAATGTTCATAGTTTTAATAAAAGTGCGTGCTTCAGACACGTCGCCCGAGAAAACGGTTAGCATATCGTTTGCGTGCGTCTGCAGAATATCCGCCAGCTTCAACGTATAAAAAAACCCGGTCTGTTTTTTCAATATTCGTAAAATGTGCCATACTGTTTTATAAATATCACGGCAGAGCAATCGGTAATAACTGATTATAAAATTATGCATTTGAATGAAATTTTATAGCAGTTACATAATTATTATATTTATTACTTAGTTAGTCCTTGATAACGAATGCAAATTGAGTTCGCCAGTGGCGGGTACAATTTTTATAAGAAAACTTTTAATTTTTTTTAGAAAATGAACCTGCCGATTTCTTTCATATTTTAGGATAGTGATTATTTAAGTCAATTTGATTTGTGGAATATTTTTCCGCCTCTATTTATGAATCATCGTGTATACATTGTGAATATAGTTATCCAGTCCCCAAACAACGCCTGAAGCATTTTAGAAGCGGCAGGGCGTATTGAGAAAGAGGAACTTTGAGTTCCAACTTTATCGGGAAATCAGAATGACCAATAGGTAGGTATACATTTAAAGCATGTTACGTGATAGATATTTTTCAAACCGTTGTATACTGTAAATTAAAGACGTTCTAAAACAGAAGTCATAAGCGTCATCAAACTGTTATATAAGTAAACACTTGTAACGGTTTGAAAAATGTCAGCCAATCCTAACGTTTCAACAGCCAGTGTTTTAAGTTTCGTATCAATTATAACGCAATATTGATACGGAACTTAAAGCTAAAATGTCAGTCAATGTCAACGTTCAGGCCAACGGTTATTTTGCAGACCAACATAGAAGTCCAAGATTTCTTGGTCATGGGGAAGTAGTCTAGTAGACAAAAACGAGGAAGAACACATACTAATATAACCCTTCCCTTGGGAGTGAGAACTCCATTCTGATCAAATCAAAGGTCCATCTAAACATTTCCCAATGTCAGTCTTCGAGAACCACATTAACCTTCTATACAGGGTGTTCTCGGTGTATTTATTTTATTTGGGTAATAGTACAGCTGTCAAAAGAAGACGATTAGTGTTAAATCGCCTTAGTAAAAGTTGTATAATAAGAGATGAAAATGATTATTTAAATTCATATTCTAACATTGAATTAGTTGGCCTGATACTAATTTAAAGGGGAAGTGTGTTAAAATTATCATTCAATTTTTACTATGTTTTAACACTAATCATCTTCTTTTGACCTGTACTATCACCCATTATAAATAAAATAAGTAGACCGAGAACAGCCTATATAGACAGTAAATAAGATATATAAACTGGAAGGTACACAAGCTATTGTTTGAGGACCGATGAGCTTCTGAGAATCAATGTTTAGTGTATAGAACAGATATCGCGTGCGGTGGTGTTTCTTTCCATTTCGACTCTCAAGAAAGGATTTTAAGATAACGAAATAACATCAAAGATTTTGCTTTTTAATACATGCCATATGATATACCTATTGGAGGTACCTCTATATATAATATGAAGAACCGATAAAGTTTATATTTATTATTGTAGATTAACAAAAATAGCTCAATAATTTAAAAGTATTGATATTATTATAGCTATACATATATTATAATTATGCATGCTGTTTCCAATCAGTTGGTCTAGCAGTGCCACTTCTCAAGTAGGTACGTAATAAAAATTTGGGTGGTTATAAAAATTTTCCAAAATAACTCATTATCTTTTTTTTTGATAATGTAAATATGACTAACGAAACCAACCTTTACCCGTGATTTTGATGAAAGTTAATTCATCCCTGACTGAAAAAGAAAACATGATTTTTCGGAATCAAAACTAGTATTCTCAACGTAAAGATAGGTGCTAAACACGATTTAAATATTGTTTTAAAATAAGAAAAACGAGTGTGTGTGTACTTATGTACGCACGTCAGAAGTACTTCTTTGGCGTAACAAAAAAAAAAATAACTCCAAAAATTTTATCCCGCGTGCCAGCTGTACTAAAGGTTTGTAAAAAAGACGATAAAATAATAAAATAAAGATATTAAATAAATTAATTTATTAAATATATTTATTTATTAAATCTAATTATTTATTAAAAAAAAGCAGGTTTGTGTTCAGATTCGAACCCGAGACCTATTGCGTATGACGCGGCGACGCTATCCATTAAAACACGGCACATCTTACATAGCACTGCTATATAATAGGGTATTATATTCATGAAAAATAATAATGTGAACAGTATAGTGTTGGCGTTCGAACTCATATTTAGCGAAAGCGGCATAAACGAGCATTTGTATAGCAATAGCTTTTATTAATGTTATTCAACTGAAAACGCTCTTGTCACATGGTGATAATAGGGTACAAATAATCACGAACTTCCGACTAACTTCATGGTGTTAAATTTTCGTGACGCGATGCGCGCGCATCGTAAAAATTCACTCTCATAATTTTTCCATAACGCGCCAAAAGAAGTATAACTTCAAAAAATGAACTACGGTGCAATACGTGTTTACTTATAATCCTTAAAGAAAAAATTAAGAAAATGTTAAGGTACCACATAAAGATCCTACATGGGAAACTTCAATCCTAGAAAAACTGTCCTAGAATATAACAACTGCGCAATTATAAGAAGACTGTCTTTTTAAATAATAAAACCCTCAACATCTCTATTTTAGTGTCCCGTTCACCTAACATAATTAAACACAGTGAAATCCTGAGAGTGAAATAAATACTTATTTTAATCTATTTATGTTATCGTTACTTATTTTCTGCTACTAGTAATATTTTCATTAAACCAGTGTACGTTTTATTATCAAAGAATTTACGATTCAGTTTCATCAGGGTAAAAGATAAACTCTTCCTGAATAGGTACATTAGATGTGTGAATATACAATTATTAAGCACCATGGGCTTAAGAACAGTCGAACGTATAGCAATTAAGCCGTTGTTTATATTATGGTTTTTCCATCGCTCTAGTTCTTAAGTTAGAATTAGAGAACTGATAAAAATATCAATTGGATTTTCAATTTATTAGTTAAAAATAATAAATAGAAAATATGAATTGAAGTTAGACCCAAATAAGCTTAGTTGTTGGTAGCCTTAAAAACACGCAAATTGAAAAAAATACATTTTATTTACTTTTTTACCACATTGAACTAATCAATGGAAATCTTAGTAATATTGTAGTCAATAATTTTTTTCACACTTAATGGTTTTATTATAATGAAGTTAACATACTTCAACTTATATATGGCACGGGCACATAAAAAGAATGGGTGACGAAAAGTTGCCAAAACCAATGCTGAACTGGATACCGGAGGAGCGAAGAAAGTGAGACAGACCACGTAAAAGTTGGAAAGCCGGAATTACAGAGGCAATGGAAAGCCGAGGAATTACAAGTTGGAGAGTGGGACCACAGGCTGTACTATGGAAATTGGAAACCGGAAGACGTCGTCAGATGTTATGACACCGGATATAATAAATAGTGTTGCCGTCTTAGACTTAGACTCTTGTCTTGTCTTGTCTAGATTTTCAAGACAAAACTTGCAAAAGTCTTGTCTAGAAATTTTCAAGACAAGACAAGAGTTTTTTAATCTAGACTTAGACTTAGTGAAGTCTTGATATTTCAAGACAAAACAAGACTTCGAAAGTCTTGTCTTGTCTTGTCTAGACGGCAACACTAATAATAAATTTCTTTCCCTCTACAAATATTTCATAAGCACAATGAACGTTAAATGACAGAATATTTTTTTCAGGACATTAAGGCGCTGACAGCAATGTTTAATTACGCAATCGTTCGGTCGTCCAATCGACAGTCACCTGCACACAGACCCAACTAAATCGACCGATTTAACAGTTGCAAGTGAGCATATGTTTATAAGAACGCTAGATAGTCGTAAGCAGTCGATCGACAAAAAAATTGTCTTGTAGCTCCAGACCTAAATCAGTTAGATTGGAATCGAAATGTATCCAAAAACAAACTAAAAATCAAACACATTTCAATGTTGGTTTACATCCCCAAGACTGACCGTGATATCTATATATACAGGTGTACACACACTTTATGTGGTGTGCGATCATTGATCAGAGAAGCGTATCGGAGGACAGAAGTATACAGTATCAAGTAGGTGTTGGGTTTATCCTCTTCACACAACATCCGCCCACTGTGTCTCCCTAACACCCACCGCAGCTGCCAGGCGTCAGGCAGGCATCGCCGCACCGCACCACCATATTCCCCACCGGTGGGCGATGTGGATGGGCGCCGCGCGATGACGATACGAGGCGATGATAATATACATCGGCGCTATCTCACCGCTGCAGACGTTCGACTCACTGTTATGGCATACAGGGCTGTACAAACAAATAACTAGTACATGAAAGAAAACCACCGCTACACAGTAGCAACTCTTTAATTCCACCCTGCAAGGCGTTCAGCTTTTACAAATTCCTACAACAAGGGGTGTATTTACAGGGGGGAATAGAGGGCTAAAGCCCCAGCCGCAATGTTCCCTCTAAGGTGCGCGGCCGCGTACTAATTTTTCGAAAGTTGCGCAGCCGTTTTTGTATTCTGCGTACAATGGGCTTGTTGACCACTTTTTATTATTTGATTTTATAGAAGAATTGCATCTAAAAATGGCAAAAATCCTAATTTCACAAAAAAAAGTAAAATTTAGAGTCAAATTTTTTTTTGAAACGACGTTTGACATTTAAACATCAAACGAAATCTCTTTGTTGTGTGAGTTTTGCATACAGTACAGCGTGCGTGGTTGCAGTATTTATTAAAAAAAATATTTTGACTTCAAACACAGGCACAGGACCCCCTTCACTTGCACACTTTTACATGCATTTTGAATATTTTTGCTCCCATATACTTTTGTACTACGCAGTCAGCGAAAAAATTAGAGGGAACATTGGCCCCAGGGCGCTAAATTCGTAGGGGCGGCAAGAAGAAAGTAGTGTTTTATTTGCGATAGTCATGATAAGGAATGGAAGTAGGTTTTAAAGAGAAATCGGGGAGGTTAAGATAGGATAGGTGAGAAAAATTTAATGAAGGTGAGTCAAATACTGGATTTAGCCCAAGGACGGCAAAAATCTAAATCAACCCCTGTCTATAAGCCCTACATGCTACAATTTCTCCTCGCTACAACCTCAGAATGTGTCAACAAAGACATGTTTACTGAGTGGCTTACTAGAGGAACTAGAGGGCGCAACATTTATTTATGAAGAAATCTACCATGTTAATGTATTTGTTGATGTTGAACACATATGTGTTCATTTGATTAATTCCAAAAAAAATCAACATATTCAATGGTAAATTATTTCTTATCTGAAAAGATTTTAAGAATCAATATAATATAGCGTCAACCACCCAAATTGCTTATTAGCGTCATCAGTGTAAAAACCACAAATCATACAGTTATGTTTGCAATTTGGATTTAGAATGAAGAGAAAAGTACCTTCGTTCCCAATAGTTTGTCTAAATGAAATCAAACGTACATGTATTAAAGCACACGTAAAACAAAGCATTACGTTTTGAAAATACTTTAATATAACATCGTTTTAACAGTTAATAATATGCATTATTCGTGATCGTTATAAAAGCGCTCCAGAGAAAGAAATAAGAAGACGACCTCCAACAGGAACAAAACATTTTATTAACAACGTATTTTACGATGTATTCAACGTTGACTCTAGACTAATTAATTATTGTTTATGAAACCAATATAAAACGACAATAATTATTATTATTGATATTAAAGCGCGTGTTCAACCCTTCGAAGCATTCAGGCATCCAATAGGGCGGGAAACGGTGCGAAAGGCGGACGGTATATAGCGCATCTCATACTGATTTAATACGGATAGAATTCACAGATCAATTTTAGATTTGAAACGATTTATAACTTCCTCTAATACACTCTCTTATATGCGATTCATCGATACAATCTATCGATCAGACATGCCACATTAGCATAAGACATTGATTTATAATTATGCTACCTATCTGTACGTGAATGTATGTGTGTGTACGTGCGTCTCCTCAAAGCCGCCTCTTTATACACGTCATCTCGGTTCCTTCTTCAGTCGACTCATACCAAAAAGCGATTACCTATAGACCGATCGAAAAATATGAAAATAAATATATCATGGATCATATTATAGAGGATGCTGAATTGCTTTGCGGGTAATAGGGATCTAACCCGTAAAATCTAACTTTTGCGATTTCCTGCTTCTCTAATTATTTTAGGAAAAATATCTTCGAATAAAAGTTTTAAAAATTCTGCATCTAAATCATTAAACAAAATTAATTTTGCAAGCTTTGTAACGGCAGAAATTTGATATGAAATTGTCAAAATTACCTCAAAAACAGATAGTGATAGCCATGGAACTTGAACAAAATGATTAGAAATTATTTTGACAGCTAAAACGTCATCATTTTGTTCAAGTTCCATGGCTATCGCTATCTGTTTGCCAAGTTTCATTAAAATCAGTTCACCCGCTTTCTCCCGTTTAGGTGTCATACACAATTTCTGAAAAGCGCGAAAAAACAGCAAGAAAACTTACATGACCATTTTATATACATTATATGCATAGATGTGTATCGATGAGTTACAGCTTAGAGTATTCAATTTTGATCTGCTATATTAGATTAAACTGGAGCCTAAAGCCCTACAGAAACGTAATGTTCACCTCCCAACCAAAGCAACGTGGTCGATTTTACTTAAAATTCTTGTATTTTATGAGTTCTATTACATAGCTTAATGCGAATCTTTTTTACTTGATAGTGGTAAAGAAAAAACGAGAATATTGGAAAAATTCAAATATAAATGTTCGCTTATGTAGGTACCTAAATTACACTGTATAAAATTTGGTTAGAAGTAGTTTACTTCTTGAACATTCTGTAGATTAGCACCGGCGTTGTCATGTCACGCTAGCATTATAAATCTGATGTGAGTTTTTGATATCACAACATAGTAGGCTTTGACGAGTAATAAATGCTTTTGTAATAACACTAGAGGTATAATGTATAGCAACAATGACGACCACATAACAAATATTCATTTTACTTTATCGATATCGTCATAAATCGAATAATAAATAACAACACTGCATATATCATAAAATCGCAAAGACCTCACTAGATGTCTATGTGGATTGATTCTTAAGGGTAAATAGACGCTATTGACCTCAGTTGTCGAGCGTCTATACTCTAGATTCTAGAATCTCATTCTCTTAAGACTTAAAGGGTAAAAGACATAATATTCTAAAAACACGTAATCTTTCCTTTAGCTTGGCCGTAGTAGGATTAAAACAGCAACCTGATTGGGCAATTACTTTTATGGTTTATCATCTTTGATAGTCGCCAAAAACAAAACAATTAGGTAAACATATAACCTTAAAATACACTGTACAGCGCAATTAAGAGTAAACTGAGTGACCGCTCTTAATACCTCCGGGTTATTCCTTATTTGCAAATTGGACATTTGTTCTTAATAGGACATTTTTTGCTTGAAATGACCTCAGGAATATGCCCCTTAAATTTGTACAATACGTCATGCAACGCTCTAGAATCTAGATATTCTAGTTCACAAGCTGAAAAACTTAGACGTTTTGATTGAATTAGAAATTGATCAATTTCAAGAAAAAGAAATTATAGAGATCTCGATATAACTTTATATATTAGTACTAGTCTTTATTCGCGTCTTCGTTCGCGTTCGGTTTCAACACAGGAACCTTATCTGAATCCGAACGTAACCGGATAAAATAGTTGTATCAGTAGACAGTGTTCCAAGTTTCATCAAAATTGGTCCAGCCGTTCTCGAGTGATACTGGTACAAACGAACAAAAAATCTTCAAATGTATTGTCCCGTTTAGACATCATATACCCTGCAATAACCTTGAAAAGTTCTCAAGAAAATGAAATTACAGACAGAGGTCCCGTTACAATTTTATGTATTCGTATAACATATGTTAAATGTTCGTGCGATCAAGTTTCGCAAACTATTAAAATACAAATAAATGCTTTTTATGTTAACATTATTGTTAAGAACGCCTATCGAATGATGTAAGGTTACAGTACAATAGGTACTTGAAAAATTAATTTTAAAACCGAATCTTTCATACTATAGTGGAGTTTGAGTCCCGACGGTGACATAGGTTTAAATTGATTTTTGAAGTGAAAACTTCCTTAGGCGCGTTAGGCATTTTTTGCCTGGGTACTGAAATAACGTGAAGCGTTCGCAAATAACCGTAATAATTCGCACCGTAAGAATTCGCAACGTACTTATATCATAATAAAAGCTTTTAAAAACGGCCGTTTCACACACTTCCACTCATAGCGTATTAATTGGTTACGTCTTTGCGTTCTATGCATAGGAACCTGGTTTCGAGACCTTATGGCAGCGCAGAATTTTTGGCGTTTTTTTTCTAAATTCTACATGATATTTATTTATAATTTTTTGAAACCAAGGTGGAATTAATTAAAAATACAATTTTAGTATTTTAGTAATAAATTATTTTTACTTCCCACCTCTACTATGGTAGGGAAGTAATGGATTTAGTCCGAAAAAAATATTTCGAGATTTTAACAAATCTTCACGTTTTGAGACCCTAGCAATCGTTTAAGATCATTTTCAGACTGATTTCTGTATGTGTGTGTGTGTTAGTGTGTGTATGTGTGTGTGTATGTGGTCAATTTTTCGCCTTCGATATCTTAATAACGAAACAACATACGGGCATGCCGATTGTTCTATAGTGTTTATCAGCCTTTAACTTAGATCTGATTAGATTTTGAGTCAAATCGGTTTAGTGGATCCTGAGATATTCAAAAAAAACGTTCTCAATGTCACGTGTTAACATAGGTAAAAAAAATATAAATGAATTCTAGATGTTATAATATGAAAAAAATGTAAATATTTTTTTCTCTAAAATGTATAGTTTTCGAGAAAAAAAATATTTTACTAAAAAAAATAAAAATTGTACGTAAATCAAAGCAACCATGATTTTTGCTATATTAAGCAAGCCATCAGTAGATCACCAAACAAAAAAGAGGGCCATGCTTTTTTCAAAGAATAAAAATTAAATTGTGTTTTAAAGACCACCAACAGCTAAGGTTATTTGGGCCTAGTCAAAGAATAAAAAAAAGAGTGTTTATTTTTTGAAAATATTTACTAGGTGGGAAGTATAGGACTGGTCATCAGTCGAATTTTTAGTTTATAAATGTGCTATAATAGATATGATAACAAAAATTAGAAAATCTGAAGTTTTCACTTCTGTCGTGTGGTCATAAACACACATTTATTTTTTCTATAGTATTGTATTGTAACGTTACGTCATTTGAAGGGTGTTCCTAATAGTAATGTTAACATAAATTTATTTGTATTAGTATAACCAAAACAGTAAGTATAGGTATAAAATATACGCAAATTGGTCGGGTGGTACCAATAGCAAAATACATATTAGCGATACAAACGACGACGACGACACTACAACGGCAAAAAAGTCGAAGAGCTCAGCTCACGTACCACACAGTTTGGTCGGTAGGTAGTTGTAGCAGTAGTAGAGTACAGGTCTCTTTATTACCGACAAGCTCGTTGCATGCATTAATGTCTCTCTCACTCCTCTGTACTTCGCAAGGAAGGAAGAAGGTAACATTTGGCCTATCGCGCCGTTTAATCGATATGTATGTTGCTGGATGAATCGAAAGTAAATTATGTTAAAATATTGCCGAGGTATTTAAATGTATTCAAAGATAAGCGCGATTCTTTCTGCCGTAATGCAGAATCGCGAGTTTCACTGTAAATGTTAATACATATGTTATACATACCTTGTTATGTAGGTACATAATGTATTTATACATAATGTATGCTAATTCATTTCATGTACGTAGGTATATGCACTATACATATACTTACGTATATCGCGGTCGATTTAGGAGGTCTGTTTATTCTGTCTGCAAACCAAACATATTTTTCATCTAAAAACAGGTACACTTGCTGAACGGTTTCGATGAAATAAATTGAGCTCATTTAATGCGCGCGTATTAAATATCTACTATAGTTTTATTTGATTTTAAGAACACGCTCATAAATAGTTATACTAGGTATATATAGCAAAAATGTCGAAGCTAATTCTAACATTTTGTACCAAAGGATCGACAAAATTGAGTGTTTTGATAGACGTGAAACTAACTCTCTCTTTTTCATGTATTTTTACTGTCATTTGTTAGCGAATTAACTAATTCGTCTATATACTACTACTATAGTACCGCAGTTGTATTCCTTCCCTCCTATTCCCACCAGAGAAGGGTACTGGGGGTGGGGGGGTCGCTCTCCCCCCAAAGTCGGAGAATTTAAAAATATTCTCCGATTTCGTTCGAAATTTTAAATAGGCATATACAGGGTGCTGATTTGCTTTGCGGGTAATAGGGATTTTACATGTAAAATCATGTTTATGAATTTTCCTGCTTCCCTACACATTTTGGTGAAAAAAACAAATACAAAATTTGTTCATAATTAAAAACTCTATATCTAACAAATTACCAGTACTTATGCAGCTTTAAATTACAAAACAATTATTAAGGAACTGTGATTAAGTTTAAATTAAAAATATATATCAGAATAGCCACGATTTATTAACCACAATAATAAATTGAAACGTCAAAAACACAATGAAAACAATTTGAATTTATTGAAGTCATGGCTATTCGGATAAAATATTTTTAATTTAAACTTAATCACAGTTTTTACTTCCCACCTCTACTATGGTAGGGAAGTAATGGATTCAGTCCGAAAACAATATTTCGAGATTTTAACAGATTTTCACGTTTTGAGACCCTAGCAATCGTTTAAGATCATTTTCTGACTGATGTCTGTATGTGTGTGTGTATGTGTGTATGTGTGTGTGTGTGTGTGATGTGGTCAATTTTTCGCCTTCGATATCTTAAGAACGGAACAACATACGGGCATGCCGATTGTTCTATTGTGTTTATCAGCCTTTAACTTAGATCTGATTAGATTTTGAGTCAAATCGGTTCAGTGGATCCTGAGATATTCAAAAAAACGTCCTCAATGTCACGTATTAACATAGGTAAAAAAAAATATAAATGAATTCTAGATGTTATAATATGAAAAAAATGTAAATATTTTTTTTCTCTAAAATGTATAGTTTTCGAGAAAAAAAATATTTTACTAAAAAAAATAAAAATTGTACGTAAATCAAGGTAACCATGATTTTTGCTATATTAAGCTAGCCATCAATAGATCACCAAACAAAAAAGAGGGCCATGCTTTTTTCAAAGAATAAAAATTAAATTGTGTTTTAAAGACCACCAACAGCTAAGGTTATTTGGGCCTAGTCAAAGAATAAAAAAAAGAGTGTTTATTTTTTGCAAATATTTACTAGGTGGGAAGTATAGGACTGGTCATCAGTCGAATTTTTTTAATAATTATTTTGTGATTAAAAGTTGCATATTGGTAATTTGCAAGCATGCGTGTCGGGTAGAGTTTTTAATTGTGAGCAAATTTTGTATGTTTTTTTTTCACCAAAATATATAGGGAAGCAGGAAAATTTATAAACACGATTTTACATGTAAAATCCCTATTACCCGCCAAGCAAATCAGCACCCGGTGGTATACGTATAAGCAAATTACAGTTCAGGAATGGTCAAGTTATGAAGGATCTACTGTAAACACACACGTGACATTCGTCGATCTAAAGAACAGAGAGTGAACACGAGATCGGAAAATGTGGTGTAGCAACTATCGTTTAAGACGACGTCGGCGACGGTGACGGGCTCGTGCGTGTGAGGTGCCGCACCGTGCAGCAATAATAACACACGTTCGCTAATAGAGGTGCTACCGAATGGGCCGCCCATCGCCACGGGACAACACCAACACGTTACACACTCACACAGCACGGCACAATTCATGACGTGCCATCGACTCGCATTCACGCTCGTTTTAGATGAAAACTATTCTCTTATCAAATTTGTAATCAAAACAGGGACGATTACATGTTAAAGGAAATATTGCAAAATTTATAGTGATTTGAAATTTCTCTTTCTCTCTATTTATCTATATATATTTATTTTATTTATTATTATATCTATTTATTTTTCATATCACAATTTTTTGAAGTTATACTTCTTTAGTGAGGGTAGTGAATTGAAATGACCTCGAGTCAAAAATACCGACATAAAAACTACCGGCTCAAAAATTAATGAAATGCTGATAGGGATATAAAAACAATGTTTGTGTTTTCCTTTTAAAATAACAAAATGTCGCTTAATCTATTTTATTTTTTTACCGTCGATACATAAATTATCACAAGAGTTTGTAATCAATTAAACCTTAACAAAATTACGGGTAATGAGTAAATAAACAGTTGATAAAATTCCTTAACATCAAATATTATAAAACAGGTATTTCATTTATGAAAGATATTTAAGATAATTAATGGTAAATGTCACTTCAATTCAATTAATTTGATTAACAAATAACTGAAAAAATTGAAAGTAAAGGTACTAATCAATGCGATAATATGTAAATTAAGGCTGAACGTTTCATGTTGTTTCGATCTGATATTATTCATATAAAATTACATTCAAATAATCTAACTTACTTGAAATACTTAATAATGCTGTTTACACCTTACTCATTAATAGAGAAATAAAATATTCATTCAAATTACAATGTTCTTTCAAATAAAATTACATTTTTATTATAATACATTGTAGCAGTTTGCATACATACTTATAACAACAAGCTATGAAAATGACAATGTAGAGATAAAATGAACAAAATTATAATTTCTAGATACCTATTGCAAATTTGAGTTCGGTTCTGGTGATTTTAACTTAGCTTAGCCTCAATTCAGAAAAAAATCGAAATCAAGTAACATTAAACGACCATTTTAATTGAAGAAACTATCTGTCAAACTCTTCTATTCGTGAACCACTTATATTAAAATAGGTATACATTGTTAGGTACACCCTATATACACACATATGGTTAACGTCAAATATACCTTAAACACGTTGAGTTAGATTTCAGATTTGACTGTCTGCCTTTTCTTATCACATAAATCGTTAATTTATGTTTATTTCAATTCGTTTATTAAACAGACAGTACCTAGGGAGAATGGCAATTATAAAAGATTGTAATTTGTTGATATGTATCATTTTGATATTTTTTGAAATGTAGTCAATTTATTATTCCGTTGCTGTTGACAACATTGACAACGCCTTATGTATTAGATGTGTTATGTTATTTCCCACCTACGTTACATATGTAACACTTTAATGTTAATATATTATCTGGAGTACGCGATCGTAACATAATTAAATAGAGATACGATATGGTGGAAGTAACGGTTCGACTGATTAGCGTACATTACTTGTTTTAAAAGTGAAACTTTTTTACGCAAGGTAGACTGTTTATATTTTGTAAATGCATATCATAAGGGTTTTTATTCGTTAGAAAAAATGATATGCCTCTGCTGGGATTTGAACCCCATTCATGCAGTCACTGTGTAACGACAGTAGGCAATCAATTTTTTTTATACACTCACAGACAAAAATATTGCATAATTATTTTTTTTTGTTTATTTCTTTTTTATGTACTTTTTTTTACTAAATGTCTTATCCTAGGGCGGCCAATCTGCGCCCGCTATCTAGCTGAAGTACGTGCAGGACGCGGCGCGGCGGCGTGCACTGAGGAAACTCTATATGGTCTTATAATTATCAGAGACCGAAATAACTCAGAAATAAAATATCTAGCGGATTGACCCGAACGCAATGCTGATTTTCGTACCAGCCGCCCTTTCTGCGAAATGTAAAGTTGTACGAACAACTTCACAATTCGCAGAAAGGGGTGGCTGGTACTGACCGGCCTAAACTGCTAGTCCACCTTTGACTAATGCTCAAATAATTTACATTAGCGGCCTTACAACAGATTTGTATCGGAATACGTCATAACGTTTTAAACGAAAAGAAATAAACGTAAAAAAATCCAATATTTTTGTCTGTGAGTGTATATTAACTGACAAGTTTTTTGTTATTAAGTGCGGAGTCTTCATAAAGGAAAAACTCTACTAGGAATACGGCCTACGGGTTATTTTTGGCTATTTTCGTATTTTTAGGATTCCGTACCTCAATGAAAAAACGGAATCCTTATAGGATCACTTTGTGGTCCATCTGTCTGTCTGTCCGTCCGTCTGTCAAGACCATTTTCCTCAGAAACGGCTAGATGTATCAAATTGAATTTAATATCAAATACTAAGGTCTACGACCCTGTAATCCTGTAAAAAATTCAAGCTTCTAGCTCAATGCAATAAAAAGATTAAAAAAAATGTATAGTGACTCACTCATAAAAACCTATAGGGTACTTCCCGTTGACCTAAAATCTTGAAATTTGACACAAAGGAAGGTTTCGTACCACAAGTGAAAAAAAATTCGAAAACCATTAATTTATAAATCTATTAAGTTTATTACGTGATAACGTAAAAAACTTAATTTTTAAGATTCCGTCAAGAGCCTTTTTCTCAGGAACGGCTAGAGGTATCGAGTTGAAATTCATATCAAATACTGAGGTCTACACCCTCGAGTCATAATCCTGTAAAAAATTCAAGCTTCTAACTCAATGCAATAAAAAGATACGGCCTTTTAAAAAATTACATATTTCGATACTGACAAGTTTATTTTATTTATTGTAAATTATAGACGCGTCGACAACTTAGGTCATTAGCGTCTTGTTTACATCAAATAACAACACACTTAAAACTAAATGACATCACAAAACATCCATGAGCGGAGGTGGGATTCGAACCCACGACAGTGTGATCCAAAGGCCGCTACGCTAACCGTTACTACTGACAAGTTAAAAACATATAGCTATAACTAACAATCTCAGAAAAAATACTACTTAGTTTGAAAGTATTTTCATCTTTCTAAATTCTAGCGGTAGGTATATGATTTAAAGTTCATTTACTAAATTTTAAAATGATTTTTTTTTTGATTACTATAATATACTTATATAAACTAAAAACAAATATTTTAAAAAAAAGGAACTCAACTGTACCTACACAGGAAAACTTTAATATAAATTTTCAAAGAATCTATTTATTTTATAATAAGCAACAAAATTGTTCGTTTCTCTTAATTTATAACAGAGCTTCCTTCTATTCAATGTTATGTAGTTAGACATTCACTATTTAATTTAACTGGAATGTTGAGGCATACGAAATACGCATTCATTAATTCAGTCTATGACAGCTCCACTAGATATCCTTGAAGTTGTGATCTTATGCGATTGTTATCAGATTCTTAGTTGACATTTGTGTAATTTATGTTATTTTAATTAGTTAAAGCAATTTGATTTTTAAGTTGTAACCGTCAATGGAAAACGAATTATATTTGCTTTAAAAATAAAAATCATCGTTTCTTATAAGGAATAAGGATACATTACCAAACTAACTATTTATACCTTCACTGAATCAGTGACTGAAATTTAAAATATATTCAGTAAGTAATTTATTATTTAATATCAGATCTATATGTAGGCAGGTATACCTATACTAATAATATATATTTAGTACATCTATTCACTTATTATATGAAGTATGTATTAATATTTAATAGACACGTTTATTTTTTATAAGTAGGTACACAAGTTCAATTTTTACCCGGCTGCGCGACAGCTCAAAGGCAGGGTTATATTTTTCGCGCTATCTATATGACGTATCTATGTATATGTATGTATATAAGTATGTATCTGGGATTCTTTATTCTCTCGTAGCATCCAAACGGCTGGATGGATTTTAATAAATGAGAGATATCGTAAAATTTGTCTTAATCCCGAGGGTAACATAGAGTATATGACGTCACTAAAAATTCAATATGGAGGACGCTAGACGCCATTTTGTCAGAAAGTAAAAGTAAATTTTCTTCTAAATACATCGATATGGGCATCAAGAGAAAGCTTTCGCTGAGACGATTTCAAAAAACTAAAATGACGTAAATAAAAAATTAAATTAAAACAATAAAACAACTCGATTGCGTAATAAAAACGAACTAAAAAGACGGAAACAAGATCAAATGATAACATGCAGCCGGAGGCATAAATACATGTAAGAATAAGTAACAAGTTGAACGTAAATATTAATTGATGCCTCCGACTGCATGTTATCATTTGATTTTGTTTCCATCTTTTTAGTTCGCTTTTGATGCAGTTTCTGATTTTTTTAATTTAATTTTTTTTGCCTAATACTTATGTTAAATGCAACTTCGACATTATGAACACTTTCTATAATAAACATGGACTGCAAAATTATGTTTCCGACATCCGATTTCATTTTTCTTTTGTGAATATCTAATATTTTAATTAGTTTACAAAAATCTCAACATTTTAAGGCACTTAAGTTTGTTGGCCACTTATGTAGACGCGCCGAACCACTATCATACCATGTGGAATATTTTACCCAGGGAGTCTGTTCCTATAAAGTGAGTCGCGCCGTACCAAAAGTGCAATTCATCCAGAAGATTTCTTTATAATTTTATAATGAGTCCAACTTCAGAAGATAACTTATTTGTTGTCGCTCTCCTTGCAATGATGACGAGAGAAAGTACAGGAGAAAATAAAATTAAAGATATAGTTACTTCTTACCACAACAGTTTTATTAATGGATGTACATTTCGAAAGCTATGCTTTCATCTTCAGCAAACACTATACATCTAATGTATAGTGTATCTTCAGCAAACCCTATACCTCAGATGTATAGTGTATCTTCAGCAAACCCTATACATCAGATGTATAGTGTTTGCTGAAGATGAAAGCATAGCTTTCGAAATGTACATCCATTAATAAAACTGTTGTGGTAAGAAGTAACTATCTTTAATTTTATTTTTATTTCAACCACAGTGTTCATATATTTTATACAGGAGAAAAGTTTGGGTCCATGAAATTTGCGAAAAAAGGGTTTATTGGGAGTTTCACCATTAATTGTTTCTTAGCCTGCTACAACACCGTACGAAATTTATTTAATATTTTCGCACGTCCCAAGCAATAACAAGTGTTTGGACACTCCTCCATTATGTAGAAATTCGTTAATCCGACAAGTGTCTGTATCTAACATAGAGATTTTACTGTAGGTAGTAGAATTTTCAGTTATCAGATAAGCTCCGTTTTTACTGTCAAAAATAGTTTCACATCAAACACGCTATGATTGATAACGTCACTGTTTACTGATTTTATATACGATATAATTAGTTGATTGTCTCAATTACTAGAACAAAAAGCACATTAAGAATTTAAATGTTCTTGTTTTAAATTAGATGCACGTGTTATCGATTGAAAACACGTTAATGCTCCAATAGCCGACGTTTAACGTGTTTTCCATTTAAATTGTTTCAGAAAACAAATAGTGCTGTGTTAACAATGCACTGTTAATGAGGATCCAACAAGGTGCTCCGTCGTCAAGATTAACATACTGGTCTCTTGTCAATGGCTCTATTTATACTGACTTATAAAATAGTAACGGGATAATTTAATTTTCTGGTGAGTTTTTCAAGGTTTTCGAATAAGTAATTATTTCGGAATCGGGTTTAAACTGGCATATCATAACATGTACAATTTTTTTGCTAGTTTTTTATACAGGTAAAGTTCTAACTTAAAAATAATAGTTATTAAACTTTCATTGATTTTTTCATATCAAATGATATAGTTATTCAAAAAGGGGAAATACTCGCAGCGAGCGGGATTCACCGCACGCAAAGAACGACGGCTTTGACGTTTAACATCCGTTATAATTATTTCGAATACAGAATCTGATGTAAAAAAGTATCGGATTATCCGTAGTTTCGGAATCGAAATCGGAGCTCTGGTATTTTGTATGTCACCTAGGCGAGAAAACGTGTTATCAGAAATTTTATGTGATTGCTTGAACCAGCATCACTCAAGAACAACTGAACCCATTTTGATGAAACTATTAAGCGATATCCGACCTTGAGACGCAGGATACTAAAAATATAAAATATTTTATTCGGTTTCGAATAAAATTGAGAGTCTTGTTAAAATCGAAATTAAAGCGACCAAAGCCATTTTTATATTTTTTTATTCTGTAAAAATTACTACATATAGACTAGGTAACTCCATAATATATGCGGGCAGGTTACCCATTAGCAGCTCTTTGTCTTGATTTTATCAAATTTCGTTATTTTATTTGTTTACGTTTTTATACAGGGTGCTTCATAATATATGCGCAGGACTTCAGGACGTGATAGCTCGTCCAAAAATATAAAAAAAAGTTTCTATTAACTTACCCTCTAAAATGGACCATTTTAGAGATACACGGTGTTGATACAGGGTGTTTGGGGAATTTTGAAAAGACAACTTTTGTATCATTTTTTCATTTTTTTTTAATTTTGCAATTATGAAGTTAACTTTTGGTTTTGTTACTTGTTCTAACGTTTAAATAAATTTTGTATAATTAGTAAGAAAAATATTTTATTTAAAAAAATTGACCATGTTTTTCAACATAAAAGTTGATTTTTCTCGAAAACGATCGACTTTAGAGCTTATGACCAAGAGAACCTTTTTTGTGTAGAAAACATTGGCGGTTCAAATGGGCGTCTCAAAACCGTACTTTTTCCAGTAGTGTAGAAGTTGGGGAGAAAAACACCCACTACCCCTTCAAAACCTTCACCAATTATGACTTAAAAAAAAAATCCGCACAAAACATAGCTTATTATGAGTAGAAAATGCTTACAAAAGCTGTTTTCTGTACGATAAACGGTTCCGGAGATATTCGCAAAAAACGAAATTTTTTTTCAATTTCAACACCCTGTATCTCTTAAATGGTGCATTTTAGAGGGTAAGTTAATAGAAACTTTCTTTCATATTTTTGGACGAGCTCTCACATCCTGAAGTCCTGCGCATATATTATGAAACACCCTGTATACCTAAAGATTATTAATTTTGATAATACTGTATCTTATCAGAAACGTATTTTAATTTTGCGGAACAATTATTGGAAATCAGAAAGTTTTGTTGTTTACATCTCTTGCTGAATCGATTGTTGGGACACACTGTATAATGACCACGGTGTAATTTTCATTCAATCCAATCCACAATTCAACACCTTTAAGTTGAACAGGTTATCTACATACTTTAGTATTTATATAAAATCGGCGCTCAGAATAAATTACTACATTTTTGTTTTACATCTGCAGCGCATATACTACATCTAAGGTCAAAAAGCAAAACTCCGTACATCGGATTTTTCGTAATATTTTTTAACATCTTCTGATATGTTTTTAACCTTTTGTATACCATTATATGTAAAATTATTTTTTGCCATACCCACTATAAAATAGCTGCTTTACATGCATGTTTGTACGCATGCAAAGTGACTTTTGACAGGCTGGTGTGCAGCACATAAATCTTTCCAACACTAGTGTGGAAAGGCAAACCGTTTGCATATAGTAATTTATGTTTATTCACCCTGATTCGCCCGCTATTACCTACTGACAGCTACTCTCGGCCTATTATAGAAGTGAAGTTGGCGACACAAAATTAACTGTCAAATGTTTTTAAAAATACTGAACATGAAGTGAAAAGCGAATATTTTAGAGTGGGTATGGCAAAAAATACCATATATATCTCATGCGTAATGATATTATGACTCGTGTGACTGTTAAAACGAGCGCAGTAATATACCTCATTACGCCACTAGATTTATAATCTACTAAATTACCTCTCTAATTTTTAGTGAAATTTCTTTACACCCGTTAGAATATATTGGATGCGGCTAAACGTGTAATGAAACATATTGCATTGATCATTACCTTCACAAACCTGTTAAAAAATACCTTTACATTGGACCCTTATTTAGATTTTGCGCAGTTAAACAGATAGCCCCAGAGAGACAAACAAAAACATTTAACATTAGATTTGGTTTAGTAATCGAGAATGCAAACGGAAAAAGTATTTTATTTAGGTATGTCTAGATTCGACCCATAAGTGGTGTAGTGTATTATGTAAGCCTTGTCTCGGGCGCATATTATGACACAGAGCGAAGTCGGGAGTCAGTGTCTGACTACCCGGTCAAGCAAGACCTGTGTTGTGTGTGTTGGCGAGCCAATAGAAGGAAGATATTGTGACATTACAAGTGGGTTTTGTTTTTAGGCCACAGATACATCGTTGTAGATACTTCACACTTGATACATACGTGTGCAATGTCGCAGCATTCGCGTGGTCCATTGATGCGAACCCCTAATTGTTCTTATGTATTCCATGTTTTCTGTGAACCGTAGTACCGTATTACTCTATACATATATATCGTTTATTTAGCATACAATGTACCAACCCATCGTCGGCATTTAACAAATAACAGTGGCACCGCTACAAGCAAACTACTAAATATGTACGGAACTACACGACGGCCAAATTAGCTCATGCGATTTAAAGTAAGGCAGCCAACGAAACTTTTGATGAAAACCGTGTAGCTATAAGATAAGTCAAAAATGGATGTCACTTAATAGTATATTGTGCTACTTGTATGTTAATTACATCTTTATAGGTACGTCAGGCGCGATGTTTTCAGCACGAGTAGTATGCGAGCGCGCATTTGGGGGCCGCATACGAGTGCTGAAAACATCGCGCCTGACGCATATAGATTTAGCACTCGCGTTGCATACTATACTTTATAATTTTATTCAACACATGCATCATGCATGGTTTTCGAGCTTTATTGAATTTATGTCAAACACCGTAGATTCACTGACATACTTCGTAATGGTTCATTATGTAATGGGTTTTTCAAATGTTTTAACTATAGCATCAAAATGCGTTTCATAATGGATCATGACGTTACCAGTCAATAAAAGGCATTTAAGATACGCTTTTCAGACACGAAAAAACACTAAAAGTGTGTATGTGTTGAATAAACTTCTTAAAAATGTTATTGTCATTTTCTTGGGCGGTAGACTCCCGAACTAAGTTCTATTCATCATGCTTAAAAGTGTCTCAAAAGTAATAGATTTAATTCAATTGACAAAATAACGTAAATTTCATAAAAAAGCAATTGTCATTTTTAGGGTTCCGTACCAAAATGGTAAAAAAAGAAACCCTTATAGTGAGACTTCGATGTCATATAGACAAACATAAGGGTTCCGATTGTGACATAGACAGACAGATAGACTCACAAAATACATAATATGCCGTCGACTTGAAATTTGGCATAGTTATCAAGCTTGTGTGTCCGCACCTAGTCCAAGAGTTAGAATCACAAAAGTATGTTTTTGCCTATTTTTAGGGGTTCAAAAAATAAAAGTTTGAACTAATTTCTATAACGTTGCTCCGTCGTCGTACTTAGTGTATTGGGTAGTTATGTACAGCTCTCTCGGAGATGTTTTCCATCTCTTTCTAGTCCGATTTCATTATGAGATATCACAACGGTGAACGGTCACAGATTCGTTCGCTCCCGAATGAGAGTGCATATGTACCATATCGGTTAGGTACATGACAATGTACGGGTCAACTCGACGTTTTAGACTAGTAAAGAAAGGTTAGGAAAGATTTCAATCGTTTCTTTCCTTCAACGCAAAGGTGCCAGTGAAGCCTATAGTGGAACGAAATCGTTCCTCGGAACAAAGGAAACGGTTCATGTTCGTTCCGTACCTTATATAGAACTGTTTTGCGCAAATCTAGCGTATGGTGCCTTCGTGAGGATGAATGTAGTTGCGAGTCGAGCAAGAAGAAAGACAAGCGAACAGCACCGCGGTCTGTACAGCACAACACAATCGGACAGCGATGGCGGTGTGTGTATTGGTCGCGCTGATTTAGAACGCGTTCCGTTATCATTGGACGCATCTGTTGTTCGGTTGTATGTCGTCGATTTGTGCAAGTGTCACTGTTTTCTCACGTGAAAAGTGGTCGCGATCGCGCTCTCCCTGGCCAACACACGCTTGTCGCATCGCCGCCGCCACGCTACGATTGCCAACAACGTAGACATAATGTATATAAAGGTGGTCCGCACGGGACTCGAAAGTCACAAATTCGGGAACAAGTTTTTGAGATGATTTTAAGCTGAATTTTATTTATTGTAGATTATAGACGCGTCGACAACTTAGGTCATTAGCGTCTTAAATTACATTAAATAACAACTAATTTAAAACTAAATAAAATCACAAAACATCCATGAGCGCAGGTGGGACTCGAACCCACGACAGTCTAGTCTAGAGGCTGGTATCAAGTACGCTATCCACTATTTAAGTTGAAAATGCCATATTATTCAATGGGATCTTCCCACATTTTGTTTCAGATTTAAATTTCATTTAAAAAATACCTGGTCGCTTATTATTTTTGAAGTGTAATTTCTTATATGCGAGTTCGGGCCGTATTGACGTTTGCGTTAAATATTTAACGCTAACGTAGAGGGGTATACAAATGTAGAGGGGGAATAAATATGAGTATTTATTGAAATGTACTGAAAAGGAAAAAATATAATAGGTATTTAAGGTTACCTAAGTATATATTATAAAAGCGGGGGTTGTAAGCTCTATGATAGTTTATTATTCACAACCCCCGCTTTTATAATTATGAATCTAAAGTATTAAATATTATTTTTCCTTTTCAGTACATTTCAATAAAAACTTGTCTCTAAAACATTTTTTTTACCAATATTTATTTTGATCTTTTTAATCTTTCACAATTTTAGCCCCTTTTGACCCCCTTAGGGGTTGAATTTCGAAAAATCTCTTCGTAGTAGGTCCTTACATCACAAAAGAAACCTACTGTCCAAATGTCAAGTTTCTGGTTTCAGTGGTTTGAGTATATATAGTCAAAAAACCCTGCACCACCGTTTGACCCCCTTAGAGGTTGAATTTACTTCTAAAAACGACTGATTCATGCGTTGTCATCGAGAATACATATAATATGTACAAAATTTCATATCAATCGGATATGTGGAAGTCATTTAAAATTGACATGCAAGATTTGAATCAAAAAGTAATAAACATACATACTAGCACAGCACGTTAAACAAAAGCTTGTAATAATGGTAAGAGAGCGCGTAATTCTCTCTAGCATACCTACGTGGCACAACGCGACGTAGCACGACGCTAGTAACATTTCTAGAAGCATGCAACGTACCTACTTGCCTAACGGTTAATAGTTAAAGCTAGTATCAGAGGTATGCACAAGAGAAGTAACTAGTATCTTCTGATTTTATTTCTTACACAATTTGCTTATATAGGTACTTATTTCTTGTTTTACGTAAAGAACCGAAGTAAGAACAAAAAATTGTGAACTCTGTAAAATTGATTAAGATGAAAATGCCAGTCATATTAATATTGATCCAAAGAAGCTATTCTTTATTGCTTATTGCAAATTCTTAAATTTCATAAAAAAGTAAAATGCCAATATATTTTTATTTTCTTTATTACTTATAATCTCATTAAAAATCCACGACTTTTTCAGGTCTGTGGTCGCCCTGTGATTATTTCAGCAGCTCCGTAACAAATAAGAACCGGACTCATGTTGATAAGACATTGATAATTCAAAATGATGGAGAGAATACGAACTACAACGTATATTTTACTATACTAGTTAATAGTTTACATACAATATCGGTGTAGTATTTCTGTACACCTGTAAACTACATTATATTGGATGCGAAGAATTCATTGTACAGATATATTGGCACGATATCTACAAGCGATTCTCATACCGATGTCGATTTTAATACGTAAGTTATGTAAGAAGACCACCAGCTTGAAAATCAGAGGCGTCCGTTTATTAGTCACAAAAAAGAGGACTTCGAATCAAAATTATCGATACTAATATGCAAAATTGTAAACGAGGCTATGTCTGTATAATTACGTTTTATTACGGGTTTTTTATGATATACCTAAAATAGGGAAAACATGTTTTTAGAATTTTCGTCTGTCTATAAATCCATCTATCTGTATGTCATCTCTCGAGCATGGCTGAACCAATTATGAAAAAACCGATACTAGCGCGAGCGAATCCGCGAGTAATGGCTAGTGTTTTATATAATAATATGTACTAAGTATTTTTGAAGTGAATCTTCTTTAGGCGCGGTAGGTAGGAGTGATTCCGACCGTATTATGGAAAACGAGTGACGGAAGTAGTGGTGAGAGCAAGGAGGAATGAATACAATTGAGGTATTAGTATATGCGGAGGAATTTGTTAGCTCGCTAACAGGTGGGAGTAAAAAATAAATAAGAAGGTGTTTTCTCGCTGTTTCAATAAATTGTCCTAGATGGCGCACATTGTTTTTAGTGTATGTGAACGAAAGAGATCGTGAAGGTATAGCGGTAAGTGAGAGTTTCACTTCTACCATGTGGTCAGTGGTCTTAAGCACACTCTCTTTTTGGACAAATAGAAGAACATTTGCTCTGAATGTGTGGAAACAATAACATTTATTTATTTCATTACGAAATAATTATAACAAAGAATTTAGAATATTATATATACGATATCTAGTCTATATTTATATGCAAGTTAGTATTGATCAAAATAATTATTTTATAAAGTTGTCAGCAGTGGAAGACAAATTTAATGTTAAATTTACAACGGTAATTGATTACACTTTATTTAACAAAAAAATATGTATAACATAAAATTTACACGTGTTATTTTTAGACGCAATCTTTTATCATTTTTTTAAAAATAAATTAGGTTGATGTACCGGCTGATCAGTTTTGTTTTTAATTTAACGATAATTTATTATCTGCATCTAATGATTAGTTAATGATTTTATTAGTTCTACGGTCAATACACTAAAATCTATATTTATCATATCAAACAGTCCAATTAAAAATGAAGATTACCTATAGTATCACGCGAGTTGTTTTGTTAATATACCTAATTAATATGCTAAGAAAATGAAAACTGAAATAGTATCTTTATTTATTGTGGATTATAGACGCGTCGACAACTTAGGTCATTAACGTCTTAGATACAACAAATATCATAATATATCACTTAAAAACTAAATAACATCACAAAACATCCATGAGTAGAGGTGGGATTCGAACCCACGACAGTCTGATTCAGAGGCCGCGACGCTACCAACTGAGCCATACTGTCCTCTGAAATAGTATCGTTTCAGAAATTCGCAAAAACTTATTTATTATAAATACAAATAAATGCTTAAGTTAGCATTTCTGTCTGGAACACCAATCGAATGACGTAACGTTACAATGCAATACTAGAAAAATTCATTTTCAAACCAACGTCACCGTCGGGATTCAAACACGAAACTTCCCCTATCGAGTATCGCGGCGGCTGAGTTATCATTTACTCTACAGTGACACGATTAAATAATCAATTATTGTTTCCATTATAAGGCAAATTGTTACAAATGTTTCACCTCATTCGAGAGCTAATTTTTAAATTAAAGTATTGTTAATAGTGTTAATATAGGTGAATCTCAGATGAAATATTCCATTCTTTATTTATTATTTTAACAAGTTCTGTTTTGAAATACAACAGAAATGTGGTCTTAAAAATGTTTCCTTAATTAGCTGTCGGCTGCTGTTTCGCTCGTGTTAATGTCGATTTTGGTAGAAACCTTGTTCTATTAAACCGAAACGTACATTAAGTTTTGGTAAAACCCGTAGGGTCTGTTTTTAGTGATGCAGTACAGACAGATAAATATTGGAAAGGCGTTCTCTCACCTGAGTTTCATATAATAGAATATAGATACCTAAAAACCCAGCAAAAAACGAAATCATAGACAGAGATCCCGTCTGAATTTTATTTAAGTATATTTATTTATTTGTAGATTTTATAGATTTCCAACAAAAATAAATTCAAACTTAAAACAACAAAAAATCAAATTTAAAAAAACTAGACTCTAGCTAAGTCTAGAGTCTATTTGTTATCATTTTTATAGTTATTAGAAAAAATTCTAAATATCATCATTCTGTACCTACACTTGCAGTTTTTTTATGTGATTTTCGTATTTGAAAATCTAAAAATCACCTTAGTTAAACATTATTATCATTAAGAAAATATTTAAATTTACATAACTGCACCTTTTATAAAATCAATAGTATCACAAATCATGATTGCAAATATTTAACAAGATAACATAATTAAGATGGGATTTTTCCACTACAATATATTAATACAGCAATAAACGACCTACTATTTTCTACAAAAATAAAAATATGTAATATTATTTGTGGCTTGCCATTTCCAAAGATTAACAGTGAAAACCAAGAAAGTTTAAAAAATTTAGATTTAAAAAATATAGTTGGCGATATTTTTAATATTACATCCCCAATAGGTTTTCTTTATTTATGTCAAAGGTTGGATAAATGGTTAGTCCTAAACTCCCTACAAAAGTCTACTGGACAACACTACTAAAATTTTATTAGTGAATTTAACAGGTAAATGTGATAGATGAAAAAATCGGTGGAAGACTATTTCAATTCTTTTTTATCATTTTCTGTTGTCAGTATCTCGAATGCGGCTCAACACTATAACTTGTTGATATTAATACAGATTATAGAGAAGTATCAATTATTTACAATTACCATATCGCCTGCCTTGCCCATTTTTTGCATACCTAGGAGTCTTCATATTGAACATTAATCCACTTGGGAAGAGGTCTGCCCGGTATGCAAAAAAGAATTTGCACGACAGACGATGATAATTGTAACTAATTGATACTTCTCTATAATCTGTAGTGTTGAGCCATACTCGAGATACTGTCAACAAAAAATGATAAAAAAATTTAGTTATCACCGATTTCATGTTTTTCATCATTTTATTATATATCTGTTAAATTCAATAATAAAATTTTAGTAGTGTTGTCCAGTAGACCTTTGTACGGTCAGAGTTTGTTCTATCTCCATGCTGACGTACGACCCTGCAGATACAGTGGCGGAATAAGGGGGGGGGGGGATCGCCCCGGGCCTCTGATCCTGGGGGCCCTCCAAATCTCGAGAAATCCAAACAGACGCTAATGACCTCTGATGTCGAGCGTCTATAATTCACAATTCAATTCAATTCGACAAATCCTTCTTGAGAAGTCCTTCTTAATCAAATCCCAAACAAGGCCAAAATATGTTTAGTAAGTACGAGGCAGATTGGAGTTGGAGGCCCCGTACGTAGGTATACAAAATATAAACGTAGGTATAGGTCGTTTATTATAAATATTTGATTTTTTTTTGTCAGCCATTACATCTATACCTATAATTTATTTTTTACGAAATTTACACTACAAATACATCAATTTCTAAGCAGACCGGGGGCCTCATTTAGTTCTGCCTCCCCGGACCTCGGACGGGCTTAGTCCGCCACTGTGCAGATACTAACCGAAATACATTATAAATCCAACGATGCTTATCTATTGTTCTACATTATTATCAAACGTTCAAATCCCAATTCTGAAAACGTTAAAAGCCTAGACAAAAATATCTTTACAATTATCTAGAATAAAAGATAGTCTGTTTATGATAAATACATATAAATGTGTGCAAGTCCAGCTCTCTTTGTAAACGTAAAACCTACCTACCTGTCACGATAAAAAGGAAGATCTGTACTGAAGATAAACTGACTGAGAGAAAAAACTACACAGCGCAAATGCAATCTGATGTGACTAGTCTACACTCTTCACTACACGATGCACGATGATGCACCGGGCACTGCCAATGGCTAGCAAGGACACAGTAAAGTCACTTAAGGCTTAAATTTGATATACCTACAACGCCACCCTCAAATATCAATACAAAATAACTATTTTTATTTTTGAACGACCATACAGGAGCGAAGAAAGTCTTGTAATTACGAAAAAATCAAATTCGAGATTTCAATGGATTTAGACGTTACATGGTCCCTACATACCGAAACGAGTTTTAGATGTCCGTCCGTCTGTTCTGCATGTGCAAATGCCAGGCTGACAACGTTCAATGGACCGAAATCAAATTTTAAACTTAAGGGTTTTTAAGGGACTCGTTAGCATAAATGACGGTTTTGATGGAAATCGCAAACGGAAATCTTATAGGTATTACAAGTTTGAGTACACTGTACATCATTCGAGTGATGCCGATACACAATAGACAGACAAAAATTTGGGAACGCGTTAAGAAATTACGAACAGATGTCAGTTACAATTTTTTTATACCTATCAGTATTGATTTTCACTGCAATTTTTAATTAACAGAAGAAAATAATATAGTTTTATCTTGACTCCAAAAAAACAATACGCTTGTGATGCGAAAAATCTTTGCAAATTTACAGGCATTGTTTGAAACTAAACAAATATGACAAGATTATCTGGATAAATAATGTACCTTCAGTGATTTAATCACAAAAACAATTTATCATCTCACGTTTAAGATGTGTGCATAGTTCACAATCTGATTTCAACATTGATAATTTTTCGCAAAAAGTTGCAGTATTTCGTAACAAAGAAGTTGACAGTTAATAAAAAAAGTCGCTTGTTTGACAAAGGTATATTCCCAAGAGTAAATTGGTATGTTTGGCATCAAGAGTCACTGAAAATTTTAAACTACGGATGAAACAAAATCTGTTTGCTTTAAACACTTTGTTTCTCTCAATGTTGAATATTTTTTTAAAACTTAAAAAGAACTTAAAAATGTGATAACATTTTATTTGCAATAAAATATTTAGTTATATTAAACAATGCACACATAAAAAAGAACAAATAAGTTCCATGAATATCTATGATAAAGATAAGCAAATCTCAACAATGCTATATGCTTTTATAATATGCTTTTATAATATAATATGCTTTTATAATAAAAGTATACAACTTTTTGGTGAGATACCTAACTATAACGCTTTCAAAAACCTACTTTTTAAATATTTAGTTAACGCCTGTTTATACTTAGTAAATGATTTCTTGGAGTAGAATATATGTATCAGTATTTACGTTGTCTGAGAATGTTAGCTACCTACAAATTGTTATATTATAACAAATCTTAAAGTTTATTGTAATTTGACTAGCCTGATTCTGCCTGTGTTTAGGGGTGAATAAAGATTTATCTTATCTTATCTTTATGAATCAAACTGACAGAGATGTAATTCGCATGCCTAAAAGTTTTAAAAATTACAATATTACATTTTTTTAAATTATTTATTTATGGACGCATCAACATCGAAGGTCATCAGCGTCCGGAACTATAAATTATTTATCTAACTATACAGTGAGACGTGCGTTCGTAAAGTATGGAACTAGGGCAATAAAACTTTAACGGAAGCTTTTTAGAAAAAATCCTCGTACAGTCCAACTTTATTTTTAAAAGGGGCATCTTTCAAGGTGAATAACTTTAATTAATACAATTTTTGAGATAATCGATCTTACAAATTAAAAAAACAAAAATTTCACTTTTGTTTTTTTATCCCAAAAATGTTCAAGTTGAAGGTCATACATTTTGCATAGAGCTGTATTCAGAATGTCAAGGTCTATCCAAATCAGTCAAAAAAACTGTGGGTTGTCATTTAAATAACTGAAAAATAAAACACCGTCACGAAAAGTTATTCACCTAGAAAGATGCTCCTTTAAAAAAAATTCGACTGATGACTAGTCCTATACTTCCCACCTAGTAAATATTTGCAAAAAATAAACACTCTTTTTTTATTCTTTGAAAAAAAGCATGCCCTCTTTTTTGTTTGGTGATCTACTGATGGCTAGCTTAATATAGCAAAAATCATGGTTACCTTGATTTACGTATAATTTTTATTTTTTTTAGTAAAATATTTTTTTTTTCGAAAACTATACATTTTAGAGAAAAAAAACATTTACATTTTTTTCATATTATAACATTTAGAATTCATTTATATTTCTTTTTACCTATGTTAATACGTGACATTGAGAACGTTTTTTTTAATATCTCAGGACCCACTGAACCGATTTGACTCAAAATCTAATTAGATGTAAGTTAAAGGCTGATAAACACAATAAACAATCGGCATGCCCGTATATTGTTCCGTTCTTAAGATATCGAACGCGAAAAATTGACCACACACACACACACACACACATACAGACATCAGTCAGAAAATGATTTTAAACGATTGCTAGGGTCTCAAAACGTGACGATCTGTTAAAATCTCGAAATATTTTTTTCGGACTAAATCCATTACTTCCCTACCATAGTAGAGGTGGGAAGTAAAAAGTTGGCCTCTCCGAGGATTTTTTCTAGAAAGCGTCCATTAAAGTTTTAATTGCATAGTTCCATACTTTACGAACGCACTGTATATGAGTATATACATTATGTTTATTCAAATCCTGATGAGTGGTATAGTATGTGATTGATGTCGTAATTTTAATTTAATTATATATTGATTAAATATAATTAGACACATATTATATTATAATTTTGATAATAATAAAATATAATTTGCAATTTTTTTAGTACGGATCTTGCTTATTATACCTATACTATAATTAGTTCGTATATATTAGAATTTGTATTTTATTCAGATTACAGTTTGCAACCAAAATATAAGTACTACTTTAAATTATTGAAAGTGAAGCACATAATATTATGGAACAGTGGAATTTATGACCGTAAATCATCGACTTGAGACAAACTTGATTTTTTTAGTATACATCTGTTTTGTATACTGTTTCACATTAAGTGTCAAAATAAGTGACTGCGTTAAATTACGACATATATTATATTTGAATATATTTGCTGCGTAAGAAACAAATAAAATTCAAAATGAACCAGAATATCGATTTTCAGTTCATTATAGAAGACAGTCCATTATAAGCGAGTTCATCAAAATTCAAAACCAAGGATTTTACTAAAATCTTTTATAAATACCGAACTTATACGATATTGGTTCATTATTCACAAGTGTCCATTATAATATAAGTTAATTCATTATATGTGGAGTTCACTTAGGGTTACCATACGTCCAGATTTTTTCGGACATATCTGGGATTTCTGATGGGATAATAACAAAACGTAACTCTGAAATTCTTTTGCAGTTTAGCGTATATAGACGGAATCCTACTAATATTAAAACACCACCAGCCCGACTTCGCTTCGCAGGGGAAGAATTTCTCGCGGGGGGATAATAAATCATAAATTCTTAGCACCCGGGCGAAGCTGGACGGGACCGCTGGTATTTAATAATGGAAATACAATGGTTAACAAATTATTAATTATTAGACACTATATTTTCACAGCTTGCAATATTTCTTTTTGATTTAAAATCGATCTTATAAAAATCTTCACGTGCTAAAAGTATCGTCTGATCGATAAGTAAAAGAGGCAAGTTCGAAATTTTTCTGAGAAATCAGTCATTTGCTTCCGAAATCTATTTTTAATTCTGATTTCTGGTAACCCTAAGTGTAAATCCACTGTAAGTTGACAATACTGTCAAAGAGAGACCCGAAATTCCGTTAGGTACGCTTACTTAAAACATAAAAACAATAATTAGGACTGTTGTTCACGAGTTTTATTTGTTTTATGAGTAAATTATGACATTTCCTATATGAAGGAATGATTTCTTCCTGATCCCTTCATATTCAAAAATGTCATAATATATCTATAGTGGGATTCCCTAGAAATCCCACCATAGTGGGATTCTCTAGAAATCCCACCATAGTGGGATTCCCTAGAAATCCCATCATAGTCGGATTCCCCAGAAATCTCACCATAAAGAATGGCGTTAAAACTGAAGATGACAAAACAACACCATTGTATACAGAGCGACACGTTTTTTCCGTGCGCATTTCACATATTGATTCGTATCACGTAAATGTTTGACTAAAACACGGGAGCATCATTACAGTCAACGTGTCAATTAAACGTACAGATCTGACGATTAGTGGTTTTTATCATCAGCAATGCATGGCAATGCGATCATTCCATTAGCAGGTCCGTAGACTGAATGCAACACAACCAACGCCTCCTAGCTCTATATATGTATAACTCTATGTATAACTCTTCGACCATATCCAATGGACGGCTCAGGCCCATTCGCAGGGCCATGCGAAGGGAAAGTGGCGCCCGGGGCATAATATTAATTTGGCGCCCCTCATCCTTCGTAATCACTATTCAAACTAAATTTTGACTGGCTTCTGTCACCCCTTCCTTCGGGACCTAGGCTCCTTTCGCAAGGCCCTATCCACTTGTGCCAGCGTAACCAACATATCAAAGCATATTATGGTTTAAATTCTAAAGTGCGCAGACGTGTACGCTATACACACACGATACTAATTTTGACACTTTAAATAGTAAGAATTCATTAATTAACTACTTCACTTTTCTTAAAAATGAAGAAAATGAATAGCGAATCGAAGAAAATGCTCCTAACCCATATACTCAGCTTCACTACACACCGCGTCTATCGCAGTGGTCGCCACACTCAATAAATATGAGACCTATACTTTTGGAATTTAAATTATCTGGTGAATCAAATTGACTATATAGGATTATGTGTGTTTTAAAGACCACCAACAGCTAAGGTTATTCGAGCCTAGCACTAATTCATATTTTCAATTCATTATTTTTTTTTAATAATAAATTGAAAATCCAATTAACACTTTTACCAGCTCTCGGGCTAGAACCCGGGAACTGGGCACTTGTAATAGAGGAACCATAGCAACGCCATGTAAACAACAGCATTGCTATACTCTCGGCCATTCTCAACTCTCAAGCCCTAGAGGATTATGTACAGATGATAAATATCTACGAGAACTATCGATAGCCCACGATCGATAGTTTGGTGATCCTATACAGAACCTGCAGACTGCATGTGTTGATATGCTGGTTCCCCGTGTTAATATAATAGGCGGATACGACTCGAGCTTGTCCGCATGAGTATATGGTCGAAGGTGGAACTTCATCCACTGCAGTGCATTGTGAAGAGATTACTTGAGACCGATTGGTTCTCGTACACGTCAAACTTAGATTTATTAAGAGCTAGAGATATGAACGCGCCGATAATAATATTGTGTTGTGTTGTTAACACACATATACACACAAACATGCAACAATATATGTGACGCCCGCGCCTCCTATTTTATCCTGACACGTACGTATATAGTTTTATTTACATATTAAGGTGCGATGTTTCAAATTTTTAAGCAGCTAAATAGTGCGGTATTTAATTTACACCTGCGGCAGAAACTAATAACAGATATGCACCAATTCTATACGTTTAGCATGTAGATGTAGGATAGAAACAGTCTGTTACAGCAAAGAGGCGCAAACTGCCACAGTTTCACACAAATATTACCTATTACAAACTCGCATGACTCTTGACGGCAGCCGAGCACTCTTCGTCGTTCGTCGGTGGTCTGCTAATTGCTAAGTTCCGCTAAATCTCCGTTTTGATAGAATCGGAACCGGAGTCGGATTTGGAGGTACAATTAGAATCGGAGGTTCCGACATTTCAAATTCGGAGTGGAAGCTCCGTGACATCCCTACTTCAGATACTCTTAAACTCAAAGTAGGTAAAGTATTTAAGATAATAAATTTAAATATCTAATTTCTTTTAGAAATAGGTATCTTCAAAAGTATCTTCATTTTTGGATAGTAGAGATACAGTAAAAAGTATCTAAGATAAAAAATAGTATTTTAGATACTAAATAATCCCCAGCTCTGTTCTCAAGAATAAGCTTTTTAGAATGCATATATTTTTTCTGTCGCAGCTTCCATTAGTTGAGACTTGAGTTACTTTAATTTTCATTTGTACAGAAAATAACTTAAATCATGCACTTTTTAATAACATTTCCTTAATTTCCGTTTTTAAATTTATTTAACATTTTCGCTGCCATATTCAATAGACTACACCGCATGCAATATTCAATATGTTATATTATGAACTTCTCAATACGGCGCGATGTGTTGATCATGAACCAGTTACTCTGATCTCATGATTAACACATGTGTACCTATGCAGTATACATACACGTATACGTGCGGCACACATACGTAGATCGCGAGGGAGGGCAGCAGGCTGCTGTTGTATTGTCGCGTCGAACTCGCTAACAAGGCTGTCCACACCTGTCGGAATCAATGCATCGCGCGCTTCACTCTCCGCTCCCCTCTGCAGCGCATAATATATGCTGTGTGCTTTTTGGACGTTTGAAAGATGCATCTCTTCTGTGCAGATGCACCACAACCTGTGTGCATGTCTGTATGTATACAAATGCACTTTAATATTTACTTAGGTAAGTAATAATATAACGTGTGTTATATTAACGTACATACTTTACTAAGCCATTGACCGATGACCAATCATATATAATCGATTTAAAAATGCGTTAATTTATAACAGGCCAATTATATTAGATATATGGTCTCATTCCGGCCTGAACTTGAAACATTTTATTTTGTGATCTTGATTTCCGAGCGGAAGGCAGTGCGAAAATCAAAAATAGGTGCGCGAATCACGTTTAGCGCTGTATCTCCGACTCCATCGTGACAAAACGATATACTTTTTTTGTTTTCTATTAAATTACAAAGAAAATAACAAAAAATGACCTCGCTACCCCATTTTGTATCGAAGATCTGGTGAATCAAAATTCGACCTAAAATGCACGAAAACCACCGAAAAATGCAATTTTTTTTGTCTTCATAATATATTTTGTATTGCATAAGTCTAATATAAAAATATTCTAATATTCACCCCTTCGAATTACTTTAATATTCGCGCCCCTGTTTTATTCTGTACTTTACGTAACCGATTATTTTCTTAAGACAAGCAGAACTTACAAACTTTGTAAGCTTTGCTTTTTCAATTTACATTACCCTATGTAACTTCTTATTTTCAAAATAAAAATTGTTTTCTGCAAATTTCACATTTGATTTTGTGACCTTCACGACTCCGCGGGGGTCACTATAAGACACTCCGCTTGCAAGAAAACAACTTCCGTAACATCACTATAACCTGAAGTATGTCGGTATAAAGTGTCTTATTTCAATTGTTTCTTTTATCTTTTGGGTTATTGACTGTTTAGTATCTTGAAGCTAGATATATTTTATACAAGTGTGTAAGCTTTCACGGCCGACGTTGTTCCAAATATTCATAGTTTCCGGGCTTGTAGGCCGCGGTCCGATGGTATTTCTATCTAAATTTTAGAAATACCACCCGACCACGGCCTACTACAAGCCCGGAAACTATGAAGATCTAGACATGTTTTTTCAAGTATCTACTGCAGCACATGGTTGAAGAGAATAAGTTTGGTGTTTTTATAATATAGTAGTACTTATCTCTAAAATTGAAGAACTTTTAAAGCCAGCCTCTGTAAAAAGGATCTTCACCATAATATAATGTTATATTTTTTGAATAAATTATTATAAACTTGTTACTTATCAATACTTTATTGTAATAAACTTCACCGGCAGATTAATTACTTTAAAACCGTCTGTGAGAAATCGAAAGCTTATCTTTTTAAAAAGCAACATACCAGAATTATCTATATCTATATGTATTAAAAAAAGAATTTTCACTTATCGTTTACGTTTAAAATTGGAGGCACTAAAAATAATATTTACTCTTGTTGATAAGAAATCGATACCATTTATAAACATACAAAAGCAAACAACAAGATGTAGCTACAACTATTAATATAAAAACGATTGTCCCAATTCACTCACTGGTTTGAAAATATCTACAAAAATGTTGAAATGTTATGCAATACTTAATTAAGACTTTTCAAAATTAGGTAATGAATGCTGTTTTCTGATTAAAAAAAATGTTTGTCTACCCACACAGTTTTCTATCGCAAAAGCCAAGACCGACAAAAATTTAAAAAATCTTACCTTTATTGATGGAATACAAAAATTAGATTTAATTTTCATTGCAAACATCTGGAAAAGTTTTCAATTTTTCATAAAAATGAATTAAAAGATTTTTAATTTCACTTCTTTTTAATAGTTTTATTTTCTTTCAATCTAGTAACATTTTTTTCCTTAAGGGCGAGTCCCTACTTTGTCGTAAATTTTAGTGAGTTACTTCTGTAAAATTTTAACTGTAGACCCCAGTAAAAACTTCACGGTTTTCGAGGTATTTAAACTTTTTTAAGTCATATAAACGCATCTTGTGCTCATAGTCTCAAAAACTTGTTTATTTCACCCAAATTCCCAAATGATATAAGGCATCTAATTATTTTTTTTTTTGAAAAAAAATAATATTGCGAGGTAATGTAAGTAAGATTCGAATAATAATTGTAAATATTCGAAAACTGCATTTTTGCATTTTTGAATCTTACTGAATTTTATGGCCGGGGACAAGTTTTAAAAATTTAAAAAAAGTTTACATGTCTCGAAAACAGTGAGGCTAGACCTACCACCTGTTAAAAGTCTTATAGAAGGTTTACTGAACAAAAGTTTCTACAAATCTTTGCTTGCAGAATACAATTGTAAAATACAGTCAACAGGACAGGACACCTGAATAATGCGTGTCGTTGTGTTATTAATCATAAAAATCAATCGGACGACGGGACACAAAAAAAAAAGTAGAAGACCTGAAGACATCTCTCGTTCACCGGTCGGTTATAAATGATAAAAAGATGCTTTTTAATTAGTTCAATGAAACGAATCTATGATCGGACTTCTGATGTCTCCTATAATGGTCACCAATCATCATAACTGACTATGCGTTCGACACGGAACTTTCGAAATATTTACTTTTAAAAGTATTTCTAGTATTTTTTTACCCACCTGACAACTGGATATCAATTTATACCTTATGGAATTTCGATGTTTTATTAAAAATAAAAAGAGGCTTGGTGTGTGGGTAAAACCACACTGCTAACTTCCCATTGGGTGTCCTTAGAAATTAAAAAAAAAACAAAAAAAAAACAAAAAAAAACCGCTAATTGAAATTTCCTGCAAACCTAATCAGGCGTTCATTATGTAAATATGCGTCGAACGAAATTGGTCCGGAGTCGATATCATTATTTGTTCTCGAGATATGCGAACCAAAAAAAAAGTTCACCAACGTAAGAACACACACACACACACACACCACCACACACACACACACAGACACACACAGACACACACACACAGACACACACACACACACAGGTATGGTATTTTTTGCCATACTTCATTTTCAGTATTTTAAAAAAGTTTTGACAGTTCATTTGTGTCGCCAACTTCACTCCTATAGTAGGCCGAGGCACGCAGAGGAGTATGTAATAACAGGGGATAAAGCGAATAAACATAAATCACTATGGAAATGGCTTGCTTTTCTACACAAAGTGTGAGAAAGATACGTTCCCGTACACCTGCCTGTCAAAAATGACCTTACATGCATATAAAGCATTTTTATTTTAAAAAATAAAAAAAATATAAAGCAGCTATTTTATAGTGGATATTGCAAAAAATTAATTTACAAAACGTCGCGATTCGTGAACTAACCAGTCATCAAACATAAAACAAATTCTACGCCCACAATGAAATGTGATCAAAACTGATAAGATTTCGCCCAAATCAACGAACTGTTATGAATATTTTACATAAGTATTATTGATTAAACAGTGAGTAAAAAAATAATAATTCAATAAAACATGAAACAACATTGAAGATGTCATGTCGAACGGACACATGTCATCTATCTCACACTCGAACACCTCTGTGCACGGCCAGTCACCAAATCATTGATCAAAGAAACAGACAACAGAACGGACAAACAGAAATTGAACATTGAGATCAAAATTATATGATTTTTACAGACTATGTGTTGACTGTGCGCTAGAAATGTCGATAACGTTGCAGCGTTTTCGCGTATTTTTGATTCAATTATCAATTTGGTGCGTATATTCGACGCTGTTGTGCCCAGGGAGATGACGGAATGGTCCAATATAATTTTTAATAAATACAAATTTAACACGTCAGTCGTGACCAAATACATAATTAAATGACTGCAAACAGTATATGAAGACACCTGTTGTAAGAACAATGACGTAACACAATGCTGTAATCAGGAAAAATTCATTAATTCAAACCTATGTCACCGTAGGGATTTTAACCCTAAACTTTCCACTATGTGTCACTGTGTGAGTAATGTCAACTCAGTCCGCCGCGATAGTGGAAAGTTTAGGGTTAAATCCCTACGGTGACATAGGTTTGAATTAATGAATTTTTCCTAATTACAGCATTGTGTTACGTCATTGTTCTTACAACAGGTGTCTTCACATACTGTTTGCAGTCATTATGCATTCATTTAATAATTTTTAGTGATTCAATAGTTTTTTTTCTACTAATCAAATATCTTTTTTTATCTACTTATAGGTACGTCCAGCCTTAACTTCTCAAGGATTAACCAATTTGAATGGTTTCGATTTGTGTTCAGGAAGATGTCGAGGTAGTCCTGCATAATTTTTATTTAAATCGGTTAAGTAGTTTTTCTCTAGTTTAGCAATCAAATATCAAGAAAGAAGTCGGTTAGTAACGTGCAAACTACGTATTGCAAAGTCACTAAAAAGTAAAAAATAGAAATGTTTGTAAAAAAATTGACCTCTTTCAAAAAAGTCACTAAAAGGAGAAAAATAATAAAATTTTGAGGTTGGCGCCAATTTATTAAAAACCCTGCCGACAATATAGAGTATTTGCTAACGCATGGCACTGTGACTTTATTGTGTCAACTTAATTTTGTTTTTGGTCCCGCCATCCGACCGACGCCAGTAGTGTATGTGTCATATGAAAATACACTAAAAAGTGTATAAAAAATTTTAGTAATTTATTGGCGCCGACCTCAAAATTTGCCTTTACAAAAATCTTGAAATTTTTGACCACAAGTTATTGCACTAGTAAGCGATCACAAGCAGAGACGAGGTAAGATGCAACTTGATAACTAATCATAATGGCACGATATAACAGAGTAATAATTTAAAGCGTGCAATCAACGCATTTAGTGTAAATTAAAATAATATCTGGTGAGATAAATGAACGACTCAAGAACAGTGTGTTATGCTGTTCAGTTTGTTGGCTTGACGGCTACCAACACATTATATCATTTATCTCTGATAGCTTATAAGTGATGCTGAGTGAACTGAGAACAAAAACACTGAGGCTTACCAACAGGACCGGATCTTCGTTCGAAGTGGGCGCTGGCATTTTAATTTCATTATAAAATATTCAAATGAGACTTGAGCAATGTGTTTTCTCTTATCTCGTTGATATATCGTATAGATTAAATACATTCGATGAATATTTTGTTATTGGAAACAAGGCTAACGTGTCTTCGACAAAAATAAATAAATTAACAGGTTTTTATCGTTAATTTCATATTAAACTTTATCATTTTACTAACAATTCGAGTCATAAATTACTTTTTGATGTAAACAATTCCGCGTCAAACATCAATTCCGCGTCAAACATTAATTAAAGGTATTTAAAAAAACTTTAACAGAAAAATTAAGTCACATGAATAATGTACGACCACAAAACACAAAAATTTATTCGAAACGAGTTTTTCCTTCGCATTAGCTCGAGTGAACGTCGCAGTTTCGCTCGAGTTAATGTCGGTTTTGACGGAAACACTATCTTAACTCAAATGTAGCCGGGTACCAACTTCTATAGTGTACCAAATTTCATTAAAATAAGTTTAAGCGTTTTCGACTGATTCCAGTACAAACAAACAGGCGGACAAAAATTCTAGAAATGATTTCTCTCGTCTAAATTATGGTTCGGAATTAATATAAAGTGACTCATGCATTTATACACATACCTATATCATACTTATACACATATAGGTGCATGACTCACTCTCTATTATTTCCGATACGTACTACATGTATTATAGGTATCGTACAACACTCTAACACCCCGCACGTAATTAGAGAGATCCCGTTATAATTTGAGGTAATAATCATTAAAAATTAAATTCTAAAAAATGGGACCGTGTATTTTACACGACATAAGTGTAACTTCTAGTTACGTCGATTGTAGACACACACACACACACATTCATACATATACGCTGCCTGTAAAGCGATGTCTTTCTAGCGTCCCACTCTAGCTTAATGGCGCAGATGAATGGGGGTGCAGCGTTTCATTACACGTTCAGTCGCATGAATCCAATTCACTCTACCGTGCGTAAAGAAGTTTCACTTCAAAAATATTTGGAAAAATTTTACAGTGAAAAACAAACACGTGATACTCCAAAATAAATATTTTTAAATAAATCCCGTTAAATTCTCGAAAAATTAATAGGACAATAGGTATAGAAGAGTGAAGTGCAGCTGTCAGGATGTGGTGCGGTCCTGTCGGGCCACCGAGGGTGGACGACGTACGCCGCTGGCGAGTCACTAATGAGACCCGATGAGAGCGGAGCGGAGCGGGGCGGCGGAGATGCGACACCGGCCGACGGAGCCGTCGCGTTATCAGTCCATTCAGTTGGTACCCAGCTACCTGTTTACTTTAGTTTGGTATCTCTATTATGATTTGTTTTCCTCTTGTAGCTAATTGCCTTACTCGCGTTTAGGTGCTGCTTTATTATAACTTCTACACAATTTATATTATATGTATACCTGCATACGCAAAGTCAATTCATATGGGTACATATAATTACATAACTTACGTACGATGATAATCTATTTATGCTGATATAACGAGAAAGCAACACAGTTTTTTTACTCAAATTTAATGAAAATAATTTATTTTAAGCATTAAGTTGAAACAATGATTTGCAAATCTAAAACATCTAATTGGTTAAATTTTTGATCATACAGTGCAACCTCGATATTACAAAACTGAAGGGAATTAGAAAATATTCGTTATACCAAGTAATTTGTTCCAATGAGGTTTGTTATATAGAGGTTAGGTTGGACTACGATTCGTTTTAACAAGGTTAAGGAACACCTTTTTCGTTTCTCAACCATTGCAACTTTAAAACTAACAACAGTGACAAACAGCAGTGTTTACATTACTTAGCATCAAACAACAATGATTGTCTTACGAAAAATTTAACGTGTCTGAATCTGTCGAGACATGAATTATTGTAGAATTGAGTGTGAATAATTGAGAAGAAACGTTATGTAAAGGTTATATATAGAGGTAAATAATACTTTCTATTTATATTTTGCAATGAATGAAAATTCGTTATAAAGAGTTTTTTGACAAAAGTATTCGTAATGTAAAGGTATATTTTTCATTAGCTCTTACGGGCAGTTCTAGGGGATTTCGAAAAATTTGTTAAATCGAGGAGATCGTTATATTGAGGTTTGTTATATTAAGGTTACACTGTATATTTATCTTGTTATGTCCGCGAATGAATAAAAATATAAAAATACTCTATTTCTCCATATTTTGTTGCGTAGAAATAGTCAATCTAAGCAAAATGAGAATAATCACGATAAAGAGCTACTGTTCATCATCGAGAGGTTCTGATAGGTACCCGTTCTCGTAACTTCATCATCCAATATTATATTGTCGTCGGAAGTACGTATGTGTACAAAGTAGTGCCGTTACTATAAGCAGATAGATAAAAATTCTAAAAAACACATTCTTCCATCTAGTTACCAAAGTGCCTTAAAAATCCTACAAAAAACGAAACAGAAATATCCGTCTTAAAATAAAGATCTTTTATCATTTTTATGTTCCGTTACAATTTTATTTACATGTATATAATTGTTCCAAAGATTTCGATCGTCTATATTTTGTTAGCACACTAAGAAAAATTGAACAGTTTTTGACGTATCCATATTTAATTAGATATTAAATATTTTAAGCTTCAACCACTAATTTCCGTATAGAACTACATAATTTAGTCACAATACATAATGCTAATATATAAGTAATAAATATTATTTTTAAATACATTTTAATGGATTTTTCCACTAAATTATAGTAGATATAATTGTCAAACATTGCATTAATACTGACAGCTGATATAAACACAAAAGTACTAATGATAATATTATATATACAGTACGTCTATACTATTAAACGCGATTGTAATCGTTTTTTGAGAATCCTAATGAATATACCCGATATTGTTCGATGATAACTCTCGAACAAATAGCCCGTGTAAAAGTATATTATGTATTTACACACATAGGCGCCGATTATACGAATGATGATCCGATACAGGGTACTCGAGCACCCGTGAGATTTTTAAGACAGATTCAAACCAAAAGTAGGTACTACATATACCCCGTGTCCGGTCTCAAAGGTGAAGATAGGGATTTAACATGGTATTGTTCATTTTTGCTGATTCGTGTTCGCCAATTCAACGTACAAGAAAGGTAATGGTACCTATCGAAAGATAAAATTATTGCGCATCAAATGATTCTAAAAATAAGACCAAAAATGAAATTTTTACTTTAAAATACTAATTTGAAATTTACCGATTTTGCAGTAATGATTTCAAATTAAGTAGGCGAAAAACAAAACACTGAAAGAAGTGTGCTGTAATAAAATTGTCAAAAAACTTTTGTACTCGTAATTAGGAAGTTTCCATTGGACGAAAATACTAATTATGATACTGTCACATCATTATAATAAAGATTACTTAAAAAATTCTGAAAGAATTATTTTGATATCTTTAATTTTAACGGAGATATTCAATTTCTTGTACGTGGGGTCGCAAACGAAACTGATTTTTGAATATGACGTCACGCGGTACAAGTTTGTTGTTTTTTAGCTTTGTGAGTAATTAGAATCTAAGTTACTTAGTAACTATTTTGTTGTAATACAGACTTTTCTATTTATATTAAATTAAAATTAACTGTCAAAAATTTAAATATGTCAATATTTTCCGTCATCAACTGGTTTGTTTTTAGTGTTTCCATAACAATTTACGAGTTTATAGAAAGAGATTTATCGGAAGTTACCATGTTAAATTACCACACATACAAACTGAAAATAACTTTTAAAAATATCGTGCCGCGTGACGTCACCCGGACTGAAAACGGAATTTCTTGGAGAATTGTCAATTCAAACTTTGAAATAGCATAACTTTGTTGTTTTTAAAGATATTTCAAAAATTCTTCCGCTATTAATTTTATAATTTCTAGAACTATGATTTAGACCAAAAAAATAAAAAAGGGAAACTTCCTAATTGGTGCACATGTAAGCATTTTTACAATTTTTATAACAGACTGGGTTATTGTTTAGTTGAAATTGGGGGGTTATTTGAATATTTATTATAATTTTATTAACTTTATTAAGTATTACTTTTCGTTGTTTAATAATAAAAAACCAATTAAAGTCTTCATTACTTAGATAGGTACCTGTTCGTTTTCTTATTATAGTCTATACGAGTAGAAGTAAAAGCCAAAATACTTAAAAATGGCACACAACGTTAACTCCCTATGTTCGTTTTTGAGACCGGACACCCGGTATAAAGCTACCATTAAGAATATCTTAAAAACTGAACACCAGATGAAAAAAATGCTTCAAACAAAAAGTTATATAATTTCGAGCGTTGAAGAACATTTTTTAATTAGTTGACTTTTTTAAGGAAATTTTAAGATAACTTTGGTTTTTTAAATAGCTTACATGTTTTTAGCAGATTCAGATTCTGCATGTAACAAGAAAACTTTTTGTTTATACATTTTTTTTATCTGAGCTAGACTTTTCGAGTAAGTTACCCTGAAACAAACATATTTTATAAGTTTACAAAACGTTTTTAATTTGTTTCAGTGCAACTTACTCAAAAAGTCTCGCTCAGTATTTTAAAAGCACCAATTCATATTTTTAATGTAGATACTATTTTTTTAATAATACTTACAAATTTGAAAATCCATTTGATACTTGTTCATTAATTGTAATGTACGGAAACACATAATTACAAAACTAAATCTTCAGAATTATAATAAATCATATTTTGAGGTCAGCATTTCGTGAAAATTTAGAAAAAGAATCATTAGTGAGAGCTCCCACGACGAGTTTAAAAGTCGGCGCCTATGTTTACACACACGAATATCTTTATTAATATCGCCAACGACAGTCATTAAAATATGGGAAAATCATTAGTGATATTGAAATCAATATCAAGCTTCAAAATTAATACTCCCATCAATGTTACTATGATGAAAATACATACACCTGCTGGGTTGACCGCCCCTGTTGCATAAGTACTTCAGTAAGTATGAGTCCCCTACAGACACAACAAATTGCTAAATTTTAAAATTTATGTTTGCCATCATTATCACCGGTTAGTTTCCAAGTTATAATCTCTAACTTGATTCATCAGATCCATGACAAAAGAAAACAAAATTTATATATTTCAGTGGCACTGGCATGTATAAAAAAATAATTACAATACCGCTGAAAAGAACATCAACTAATAAAAGATATGATTAAATACTATTTCAGACGATTTTGGAACAAAATTTTTAATCATGTATGCTCAATAATAAGAGTTGTACATATTTTACAAGTTTAACAATATATTTCTATACAATTATTAAATTGGATAAATATTACTGCTCAATTGTCAAACATATTTTTTTTTTTATAAAATGCTTGTTCCTAATTGTCATTGGTCAAATAAAAGAAAGCGACAGTGATCAATGAGTGTTGTTTTTTATTCTCAATCGAGAGAGAATACAATTCGCATAAAAAAATATTATCTCGTGACGCATTCACCCTTAAATCAAAATTGTCCAAACGAGCGTCGCGGCTATTCAAAATAATATTCATTGACGACAATTTACAAAAAAAAAATATAATATTTAAAACGGTTCTAAAATACGTACACGACGGAGCAAGTGAGAGAGCAGAAGAGAGTTGAACTGATAGGAGTTGGGTGGCGGGGTGAGTCGAAGAGGAGGTTTGTAATATTTCATATAAAAATGTATCACGGTAAAAAATGAGCGCTATTAGCATTGAGCGAGGGACGGATGTAGATTTCGGCCGCCTCCTCATGTAGAATGAGACAGAGAATCATCGCCGTGTGACGTCGCCGGCCGGTGAAGTATGGCGAGAATTTAGATTGGCCAAAGATATTAACACTGCATAGCTCGTACTCCCTGTATATTGACTCGGATTAATTTTTAAACTCCTTATCTACAAAACCGTTCCAAAAACATTTGTGAATTTATAGGGGAAACATAGATCGTCGAATTTCTCATACAGTGGCAGATTAATCATTTAGAGGTCTCCAAGCGCAACCGATTTTTATTTTTACCAATTAATAAAAACTTAAAAATATAGTTTGATTTTTGATTTTTTGACACCCTTTCGATATTGAGGCTCCAAACGCGCCTATACAGCAATCTACTATTGAGCAACATAGTTATTGTTGGGTTTCACAAAATCTTATCTAAAAAAAGTTTAAGTTCACAACCAGCTTATATTTATTTATTTTCATACTAAACGTTATTTTACAATACATAACATAATTATACTTTCCTGGCCAAAGTATAAACTGATTGAAACTCCTATCTTTTTCCTTACAGGAAAAAAACGCTGTTGATTTTACAATGATCTGATTACAAAATAATTAACTATTTAAAGGTTTCTTTTTAAACTGAATCATAAATCACAATTATTTTCTTCCTACAAAGTTTTACTAACATTTTGTTATATTTTGGAAATGGTGTACCTACCTCTGACTGTATAAAAAGCTTTGAGAAGAGAAATGGTCTTGGATTATCTTAGTGAATAAGTTACGTAAGCAACGAGGTATTTAATACGGAAATGATGCAGCCATTACTACCTACATTTTTAATAAACTATTTGAGAATAAATATGTTACCTTCAAATACACATTTCAATACGATGAAGAAAATGATTTTTTCCAATCTTGGACAATGACTTACCTGAAACAAAAAGAAAATAAATCAGTTAGAGAATAGAAATAATTATTCAGTTAGAGAACAATAATAAATATTTTATGTAGATGATTTAACGTCTGTATGATAATTGTAATATAAGAAATTGACAAATAAACAGACAAAATTATATCTAATCTAATCTAATCTAATGATATTATAAATGCGAAAGTTTGGATGTATGGATGTTTGTTACTCAATCACGCCAGAACGGCTGAACGGATCTGGATGAAATTTGGCACAGAGATAGATTATAGTCTGGAATAGCACATAGGCTACTTTTTATCCCGGAAAAATGTACAGTTCACGTGGGATAGTTTTGTTTTTGTTTTTCACAGAGCAAGAGATCGACATGATTTTTTCCATAGTGGTAGTTTAGGGGTCAGAGAATGTTATGATATGGAAGGATCACGTATCGTTGAGAAGGGGCACCCTATAAGTCAGCATTTACTTCCTCGTAGTCGCGCAGTCTACTGTATCCCCATCTATAATAAATGCTCAACATCATTGACGGTTGATACGTTATCAGTCAGTGAGAGAGTCAGTAGTCAGTCAGTTAGTCTAGCGGCGCGGCGGCGGCGTCAGAATAACACTGATATCAACACAGGCAGAGCAGTATTAGTAGTATAGTAGAGTGTGGTGGTTTCATTGATGCAGTGAGTGTGTCTCCATGGAGTCACGCTGGCCTTATAAAACACACATACAAACACACACACGCTCCGAACGCGCCCCAATACATACGCAGAGATCGCTTATCGCTCACACAGAGCGCTCCACCACGCCGCTTATCAGCACAAACATTAGAGTTTCTATCTCTCTCGGTCGCTCACTCTCCGCGCCGCTTTCCCCACACCCCTAGCGGGAGTAGAGCGCATCATGCACAGTGAAAACCTTTCTATAAATGTGTTGGGAATGGGATAGAAGCTGATATATATATACATATACACACATACATAGGTACGTAAGGTATAGGTGTATATGTGCGAGGCTCCGCTCAACTGATAAAGAACCACGCCACATTGCTCATTAAATATATTTTTCACAGGATAATTAATGACTGCGATATACATATAATAGGTAGCTATCAAATCGGAGTTTCTCAAACTGTTGATGTAACACAATTAAGATCCTATAAGAAGATAAACCATAAACTTGACCCGGTTGCAATTCGACTGAGAGGATATTTAGAAAAGTATTGTTGGGTTTTTTTGAAACATCATTACTCTACATTTTCGACCACAACAGTGTCTTGTTTTGAGTTACGCTTATGAAACAAACAAGTGAAAATAATATTTAAATCTAGTTGTGATCAGACATATTTAGACATGACTTGATTAAATCAAATTTTGTCGTGTTTTATTTATTTATTTTAATTTTATATAAAGATGTATGGTATTATTAAATAGCATAAAATATATCTTTATATAGTATCTTAGAAATAAAAGAAATAATTGTAATTGGTTATATAATTTTAACATCTTTGGTTGGTATAGTTGCTTGCCTTCGATGAAACTCGATTTTATGCATGTATATGTTCGATTTCTTGCTTTAGACTTTTGCGAGAAGTTCCGATGAAATCCGATTCATACATAAGTTAGAAAGGAGCGTTTTATAATAATAAAAAGAGACTTGGTGTGTGTGTGTGTGTAAAACCACACTGCTAACTTCCCATTGGGTGCCCTTAGAGATTTAAAAAAAACGCTAATTGAAATCAGGTGTTCATTATATAAATATGTGTCGAACGAAATTGGTCCGGAGTCGATATCATTATTTGTTCTCGAGATATGCGAGCCGAAAAAAGTTCTTCAAGGTACGAACGAACGGACGGACGAGCGTACGTGCGTACGTACACACACACACACATACACACACCTCTAAAACAGTAGATTCGAACTCTAGAGACCTCAAACGCATCCAGGATATTTCAAAATTGTTCATTCGCAAAATCGGACTCATTACAATAACTTCCAATGGGAAGTTATATAAACAATAATAATAACAAGAAAAATAGCAATAACACACTCGTGGACAAAAAGCCACAATTTACAGTTATACGTGTTATTACACCATATCATTTACACATTTGAGATACGTGGTATTGAAGAACTCTATGATATAGAGAAATGGTGATCCGTAGATGATGTAGAAATTAGGAGAGGAAACTCAGTGGCAAAAGGATCAAATACGTGGTATTGTTTTTCATAAAGAGGGTAAAAACCACGCAAACACACTTCCTAGGTATAATTGCAAAGCACGCAAAATCAAATTCTCTATCAATTGATACAATTCTCTCAAAACGGGCAAAAATTGACTTACGTGGTACCTATTGTAGTTTTAAAGTCGATATTTCAATGTTTTAAAAGATATATTTCGATTTTAGTATAAATATTCTGTGAAAGTTTGAGAATCACAGATATGATATAATATACGCTTCTGTAAGGCCTAATGATGATACCATAAAATTCCTTCGCTGATTATGTATATTTTTTTCAAAAGTAGATATATATGCAGGTTTCCTTTTCTATTAAGGTTCTGTCACTGTGAGATAACATAGATTTGAAAAAGTCCATTAGCGTTATACTTTATGTATCTGAATAAAACGCATTAATGAGCCGAATTAGGTCAACGGTTTTAAACATAAAATCTTCATCCATTACTATTAATTCATTCCCGATAATAATCTTAGTGATTATTTGTCCTTAAATTCAAATCAACACAAAAAATATTTTAAATATTACATAAATTTTAAATAGTAATATAGTAATATAGAACTTACCACTTGTGTAAAATTCTTAGGAATTAAAATCGATAACAACTTAAATTGGAAATCACATGTAGAACATATTGTTCCAAAAATAAGTAAAGCGGTTTATGTAATAAGATACTTAAAAAATGTTTGCTCTATGGATAGGGCTACCTTATTCAGTGTCTACTACGCATATTTTCAATCCATAATTCACTTCGGAATTATATTTTGGGGTGATTCAGTGAATGTAGAAAAAATTTTGTTAATACAAAAAAAGTGTATTCGAATCATGGCAGGCGTAGCACCTAGAGAGTCCTGTAGACGTTTATTTGCACAGTTCAATATCCTTACGGTAATTAACTTATACATTCTAGAATGTGCATGTTTCGTTAAAAATAATCCTGAATTATTTTTAAATTCTGTAAACCATAAATATGACATTAGAAACAATGACATTAGATTGACAAGTTCACATCTCACAGTTGTGCAGAGGGGCCCCCGAAATGCCATGATTCGAATATATAACAAGATACCCAATGACATAAAGAATATTCAAAGCGGGAAGCTTTCTAAGAAAAGTCTCAAAAAGTATTTACTTACAAATGTATACTACAAAACAATGGAGTTTTTAAATAATTAAAATATGTATCTAAGTATATAATTGACGCTATTATGTACAGATTGTACGATATAAATAAAGACATTTATTATTATTATTATTATTATAAAGCTATATTAAATTTCATTTAGGAGTTCACAACAAACATATGTCTCACGAGAGACGTAACTGTATCATAAGGGTAGTTACAGAAGAAGCGTTTTCTATCGAATCGGCCGCCGACTCGGCACGCCATCGTATATTAAAGAATAGAGACACAATAACTTGTCGCGGCGACAGCTTCATACCGTCGCAGTCGTATTGTCTCGAACGACATTTCTCAAGATGACGACGCGACAAAATAAAGTTCTCGTCGAGATAACTGACTGCATATCTCGTATAATGAAGGATGTCGTGCCGAATCGGCAGAAAACGCTCTACACTCAAATTATTTTGAAATAATCCAGATTTTTTCTTAAAGCCCGATTATAAATCATATACATTTGTAGTTGGTGGAGGTAAAGGTACTATGTGTAAAAAAAATCTGTAAATCGATTGACCCTGCAGGCCATCCCTGGAACTTCCCGTTATTTTCAAGCGCTTTGAGTTCGAAGCACTTGATAATATACCCAAAAATTGCTGATAACAACACTATTTTAATTTTTGAAAAGCTATATAACTTTTGAACGCGTTGTTCGATTTTGATCTTTAAAACGGCATTCGACGCAGTTTTTTAAGCTCTAAAAATATTGCAAGAGGTACAAAACCGATTGGTTGAAAAATTTTGAAGTTATTTTGAAAAAGCACTTTTTTTCGAAATCTGTTGACTACGTAATCTCTCGAACGGACTAACCGATTTTGATCCGCTTAGTGGCATCCGACGCAGTTTTCTGAGGAGAAGAGCTGATTAGATTATGAAATCAATCGGTACAATATTCTAGAAGTTATTTTGAAAAAACATCGTTTTAACAACTTTTTTTTTCGTTTTTTTTGGAATTTCTCAAAACTTGTTGGGCCGAACCGGTTCAAATTTTCAGGAAATCTAAGTTCAGTGGAACCCTTTCGAATGCCTCAAATCGCGATTCGATCGGTCAAGCCGTTCAAAAGTTATGAGATTTACATACACACACACACATACAGACATACTGACATCATCGTAAAAATAGTCAGAATAGCTTCCTAGGATCATAAAACGTCGAGATCTGATGAAAACTCTATTTTCGAAAATCGGGGTAAAATCAATAACTTTCCTGTTTTTGAAAATTTTCAATTTTTTTAGCGGGAAGTTAAAAAATGGCGAACTTGATGAATCTTATTTCATCAAAAAGTTTTCATCAACCATTTTGCATGAGGTATAAAAGCATTGTGTTGATTGCAGGCGGAATATCTATTTAGGGTGACAAAGGACTAAATAAATAAAACTGAATAGATAAATGCAAAAAAATAATAATTTTAATGCAACTACGAAGGTAGGTATGATGGTGGAGTACTCTATCAGGGTTTGTTATCCGTCCCATGAACAAACAGTAATGTTATCAATGTTACAGTTACAGCAAACATAAAGTGGAAACAGGCGTGATAAACAATATACAGGGTGTTCAATTTATTGCGGATTTTTGACTTTTATACTGTTGTACGTAGCCTTTCCTATCCTGAAATCTCGAGATCCAGTGATTGATTTTAAGTGTGCTTTGAGATTGGCATTTCTGTAATCCTAAGACTCACATCGGGATAATACGAGTCCGGCAAGGAGGTATGGTGTTTTTGAAAAGACGGTCACGCATTTATTTTCGAACCAATTTCAAAATTTATTGTATTCATACATTACCTACCGGTACATTGCCATTTGAATTTTGAGAATACATAACGAAACATAAGAAAAAAATAATCAACTGCGATGTTGAGGCATTCTTCTTGTAGATGGGTGGCGAAATTGTCTCCTTTCAAGCATAGCACGCGGAACCCTATGAATTTCTCGTGTTATGTTTTCGGAAAGCGCTTCAAGAGTACGTGGTTTGTTTATGTAAACTTGCAAGCTTTTAGGCAGCCCCCGTAAAAGTAGTCACAAGATGACAGGTTCGGTGACCGAGAAGATCACTCCACATTTCAGAAATAAAAGTTTGGTGTGTCTGTTTGAAAATCTAATTGATACTTTTAGAACCTGGGAACTAAGAGATTGTAATAAAGGAGTTATCATGGAAACGCCATATTATAAACAATGTAGGTATCGCTATACACGCTCGGCTATTCTCAAGCCTCTATAATGTAAATAAATTTATTTATTTATTAATATTAATAATCATTTGTAACGAGATTTATACGGCTGAATTTTGTAATGAATGAAATATTTGGATAAGCAGCCAAGAAGTTTTTATTGTCCAAACTTCTTGGCTGCTTACCCAATTCATTCATTAATATTTAATCGTATCTAATCAACGCCCAGCTCTACTTATAACTGATGACCAAATTTTTAATTTACCATTTTTTTCGCGTTTTCGTTGCATCTTCATCTATAAGTACACATTTTTTGTCATAGAATTTTGATCGGACGTACAGTCTGTAGATATTGCATATAGTAGACGGGTAGTAGTAGACAATATCTGTAGCACCATATGCATTTTTCACCCTATCCACTGTATACTTTTTATCAAAAAACTGCATTTCACCGATTCCCACAGTTTTCTGCGTTGTATAAACACAAAAAGCTCCGTGAACTGTACTGGCGATAACAGATTGCACAACTCGATAAACGGCTAAAATATTCATAAAATGTGCATTTTATAAAACCACATATTATAACTATCTGTGCACGTACTGCACATATACTGTGCGTCTTTGCTAACTGTGATTTTTAATTATTTCCATATTTCAAAACAATCAATAATTCAACAATATCCATATTGAAGACTAAGTACGAAAAATATTGTCATTAATAAACACAAAATATTATACCCACGTGTTCAATCGAGTTTATACAGTGCAACTGAATTCAACCGGCATATTATATAGCATTCACATGCTAAATATCTCTATTTGATTTATATTGGATTCAAGTTATATCAAAATATATTATAGGCTCAATCCATAAAAACCATGGTAACGTTATTTTTGACACCAAATGAATATTACAGAAACAATTTATTTTTCAAGAAAACAACTTTTAAACCGTTGCCATGCTTTTGGTTATAGACTTTCTTTAACTTGAGTCCAATGGTAAATCAGTTGAAGATATTTAACATGTAAACTGTAGTTAATATGTCCGTTGAAATCAAACGCACAGTTACACTGTATATAGATTATAGATTCCGTTGAGAGGTCAGACGAAAGTTAACTATTTTTTTTGCAAAATCATTTTAGCTCCACTATGAGTTTACAGAGAAGTCAAAAAATAAAGTATTAAAAATGAATTGGAAATGGGTATGCTAAGTTGACATCACTGATATAGAACTTAAATCCGCCATATCTTGAAATAATCATTTTATGAGTTAATTAATTTCACTAAAAATTAACAGTTTTGCCTTCACTATATACAGGCCACCACTCAAAGTTACTAACTACATCTAACTTGCAAATGCATTTATGTTATCTGTGTCCAACTCAATGTGTCTATGTCTATAGGACGCCAATAACCTTCTACCTACACAACTAGGGGTACATCTAACTAGTAACTAACTAACTAACTAACTTACTACAACAACTATATAGCTGATGTAAAGTGCATTGCTGAAAACTGTCGATTATATTTATTGTCGCGAGTTTATTGTTATTGTTATACTTTATAGTTATTGTTTAATAGCCGTTCCGTGTTATATCGACGCTTGGCGTTTATGTACAGCGTTAGTTTATGCCACTACCATTGCCAGTGGCGCACAGGGACCTAAACGTAAAGGATGGTGTAGCTTCCACTTAGGGTTACCGCACATCGAAAACCAAGATTTCTGGGACATTTCAGAGGTGATGGTTGAAAATTATTAAAGAGTTCGTTAAATCTTATATTGAATAACTAGCGGCCCGTCCTGGCTACGCCCGGGTGGTATGAAATTATGATTTAATAGCGGTTAGCCATGTAAGCGTACGAAAACAGTTTTTTTTGACAAAACACCGTCATAGTTCAGCCATTTTGTACAAAATATTTACAAATTATATACATAAACTTTCCTCGTTTATCACTCTTTCTATTAGTGAAAACCGTTTCAAAATCCGTTGCGTGGTTTAGAAGAAATAAGCGAAGAAACAGACAGAGGCAGACAGAGACTTTGTTTTATACTATTTAGATATTAAACATTGGTACATAAAAAATTTATTTTAGGGGGGGGGTATAAAATTTTTATTACCATAGACACAGTACAATTTATAGTATTTTACTGTAAAAATCAACTTTAGCTGATAAGAATAAAATTTCAAAAAAAACTTAATTTTATTTTTTTGACAAAATTGAAGTCTCAAGTCTCAATGCCAACGCACACATGCTACTTTTATTATCGAAAACACGCGATTTAGAATACTAGGTATATCGCGATTTGACGATTACTCAGTTAGGTACTCAAAATATCTCGTGATATTATTGTGTCTTTCAGCGAAGAGTGTATGGACTTAACCTATTGGTAACTGCATATGACGATTTTCAAGTGATGTATTCGCAAAATCTCGCGACAAAAAGAAGCATGTGTGCGTTGGCTCAAAAAGACACACTAATATTTGGCAAAAATGTAGCGATACATACATAAGTATACCTAATGGCTAATTGTACTAATATAGCACGAATCGTAGAATTTCGTTTAAATTATGGATACGGGACAAGCCGACGAATTCCGGGACTTTCCCGGAAATCTTGGCCTTCTGAAAATCCTACTTCCTCCAATGCTCCAAACGCCTAAATTCGATTTACATAAATTCATTACAAAATGTTAAAAATAACCACAAAACACCAAATTCCAAATAAAAATACTCGACGTACGTTTCGTCAACCAAGTTGGCATCATCAAGAAATGATCAAATCTTCTCTTAATCTAAAAATATGTGAGCACTGTGGTTGGAATAAAAACAAAAATAAAGATAGTCACTTCTTACCACAACAGTTTTATTGATGGATGTACATTTCGAAAGCTATGATTTCATCTTCAGCAAACACTATAGTGTATAGTGTTTGTTGAAGATGAAAGCATAGCTTTCGGAATGTACATCCGTCAATAAAACTGTTGTGGTAAGAAGTAACTATCTTTATTTTTAATCTCTTAATCTCTAGATGATGCCAACTTACTCTTGATGATGGCAACTTGGGTATGGCGAAATGTACGTTGAGTATTTTTAATTGGTTTGGTGTTTTGTGGTTATTATTAACATTTTGTATCTGCACACCAAAGGTTTCATCACTCTTCTTGCATAAATCCATCGTAAATTAATACTGCCATTTCTGAGAAAAAAATTTTTTATGTAGAAATAGAAAACGGATTCTCGAAAATACATCACTTTAGCGTTTTTAACCATTCTCGAATTATTTCTCCAATGGATTGCACTTTTCACGATTTTAAACATCCGCCAAATTGCTACGCCCCTGCAAGCCATTGCATATAAACAGGTCTGTATACTTGTGCATATTGTATGCGTGTGAATAATTTTTTAAATTGTAAAAAAACTGGATAGTAAATTCACATAAATTAAGAATATTAAATAACAATCTTTAAAAATATTTTTTTATGAATTATTTAAAACTTTTCTCATTGCAATTTTTATTCGTACGTACTATAATATAAAAATATATATTACCTAAAGCATTTATTGTATCTCTTTTAGAGAGAAAAATAATTTTGATTCAATCAAACTTGAACTGACAATATCGATTGTCTGATTGCGACAAACAATTCCAAACAACAGTTAAGGGACAGAGTAGGTATAGTTAAGAACAATAGTTTTTGTTAACAATATTGCAAGTGCAGTAAAGCTAAATAATACACCGTGCAGATACGATAGTTTATATAGTGAACTTTCGGAAATGCGCACACTATGATAATATGAAGTTGTCTACTTGTAAATGTGCATGAAGTGATACCAAGTTTAGTAGAGTTTAAAAGGAGTACAGAGTAGTGTAAGATGACAAGATGACTGGAAGACGACGCACGGTGGGGCATAATAATGATCGAAATTGATGATATTACCCGTATTTAAATTTAAATGTTTGGGGCATTGTGTAACAATAAAAGCTTGTGATTTTTTGAACAAGCTTTTATTAAAATGTACTAAAAAGAAAAAAAAATACATTTGGAAACTCCTCACCAAGCTAAGCAAAACGAGCTTAATCACGGAGGACCTACTGTTCACCATCGAGAGTTTCCTACTTCCAAGGTGCCCCGCTTTCTTGACTACATCATATCAGGTCGAAGACATGAAAATACTGTATTGTTATTTGGACAAAAATTTTATCTGTTACCTTAACCTTTTCACTGCCCATTTATTTTACGAGAGTGCATGCTGTGTGCGCAATTTTTTCGGCCGTTCCGTATAGATACGTCTGGAGCAGTTCACTGTTGTTATCAGTGGGGTAAAATAATGAAGCTAAATCGCGTCAAATCATATCAAATTATTTTTTTTGCCTTTTTTGTTTCAAACATATATTTTTATCAAAAACAGAACAGTCAGTGCATGTATACACGTGTAAAACACGTGTACATACGCATTGACTTTAAAAGAAAAAAACCACAACAAAGTTCAGAATTGGTGTTCTAATAGGCGTTGTGTGTATATATACGGCGGTAGCAGTTTATCGCTGTAAAAAAATTCTGCGGTAAATCGCAAAAAACTTCCGGATTGGCCAGTATGATCTGGTAGGCATTGCTCGTATATATACGACGGTAGCAGTTTATCGCTGTAAGTATTTTTTCCAGTAAATATACGGCTGGAGCAGTAACCCAGGTAATCGTATATATACATCTGAAGCAGTCAAAGGGTTAAGTCACCGAGGAAATTAATTAAATAATATACTAGGACATCACGGATAAAAGACTCCTGACAAATTTTCTCAGCACCTCTGATGAAGAAGAACTTTGCTTTCAGGTAATTTCACCAATTTCAGAAGAAGGAATTTTCTAGAAGACAGTCAGTTGTGCTGACTAAGCTACATACAAACATTTTTTCAATAAATATACATAGGTATATTATTTCTGACAGTCTGAAGTTTTTTTTTACAATTTTCACTTTTAATAAAATTTATATTTTCACTCTAAAAATAATTTCAAGCGCTTTTTCTGCTTATATGTCCCACTGTGCGACACGCGGTTCGGGACTCTGATGCAACTGTCTGTTGCCCGTTGGGGGCGGTGAGAGGATGACACAAACACACACACAGAAATGATATGCAAAACAAGACGTGTCCCTTCTTTCTCTGTCTCTCTATAGAAGAAAGACACACACAGTCTCGTGTGTGTTTGTGTGTACGCTCTGAGATGGAAAGATAAACAAGCAGCAATGATGATGTGATGCTAGAATGTGAGAAGACTGTGCAATATATGAACAGACACCTTAGAATTCTAGGGTTGCAAATGAAGTAATAAGAATTCGATTTATTGAAGTATAACTTCTTATAGTTCGAAACGTTTCGTTTAATATTTAACACTAACGTAAAGGGGGGATACAAATGTAGAATGATTTGTTAACAAAACTAATATTTAAAATATATTTATGGCCGGTTTATCGTACATTTTAATCACGGTGTTTTTTAATCACACTGTTAAATGAAGGGTTGCTATGGTAACGAAACTCAGCAACACAAAGCAATCAAAATTTAACAGTGTGATTAAAAAACACCGTGATTAAGATGTGCGATAAACCGGCCATTAGGTAAATAATTTTTTTCCGAAGTTTAAATTTAAGATTTTTTAATTTTGTAAGTAGTGTACGACGGAAAATTAAAAAATCTCAAATTTAAACTTCGGAAAAAAATTATTTACCTAATGGCCGGTTTATCGCACATCTTAATCACGGTGTTTTTTAATCACACTGTTAAATTTTGATTGCTTTGTGTTGCTGAATTATCCTTTCTTTATTTTTTATTTATATTCCAATTATTTTTGAATATAGACAAAAGTTTTAAACACTTGGACATGTCGCTATTTCTTTCCTCACGTTTATAACTTATAGGTTTTCGTATTCCTTCTAAAAGTAACCGATCATAACTATTATTAGATTGATTGTAGATAAAAGACGCTCGAAAACTGAGGTTATTAACGATAGTAATTATTATATTTTAAATAATATCAATACAGATAAATATCGTTAAATTTGAAAGTAAATATTTTCTAAGATAAACGAATTTTTAGCCTGTGGTGATTGGAACTGACCCAGAAATCAAGCTGATCGGAACTGACCCGGTCGGATGTGACTCCAAAATTCGTTTTGCGCAAGCCTAATAATAATGAATCAAAATGAATAAAAATGTTTCGAATGGTTTTTTCAATGGCTACTTAACTCAGGAAATTGAAAACCCTGTTTATTAACTATACACGTGCATTGTACAAATATATGTTAGCAAACGTTTACTTGCAATCATGTATGTACAAATACTATACAGAATTCATTGCACTGATATACAAACTGATTCATAAAAAAATTTTTGTAGCTTAACATAGGCAATATAGGAAACACAGATATGTTGAAGAGATGATTATTACTTAAATAAATAAAAAATATTACTCGATTTCTGTTTCAACATTCAGTGATTTGTTAATTCGTTAACGATTGAATGTCATCTGCAATAATAAAATTTGCCTAAAAAATTTTAGTTGCAAAACATCATAATATCATTGCTATAAAATTATTATTAGATATATTACAAATTGAGGAGGTTTTATCTTTTTTAGGATTACATGAGCCTAGCACCTCATATTATGTTCAATTCTTTTTATTATTAATAAATTGAATATACAATTATTATTGATACTATCAGTTCTCGAATTACGACCTGGGAACTGGGGGCTTGTAATAGAGGAGCCATGGCAACTCCACATTAACAACGGCGTTGCTATATACGCTCGGCTATTTTCTTTTGATTCAGTATCTGTAAGTCATTACAAAATGCAGTTTAAAACCTAAAATATATCACAAACAGAGTTTGAAAAATGTATTTGAAGTTATAGAAACAATACCGTAATACACGGGTTTATAACCTTGCGGCCACAGGTACTACTTAAAAATAGGGCGATGTTGCGGAGTTTGGACTCAGAATCCGAAATATCGTGACCTCCGATTCTAATTGTGCCTCCAAATCCAATACTATCACAGTGGATATTTAGTGAAACCTAGCAGACCGCCGACGAACTACGAAGAGTGCTCGACCGCCGTCAAGTGTCATGCGAGATAGTTTGTAATTTAGTTTTATAAATAAAAACTTTGTAAGCTTTATCCAAGTGTGCAAGCTTTCAAGGCCGGCATTGTTCCAAGTCTGCATGGTTTCCGGGCTTGTAGGCCGTGGTCCGGTGGTATTTCTACCTGACGTTTCGTCTACAACTGCGGTAGACATAATCAAAGGCGATGTGGCAGCGGTCGAAGTGTCCTCCTTGGCGGCTCACAGGTCAGTGTGACACTGACCTGTGAGGCGCCAAGGAGGACACTTCGACCGCTGCCACATCGCCTTTGAGAATGTCTACCGCAATTGTAGACGAAACGTCAGGTATAGGAATACCACCGGACCACGGCCTACAAGCCCGGAAACAATGCAGATTTGTAAGCTTTGTTTTTTCAATTTTCATTACTTAATGTAACTTTATTTTTTCTCATTGTCAAAACAAACTAAAAATTTCACATTTAATTTTGTGACCTCCGACCACGTGGAGGTCACCATAAGATCTCCGATTCCGCTTCCGATAAAACCACCATGAAGTAACATCTTTACTTAAAAATATGATAATCACATTATTAAGTAGCAACCTGTATATTTGATAGTGTACACATAATCACCTAGATTCTAGGATTAGGTGTGCATATTATTGCTTGTCTCAACTTTGGTATCATTCATTCCAAATGCGAAGTAAATATTCTGAATAAACACACGAAGATGAATGTGACACTATTCTATAACGTACGTGCTATATTACGTATTTAATATTTATACAGTGCTCGTAATTCCAACTACTACTACTAGCTTTCCGGCCTGGTTTCGCCCGGGTGGATTTCGGTTTGGCAAAGAAATAATTCAGACCAAATCACTTTATTGTGTAATTCTTATAGTTTAACCCTAGCATATACACCAATTTAACTCAGAAATCGCGTGCGGGATCCACGATTTGCTTGTCTTAGCGTAATAATATACAGCCTATGTCACTCGAGTAGAATTTTTAACACCGAAGAATTTTTCAATGAGCGCAATAGTTCCTAGGATTACCCGCGACAAACAAACTTTTCTTCTTTATAATACTAGTGCGTATATAGATACCTGTATTCCAGTATAATTTTATTATAGTGTTTATCAATTCTGCTGATGACGATCTGTCCTTAACTAAATAAAATATATTTTTGTTAGGTAAACAGAAAAATCTACTAGGTATATTTTAAATGATGATAATATTAATGGTTGATTAATTAATTATAATCTGAAGTTTGAAGATGCTTAGTGCTTACATTATAAACGATTTCCTGCACAGATTGAAAATCTAACGTAGACTAACATTACTGTGCATTCAATCTTAGCCAATAATAATATGTGTCGACATTGTAATGTCGGTGGACCGATGGCAACATATTATTGTGTACAGTGGCGTTCGTACAAGAGGTGAATAAATCGACAAAAATAGAGACAAAATTATGAATGAACAATAATATTTGTTAATTGATTAATTTCCGACAATATATTTTTTGAAACGTCAATAAACGTAGGCGTGTCTGCCCGTGGATTTATAGGTACTCTAACTTCAAGCCATGACTCATGAGTACTTTTATACTCTCGTTTTTTAATGAATTTTCTAGAGTGATTTGGCCAACAATATTTAACCTGGAATTAGAGCTTGGAAAAATCGACTGGATGCCATTTTTTCCAGTAGTTTGTCACTGTTTCTCAATTTACAAGTTCAAATCTTTCATAGGTATTTCTTCATTCTTTTTTCTCAGGAGATATTTTGTCATCACTTCCTCTATACACCCTCACGTCAATCACATCTAGGTTTTTCTCTATTAGTTGCCATTATCTCTTCTCATTTATTCTTCTCGTATGACCGTACCAATCAAATCTCTCATTTTCTCTCATATCTAAATGTGTGTATTAAATTAAATGGACACACGGAATGCTACCGGACAAATTTATATCATATTGTAAATAAACTATATCTTTATTAAAATTATTAATCTATTGTTATCGTTTCTATTTCTCCAATCTTCTTCCTCCAGATCTAGGTTTGCCATCGCTGCCAAAACATGCTCGCGCTAACATACTAGGCCTTCCTCTCTTTCATTTGTCTATTGGCACATATTCCTAGACGTGGTCGTTATTTCACGTCACTAGTTACAATAACTAGCTACGCGGTATGTAACCGAATCACTAGTTTCGAGTTACATTACAAGTAGTGATTTTTGCAAATGCGTTACTAAGCGAGAGCGGGTGACAGTGACACGAATAAATCCGAAGTAACCCGAACACGCACATGCCGTGATTTAAGTGTATAGCTACAAACACTTAGATAGTGATTTAATGTATTTTAGTTTCGTCTCGTTTCGTGTGTAACTGTATAGTTGGTAACTGGTGGAGGTATTTATGCAAGCAATCACAGTAGCTGAATAAAAATAACTAGTTACAAAAATCACTAGTTTTGAAACAGGTGACGCCGACCAAGTCACTGGTTTCGTTACGTTTCTTGAAAATAACGTAACGACCCACGTCTACATATTCCTATAATATTCTTGGTCATCTTTCTCATTAGTCCCACGTGACCCTACCACTTTTTTCCACTTCTTCCCAGGTCTCTTTCAATAATTTGAACTGTTTAGCCTTATCAAATATCATTAAACCAAAATAGGTATACAAACATTTTTACGAATGTCTCGCATTTTTTTTTTCAGATTGTTTTTGAAAGGGGTGGTGGCATGCAGAGGTCGCGGCACTGTTTGTATGAGACGTGTGTAGCGGAAGGCCAGGAGTACATTATTATATGCGCGTGTGTATCCGTGTCTAATGTGTGTGTGTGTGTTCGTATGACAAACATTCACATACAGAGGCAGCAGTGAGTGTCGGCATATACAGTGAGTGAATGTAATGCAGGTCATATCGCCGCTGTGTATGCCATGCTCTTATCTCGAGTGCTGCAGCCGCCATATTACTTTCTTATCTTGCGTTTAGTCTCGTTTCCCTTACACTTCCACCGCCTCAACCTGAAACAACCCCCTAAACTCCCCATATATATATACATACGATACATATACACACATAATATATGTGTTACATTCCGGCTTGTGAACGAGTTGCGTTCAAATGAACGATTTATAGTTATTAAAAAAATATTTTTCCTAAACATATGTTTGTAATTTACCATTTGGTGAAGTTTTATCTATCAACAATAATTTCTTATTCATTTAACTCCTAACAAGGAAACGATTTTTCTAAAAAAAATTATCTAAAACTAAATGAAAATATAATGTATTATGGGCTTTAAAAAATATTTTTTTTTTTTTTTTGGTAATGAAAATGAAAATAGTCATTCTGTCTCTCTTCACCTACCGATTCTCTGAGTTGATGGTGATAAACTACGCTCTGCTACCATTAGCTTGTAATAGACTATCAGTTCACAAATCGGCAGATGACGATGGCAATATTATGTAGGCGGCATTATGTTATATGCAAATTGTAACTCTAAGAAATTGCCTATTTGAATATTCATCCAAATCAATTTGTAAAAATTCCATTATCAATATCGGAAATTATTCTCTACAAGGGATAATACCAAACGCCGACTCTGAGGGAAATGAGATCGATTATCTCTAAGATAATTAATTTATTATTACAAATGAATCACTTGGGTCTCCAAGTCACTATATGAATATTATGAAGAACATAATATACGACACAATAATTAACATTTAACAACACACAAACACCCAATACTCATTAATCGTCTACCTAAATACACACACACTAACACGTCCATTTCATCTAACTACTATATAAATCATAAAATTTCGAAATTTAAATCAGTACTCCACAGTCCACTACATCATACGCACGTGCTTAATATTATAACGTGTTACGGATATTCAATGTGTAAATTAAAAAAAAATTAACCACACCTGAAGATAGCAACTCGTTGCTGAAACGAGTCGTGTTAAAACACAAGAAGTCACAAGACGGACATCAAAAAATACAAGATTTTCTAATACTTCATAATAACTATATTTTACTTCATACTATAAAATTTCAATAAATGTTGAATTAAAATATTCTACGCTATTTCATTTTGATATGGATTCACAGTTATAAAAATTCATTAAATTCAATTTCCCAGACAAACCGTTTTTTAGAGGATTAGACTATATTAGTTGGCATCAGACATCAGTATTTATATAATAAACAATTTGATAGGTCTCCGAAGCAGTAGAAAATAATTACTTGGCTTACTACCCAAAGTAATATTTCTAAAAAAGGTTTGTAGGTACGTAATTTATTTTGAAATTGCCACTGTTTCAATCCGCTTAATCATCTAGTTCATAATTACAAAAGTCACAACTTTAAAGAATAAAATTGAATTGAATTGTGAATTATAGACGCTCGACAACAGAGGTCATAAGCGTCTGATAAAGAATAAAAGGAAACGTATTATGATGGCAAACAATTTGCCTTTAAATTACAAAAAATATGTATTTTCAAAATAATTAACAAAACATTCATTTTGTGAAAAAGACAAAAACAGGAACCGCTACCTCAGCTACCTGAATATACTCATCTGATCTAATTAATAAATAATATAAATTCGAAAAATAAATTCAAAATATAAGTTATTCTAATTTAGCACTTTGTCATTTTCAATTACTATTTTATTATCCTTAAGTAAACGAAGTGAAAAATTCGAGTTTATAGAATAACCGTATTACAATAAATTTGATTCCAGTAAAAAATCAAAAGAATCAACGTGAAGAATCCTTTCCCATATCAGCAATGTACAGGCACTCGCGGCAGTCATATCTCTACCGCTATCTATACTTCCACAGGGGTGAATCTACCGCACCCCACAACCCCTTACTCTTACCTCTCACTCGCCCGCACGACTTGTCCCAAAACAACACACACACACACACACACACACACAAGTAGACGGTATACTATGTAATATGATGCTGTAGCCTGTAATGCCCAACTCGTAGAAATAAGTTTTAGTTTTCATATTTCCAGTCAGTATCAGTAAATAATTCAATAGTGAATTTTATATTATTCGTTAGTTTCTCTGAATTATTTTTCGATGTTAATTATTGCTTTACGTGTAACGTTATTTATATAAATTGTTGGAAGTGAGCACTTCCGTGGCACAGAGGATCAATAAAAAGCAATACGGAAGTGCTCACTTCCAACAATTTCTACAGACGCTAATGACCTCTGTTGTCGAGCGTCTATAATTCACAATTCATTCATTCATTCCAACAATTTCTACAACTGTTTTCAAGGATCAAATTGCTCTATTTAACTATAGCAACTTCGAATTCAGTATTTATATAAAAAATTACTATGGCTACAGAAGCAGTATACTTCTTTATAATTTTTAATATTTCATTCTTATTCTCATACAATAATTTCCAACAAATATATTTATTGCAATGCGCAAAATTGTCAAAAAACAATTTTCACTTTTTTATACACCACTTTATAATATTTCTTCGTTAAAATGTGTGCTAATTATTGCAACTTCCAATAATTTTTGAATTCAAAATACACGCATAAAATAAAACTGTTATATTAAATCTGTTCATTTGTTCGGGAAACACGCAAAAACGGCTGGAAAAATTTTCAATTCATTGCTACTTATCTTAAGATCGATCTAACATTTCATATTATAACATCAATATTATAGAAGTTGATTGACCCATCCCGCGTATAGAACGGAATTTTCACTTATTACACATACTGTAAAATTAATAAAGTTTTTAAAAAGTCGAGACTGTTGTTTCTAATTTATTCATCCTGACAAGTGAATCAAATAAAAGAGAGAAATTATGGTCTATAAGAGGTGGATTACATCAGAATATTTATATTAAGTCAGAATCGATTCATCATTTTAAATTCTTAGAAAATGTTTCAAAGAACCAAATGTGGAAAATGGTTGAGAAAACAGTGTTGATGTTTTGAAGACAATTAAATAAACCCTTTACAATAATAATTATATTATAAAACCACGAATACGTCATAATTCGCGCACGCGGTTACCACAGCTTCAGTACAATACGGAAACACAGATATAAGAAGTGGTTAGGTATCAGTGTATGGCATGTATATTATTATAGATACAGACACAGCACTCATCCTCAGAGAAGTTTGTTGTTATCTCATCTGTTGTACAGAAACAGGAGTGATGTAGTCTGAGTCGTCTAGATCTAGCTGGCTACGTACATAAGTATAAGAACCATAGATATCTACTGAATATATTTACTGAATAGGAACTATCAGTATACGTATTCATAGCATTATAAAGCCAGAATCCCGCGACTGGTGTACTTAACAAATATTTGTCATCTGTGGATACTTACCACGTCGTGAGAACGAGTGTACTTGTACAAATATTTGCCACTGATCCTTGCCCGCAAATAAATGTCAAAGGACGTCAGATAAATTACTATTGCATACTTGAAAAGTTGACTTCTTTTTTCTTCTTGAGTACTTGAGTACGTTTCCTCACAAGTATCAAGTGAATGTTACTTTCATGATCAAAACAAACATTTGACAATTGGTATATCCAAGCACGAATATTTTCCAAATACATCAGTCGTATGGGAACCGTTTTATAATAATTATTTTTTGTGTCCTTATTAAATGCACAAATTATTTGTGCATTTGTCAAGTACAAAAAAAGTAAAAAAAATTATAGATATATATAAGTTCAAAATTATTTAATATTATGCCTATAGTTATCTTAAAGAGACTTTAAATAGAACTAGTCTAAATACTTGGATAGACGTTAACTATAGCTCAATAAAAAATGTAATTGAAAATCTATAATTCTTTTCTTTTTCTTGAAATTTATTGAGGCATTTTACTTCGTTTTTTACAATTTTATACATATTTTTAATATTCAACTATAATTGTAATTTAATTTTAAAAAGTCTTGTTTCTTACAGACAAGTTGTCTATCAACTTAAGTTAAGATATAGTATATTTTATTTTATTTTATTAGTATTTAATATATATATTTAAGTAAATGTATTTTTACACTAGTCATCCTGTCATATTTCTATTCATTTTACACAACGTTGCATGAAATAAAGTTACAAAATTTGTAAATCAGCAATTTTGTCCTGAAGTTTCTTTATTTACGGCCAGCAACTGTTACGGTCATCTGGGCCTAGTCCAAATTAATATATTAAAATGAAAATCCAATTAACAACTTCACCAGTTCTTATATTGGGGGTTTGTAGAGACTTTATCACCGTTTAATCTGTAAATCAGTATATATTACGACAGATTAACATGCACTCTAGCAGCAATATAAGCAGAGCCCAGCGGAATTAACAGGCGCGCGACGACATTGCAACCAACAAGCAGTGGCAGTGTATAAGAAGGAGGCGAAAGCCACCGCACCACAACGTCGGTGGGTGGAGGCGGCAGCAGCGGCGTCTTTATCAGCGGCAGACCTAGCCACTCTCCGTCTCTGTGGCGCTGCTATCGCGCGAGGCCAGCACCGGCACATATATGTTATCAGTAAGAGTACTGCCGCCACTATTAGAATATCTAAATATCCTTATATAGAGCCGCACACTGAGAGTAAAGAGAGGGAGTGAGAGAGAAACAGAGAGCCCTTTGTATATGTATGTATGTGTGTGTATAAGGGGTGTGGGGTGCGTTGTATGCCGGCAATGTTCGGGCGCGATAAGCAAGCCGTACCTTATTTATATTCATCAATGGCATGTTATCAGTTATGAGCAGAAATGTTTATTAGTATATGCGCCGCCACCGCACCGTGTGTTATATTGTATACTGTATTATAAATGCTTCGTACCTCCTGTACACTCACTACGTAGACTAGAGGTACACCTTACCTACTTATGTATGGATGTACATTGCATAGAGGGTCCGTCAAAAGGACAGTTTTTAGTGTATTTGCCATATGGCACATACACTATTGGCGTCGGTCGGATGGCGGGACCTAGGGGTCGGACCAAAATTTCTCGACGTTTCATAGCCTCCTGAACACTTTGGCACCATTTTTGGAAAAGTCTGTGTATATATGTATATATATATATATATATATTTATATATTTATATATATATATATATATATATGTGTGCGGGCTATAACTTTCGAAAGAGTTAATTGATTTTGACGAAATTTGGTAGGCACGTTGAAATCCATCACCGCACGAAGCCTATTTAAAATGGGCCCAATCGGACTATTTTAAGGGTGGTTTTTAGGGGTTGAAAAATGTTTTTGGGCCCAAAAATGCCGAAAAAATTCTCAGAATTGTTTCAAAATTGAAATTTAACCTTTCAATAAAGATCAAAATGTGCTGCTAAAATTTTAATAAAATCGGCCCGACAGGACCGGACTTACAAATTTTATGAAAACACTAGTTTGCGGATAGTGCTTTACTTACTGAAGGGTGTATTTAATTTGGTACCGAGGTTGCATTGATAAAAATATTGAAATTAAGAAAAAAAATATTATTTTAAGGGATGTATTAAGGGGTTACATTTTTTATTTTGTTCAAAAATAAACTTAAGTTCACATAATAAAGCCACAATGCCAGTATTAGCAAATACACTATATTGTCGGCAGGGTTTTGGCACTGCGACCCGAGTTTTTTTTTAATAAGGGTGCATCGGGGACTCGATTATTATCCGGTACTCGACCGTTCTACCGAGTACCCGAGTACTACTAACATTTTATTTTCAAAATATTTATGAAACCCGATGAAACCATAAGGTTTAAAAAAAATTTTTTTTAGAAAACTTACTTGGAAAATAGTTATGAAAAGTATACCATCATAAGAGAAAAACAAAGTTAGAAAACATTTCAGTCTCTTCTGCGCATGCGCCGATTTTCCCCAAAAGCAGGGCTCTTCTTATTTACGTGTCAAACATCCTACCAAAATTTGGTTTCGTTCCGCTCAGCCGTTTGACCTGTATCGTGCTTAAAGACAAACAGACTTTTTCCAAAAATATTTTTTTTGGACTCGGGGGACTTCAAAATAATAAAATGTTGTAAAATTGTGAGAAGTGAATTTTGACTTAAATTATAGTAGGTATGGTACTTATACCTACCATTCCCCACTTGTTGGAGATGGAATGGTAAAATATTAATAAAAAAGTACTCAAACGTGTATTGCATAGTCAAGTTTCAAAATTTAAGATAGTGAGTCTGGCATAGTTCGTAACATGGTTTAATGGAGCGGAAAAAGCAATGAAACAATGTAAGCATATACGCGATCCATGTATAAAAAGTAAAAACGGTGCACTTATGTAAATCGTTAAGTATAAGTGCATGGCTCATTATCTAAAATTTTGGAGCCAATTTGGCTTCCAATTTCATGTTACGCCTTCTTAGTCATGTCGAATTTTAACTGCGCCTCATTGAGTCAAACTACACTATGATGACGGGTGACGAGTTGGGTAGTTCGGACATCGATAGGTAAATTAAAGCAAAATGAATTAACGCATAATAATATAACCTATAAGTAGGTAATTTTTAGAAATAAAGCTTAGAGATGTTTACAGTTTACACCTATTATATCAGCTCGCATACAATTAACAGAAGTTGACTGTAGTTAATTTCATTAATAATTTGCAAAATATTACTGAAAATGATTTAATCTTGTTGTCGGACCCCGTACTAACACCTATACTCACTCACCTATCATAGTTGTACAGCGTAGTATACATCCAGGTTTATAATAAAGCTGAATAGTTAATATTATACGTATTTATATTCAAATACCTACCAAGACGTTATACTCGCACGGTAAATTAATGCAGTAGTAAACATTTCTTTACTGCATTTAATCTCACTTAAATCTTTAAATTGAAAAAATGTGTATTCGATAAGCAGCCAATTATATAATTGATACCAGACATATCGGAATAAATCATTTTACCAACCATAATCACAGTCAGGAATCTAACCTGAACCTTTCCACTATGCTTTGAAATAAATTGATTTCCACTACATGCGAGTGTTATTTAATTATAGCTAGGTTGTAGATGTGAATCATCGTACTAGCGAGAGCTAATCATTTTTTTGTCAATTGCAAATCAGCCGTATAAATCTATTAATTTAAATCTTTATATTTTTCTTCTATTATCATTTATCAAGCTACCTAAATATTTTCGATTTAAACCTTTAATTTGATTAGCATGTGTGCTCCATTTTCTCTGTTATACAAATAGAATAATTATTTCTATCCTCCCTTCCTGTAAAGTGTAGAGCTGCAGAGCATAATAGATTTCCGTGCACAGCTGTACAGCAAGTTTAACATGCCATATAGAGACGAGATTGATAATTTTTTTCGTCTCGAATTCCGATACGAGATTGATATGTTCAGAAATGCCAAATGATAATAAAATTTGCAGATATCGAAATAATAAAAAAGGTAGCTGTTACTGCAATTATGTTATTGCCATATCCAAGGGCATATGTACAAAATAAGAACTAGTGAAAAACAGTAAAGTGCAGAAGTGGGAACGTTAACTTATCGAGCGTCTACTTAACAAATGTTATCGAAGATTTTTTCAGCAAATTTTATGTTTTAAATTATATTTTAATTGCATGATATAGTTAATTTTTTGTAGCAAGCACCCACTATTTTTTTTTGTGTGGGTATTTTATTTTTACAATAATTTAGATAACGATAAATTACTCTATTGAAAAAATTTTCTCTATAATAAAAATATATAATATTAATTATTTCATATCACACATACGTAATGTATATAATTATGGTGGGCTTTTTTTATTGTGCAGCATTTTAACTGGAATTTGATTATCTGCTGACCTTTTTAATATCATCGACTTTGAAATCGTGATAATATTATAATGGATAGTGTCATTTATGAATGATATCACATCTTTTTATTTCATAGAATTATAAAACTAATAGCTATATTAATAAAACTAAATTTAACTGTCTGCTGATAAGAAGCGACGCCACTGTTATTAGTTAGCTTTATTATAACGAATTTCGTGATTGGTAAAAACAAAGACTTTTGAGGAAGGAAATCATTAGACTTTATCTTCTTTGTGTGGATTTATAACGCGATTCTATAAAGCCTATAACCTAAAATAATAGTGTATTGTGTAACTTGGCGATTATCGCCGGAACTGCAGGCGAGGGCGACAAACCACACGAGTGAGCATTCGCCATACTTTTTTTGTCACAAGTGGACCAAAAATGTAGTTTTTACTAAAAATAATTAATTTTTAACATAAGTATACTTCTATTATTAACATTTTTTTAAATTTTTTTACATTATAGTACATATACGTATACATTTCGAAATGTTTATTTTCACATATTTAGATAATTAAATTAGTTTCTTAATAATTGGTATATAATCGGTTTTTGGAATATAATGAACCATTTTAAAAATATACGCAGTTTTAGTAAACGAACGTCCGGTTGGTCATTGCATTAGGTATGGACTTTTGGAGACGGCTGACTATTATAATATAATATAGTATATACCTCGGTATATACCAACGGAACAAATTTATCTATTGGAAATGTGTTTACACATCAGTGCGGTAAAGTTAAAACTTCGAGATAAAGTACTTTTTGCCATACCCACTATAAAATAGCTGCTTTGCATGCGTGTATATATATGCATGTAAAGTGACTTTTGACAGGCAGGTGTACGAGAACATATCTTTCCCACACTAGTGTGGGAAATCACGCCATGTCCATAATGATTTATGTTTATTCGCCTAATCCACCCGCTTACTATAGGAGAGAAGTTGGCGACACAAATGAACTGTCAACAAATTTTTAAAATACTGCAAATTAAGTGAAATGCAACTGTTTTATAGTGGGTATTGCAAATATATATCTCGTGCGTAATGATATTATGATTCGTGTGACTATGTTAAAACTCGTTATCACTCGTTTTAACATACTGTCATTACTCGTCAATAATATTCCTCATTACGCAACTAGATATACAATACAATCTACTATTACTAGTGCTAGCATATTTATATTATTATTTATTATTAATACCTAACTATATTATCATTCGAGTTGTTTACTCTCTTATAAAATTAAGATATCAAATGATGGCAAAAACATAATAAGAAATTCAACATAAAAAGGAATAAAACAAAAGTGATAGCGGTATATAAAGACACTTAGTTCTCTAAAAATAGATACGAACTCAACCGCCATATTATGTTTAATTCAAACAAATGCTAGATTCTAACAATAATGATTATGGCAATGATGACTAAGACATAACTAAAAACAAATGAAGTGATTTAATATCCGGTATGCTTAATGTAATCAGATTATCTCATAGAAAACTAAATGTCTGACATCAAAAACAAGTCTGCTAAGATATTGCTGTTATTCAAATAATCGTAATTCGTGGTTTTATAATCGGTGACGGATGTTTCGGTTAATGATCTCACAAAAATTAAAAGAAAAAACACGAGACGAGAGTGCAAAGACCCTGCTAAAATAATATGCATATTCACAACTTTTTAATATTTACAGTTTCAACTAAATAGAGCAATTATTTTAATTAAGATTTAATGTAAGATTTTAATTTTTAAAGTCAATTTCACACGAAACAAGCATTTTTTCCTATTCACCTGTCTATCGGTTTCTTTCGAACCGTTTTGTATTAAGTGCGGCTAATCTCTGGACCAGCCGTTTTGTAAAACGTGAAATGTCATTCAAGCCGGCAGTTTGGTTCAGCCTCTTTGTAAAGCGGCTGAAATTTAGTTAGTTTTTTTTTAAAACAGCACTGTTTTACGAAACGGCTAGCCTCTGTAAGGCGGCAAAATTTACAATTCGGCTGCGACATGACATTATATTGACACTTCATAAGAGTCAAGTGTTTGAGAATAGCCGAGAATGTAGCGATGCCGTTGTTTATATGGCTCCTCTATTACAAGCCCCCAGTTCCCAGATTTTAATACGACAACTGGTAAAGAGGGCAGTGTAGTCTAGTGGATAGCGTACTTGGTACCAGCCTTTAGACTATAAGACTGTTGTGGGTTCGATTCCCACCTGCGCTCATGGATTTTTTGTGATGTTATTTAGTTGTTATTTAATGTAATTTAAGACACTAATGACCTAAGTTGTCGACGCGTCTATAATCTACAATAAAATAAAAAGACAACTGGTAAAAGTATCAATTCGATTTTAATTAATTATTTTTAAAAAATTTAAAATATAATAATTTATTGGTATTATATAGGTCCAAATAACCCTAAATGCTGATGACCTTTAAAAAAACAAATCCAAACCTACATTTTGCGTTTTTGTAACCAAATTACTGCAGTTCAGTAATCAATGTCCGAGACATTAAGTTATTCTTGTCTCGGTCTAAACAATACAATGTACAACTATAAGAACTGCTTCCGTTTACAATAAAAATCAATTAACAACATTAACTTTAACAAATTCGTTAAAAGCATGAACAAACGCACAGCTGTTCAAATTCTATTCAAAACGATTATTATATCTACCTCTACGTAAACAAGTATTTATCTAATATCAAAATCTATTATTAAAGTGGGAGTCATATCCGATTTCTTTGGAAAAAAATAATAAATTGGAAATGGTTAAACGTCATCGGTTACACACGTGTGATCACATAGCGTCATGTGCTGCGTATGGTTAAAAATGTAAACTTATGTTCAATAGAGGGTTAACTAATTATTATAAACCATATGTCATGCTTGATTATATCAAAATATAAATATTTCACTACGGAATTTTATACAATTTTCAATAACTAGTGGTTAATCGAAAAGGTATGTTACACCTGTCAACGGTAATGGTTTGATACAAATACTGACCATAATTTCTGTTATCTCTAAAATTAATGTGATCATTCGTTTCGTATTTTGAGAATGCATCCTGTGTTTTTTTGAAATCTGAAACTATTGTCTCGTATTTTGGCCACTGTGCTGTAAAAGTTCTGGTTATTCTTTTCTTTTTTTATCTCGATGACCGATTTAGATGCTTGTGCCTAACATACATTAAATCAAAAAAAGTTGTATTGGTACAAAATATGTTCATACTATTATATTGGCCAACAAGTTACCAATGAAATTATTCTTAATTAAAATGAACTTTTCTCCGCCTCAACGAATGTTTCATAACGAGAATGTATTTCACTTAATGAACGACTGGAAAATTATTTTTGAAGATAAGATTATAATGCCATTTTTGTTCTTTTCTTTTGATGTATTTTAACGACCTCAGTTGTCGAGCGTCTATATAATTCACTATCTCTTTCTCTATAATGCCGTGCATTTTCTTCAATTTTTTGTAATTTGCGCATTATGTACCAAAAAATGTAATACATCGGTAATTATTTGTAGTTTTATTTTGTAAAATTCCAAAAATATCATCTATTTTTTTTAATAGTAAAACAAATTTACTTGTTTATTTAAAAATGTTATTTTAAAGATTAAATTTTTGAACTTTACTAAAAATCAGTAAATAGCTTCTTACATAACATATTTATTCAATTTAACATTAATAAACATTTAATTTTAAGAAATATTATTGCAAAATTATATTAAATGGAAATATCTAAGTTATGATTTCATTTACGAATGTTATCAGTTATTTCAGTGTATATTTACGAAGAGTGCAAGAATTTCATTCAATTATAAAAAACATTATTAAAAAGAAATAGGTATGTATTATATTTTATTAGAATTAATATGTAAATGGGAAAACCATCCAAATGTCGATAATTAAAATTATATTAATACTGCACTAAGATTTTATTTTTTAACTTGATACTAAACTAACTCAAAAGATGGGCAGGGCAGTGTTTGTACAATCAATGTAACACACTTCATGCACACTTGTGCAAGGAACATGCTTGATAAATGAAATATCAAATTTTCGTCAAGCATCTAAGCAAGCCTTCATTCAAACACACAAACTATCAAAAATGCAAACATATTATTTGTCAGTATCTACTTACGTATTATGTTTGACTTTATGGGCTGCTTATGAAGTAACTTATGAAGCAAATAATGCAACGGCCAATCTAGGTAATTTTTTAATTTTTATAGTATTTTTAATTTTTATAGTATTTCTAAACTTTTATATAAAACATTGTTTGTAGGTTAACTTTGTAAGGCTTTCGCGGCCGTCGTTTAATATATTGACGAGTTTTTTGGGCTATTAGGACGTCGTTTGTTCAAGGTTTTGTTTCTTGACGTTTCGCCAACACGCGTGGTTGGCATTTTCAAAAGATGTTCTTCTTTCCGATGCACATCGGAAAGGAGAACATCTTTTGAAAATTCCAATAACCTATAGTATAAATCAAGGTCACTTGCCACTTGACGGCAAACGGAGAATATTGTTGAAGTATCGGCGAGTTTAGTGATGCAAAGCACTTTCCGCCAGTAAACTACACAAATGTAAACTCAGCTTAAGAGGGCAGTATAGCCTAGTGGTTAGCATGCTTGGTGCCGCAACCTCTAGACTGGACTGCCGTGGGTTCGAATCCCACCTGCGCTCATGGATGTCTTGTGATGTTATTTAGTTTTAAGTTAGTTGTTATTTAGTGTAGTTGAAAGACGCTAATCTACAATAAATAAATAAAAAACTCAGTTTAAAGTAAAAGCTGACAAATAGAACTGAATATTTCACATTTTTTCCGAAAACTTGTTACCTAAATACATTAATTATGACAAGCAGTGACGACGGCATAAGGTTTCACTGTACTTATTAGCAAGTTAAATAGCGAAGAAGTGTGATTTAAACTGTAGATAGAGACAGAGAGAATATATCCGTTTACTTTTCTATATCAGTGACAAGCACTGATTTATTATGTTGTTTTAAACGAGCTCTCTGTTATACGCGGTGGGTGGAAGAAAACGCTACAGAAACGCAATACTCAGTACATGTATAAATAAGTTACTTATTTTTTTATTGCAAATCAAACGATTGTGCGTATAAAGAATATACCTTTAATTATCGAGGTCGTTGGATTTAATCAATCTCTCGGAAACGTGTTCTTGTGACCGACAACTTTATCGATGGATTGGCACTGATTGTATACAGATTTAATGCTGCTGTGTTTCTGTAGAAATGTTACTCGCACGTTAAATTAACAGTAAGAAACATATAACGACTAGTAGTAATACGGGCAATATCGGCATTAGTGGAGGGGATGTCCAGAGCGGCAGGCCTGGAGGTGCGACGGAAGGCCAACATTTTTTTGAAATCACGGATCAAAATCGTCGGCAAAACCAAGAGTGTAGGTACAACCCGGAAGTTGTTTTAAGTGCAGTCATCATATACAGGGTGTTGAAAAAAGAGGGTAAAATATTTTAGGGGCATATAGTATGACCCAAAATAAGTTGAAAAATTTTAATAAACATAGGTCCGCAAACGAACCGTTAGTAAAATATTGCCACTTATGTATGCAATAGCGTAAGTTACTTATCATCTATTTGTCTATAATAAAAGAAACATTCATTTTAAATTTAATTTGGCTTATTTTATTTTATATTTATTTTATCTATGCAAAAGATGTTCAAAATGCCCACCTTCCATGTCCACGCTTGCTCTAAGATGCGAGATCAGAGCGATTGAAAAATAATAAGTTATTATACACACATAAGTGGAAATATTTCACTAACGACTTATTTTGGGTCATACTATATGCCCCTAAAATATTTTACCCCCTTTTTTCAACACCCTGTATAATCATATTGGCAATTTTAGAAATTTTTAACGGAACCTACGCGATTTTTTTATAAACAAGCGTTTTTATAGTATTAGTGAAACATTAATTTTTAATTTGTTTTGTAAATGTATTATAGTTTGTGTAATGTTATTAGACGCATTGTTATCTCATAAGCTAATTATAATAACAAATATTATATCATATTATGATCTGAATTCTAAGTATTCAATTTTTGCAAAAAGCTATCCTAAAAAAAATTTGCTTCCTCATAGACTAGTGAAATTATTAAAACACATAGGAAAATCTGTCATTGGAAAAAAATATTTTAGGAGTGGGGCGGCTAAAAAAATCTCGCCCGGAGCATCAGACTCGCTAAGGCCGGCCCTGAATACTAGTAATATTCCTATAGGAAGCTCATCACTATAATTCTGTTTCATGGTCATAATACCTACCTACGATATTATGAGACATTGTTGGAAACCGGTCCTGATCGTAACCAAATATAACATTTCCGTCAATATCATGTAAAATCAAATTGAATTGTTAAAGAAATAAACAAAATATCTTTTTTTCCCCGACCACAGTGCCTTTGACTGATACCATAGTTCCATTGAAGTGATGTGACAATGATTATCTGTTTTAAAAGGTCTGTTGCCCTCTTAATTATAAGGCAGACAATTTGAACTCTATATAGTAGTGCGCGTCCTGACTGCAGTAGCATACACACAGGTTGTGCAGAAGTTACTGGACACTTTTTTAATTGTAATTTTACTTATTGACGTGTAACATCTTTATTGACCCCCTAATTTCTGCTGAGTAATGGAATGTCACGAAAGTGTATCACTGCTTGCGGTGTATCCCGCCCGCTAGGCATATTTTCCCTTCCGCGGCACATGACTAATATTTTGTTGTACACTTTTCGAATAAATATATGGGGTTCGCCAAATTGTTTTAGGTAACCATTTACACAGCTTATAAGAGTATAATTCGATTAACTTAAACAATAAAACATTTAAAAAAACCCAACTGCGTAAAAATCGAACTTAAAAGATGTAAACAAGATCAAATGATATAACATGCAGTCGAAGGCATCAGATATTTCTGTTCAATTTGTTACTACTATGCCTCCGACTGCATACAGTTATCATATTTTGATCTTGTTTCCATCTTTCAAGTTCGATTTTGTCGCAGTCGGGTTTTTTTTGTAAATAATTTTTTATTGACGACTTTTTAATTTCGTTTTATCAATATATTTATCAGCAATTTTTTTTGTCTCTACCGCCGTTTTGTATTTTACGGCTACCATTTTGGTTTTATAAAAACAAAACCTAGTCTATAACCATCGCACGATTTAGACTTTAGACGAATCGATAAACACCTCATTGATTAAAATCCATCCTGCAGATGTTGGGATGCTTCGAGGGTATAAAGAATCCCACATACCCAGATACGCGTAAAAAACAATACCCTGTTTTTGCTGTCGGGTAATGAATATATATTTCTAAAGTACAAGGAAGGGAGTTTTTTATATTTTGAATATGACGTCTCGCAAAAGATCTCAAAAGTCTAAACAGTTGACAAAATTTTGAATAACAGCTTGAAGAATGTGCTGTGGAATAGCATTAATTATTTCATTTCTTTTGTTTGTTTTCAGCTTTTCTAGATTTGTGGGTCTGTTAACATACAGTCTATTTTTTAAATATTACAGCCTCAGAGAAAAATTTGAAGCTGACCATTCCAAAAATCTCGAGGGCCAAAGAATGGTACTGCGATGACTGAATTAAATTGAATAGATTTCTCAACACAAAAGACGCGATCTTCTACTGACTAACGCTCCATTTTGTCAACTCTTAAAAATTGTGACACAAACTCCCAAGCATACTCTTTCAGTCAAAAATGCTATTGTATTAATTTTTTTGATCCTATCAAAGAAATAAAATGAGTAATGCATTTTGACGGACCCTGTATAATATGATTTGGAAAAAATAAATGCTTATAAAAAAGTTAAAAAAACTACAAATATTTAGAATTAGAACTTTATCTGTACAAAAAGATAGCAACATTTCCATTTTAAATCCTAGTCATTTTGTTTATTTTTTAATTTTAAGACATAAAATTATATTCCGATATAATCAATTAAAAACACCAATTCCGACTTATATTGGAACCGACATCGAAATTATAACCAGAGATATTATACGGATGTCTTAACATCCGTAACATCAGCTGTGGTTATAAGGCTTCCTCAAAAAAAGTGTCAGGTGATTTTTGCGGCACTTTATAACAGGCGAATGGTAGCCGTGCACGTCTTGTACAATACACGTTCGCCGTAGCAGACACACAGTGCAGTCGGTTATCTGTGGCATTTCCCGCTAAGTTCAAGCGATGTCGATCGACGTGTACGGAATCTATTAACGGCAAATGCAACAATACACCATACATACAGTCATTACGTTACTTTGTGCATCTATACCATCAATCAATACCTACATATAGTATAAGTACACACTGTATATACATTAGGTCCCCACTCACTATACTGACTCACTCATTCAGTAGATTCTTGCAGCGCTCGCCCGCGGATTCATTCGTGTGAACGTCGATTAGCCTGCAGATTCGTTCGCGTTAATATCGATTTTGATTGAACCAATTATCTTAGCACGAACGCTTTACTTTAAGTTGAAGTACTAACTGATAAATTTAATTAAAATCGGTTCAGCGTTTTCAACTGATACTAGTTTAAACAGACATAAAGACAAAAATTCTGGAAACACGTTTTCTCCGTCTAGGTATCATATAAAATACAAAAAAAAACTGAATCAAACGAAATTCAAGTAACAGACGGAAGTCTCGTTACTATTATAGAAGCATTGAATGGCCTTTGCCCGCAAACTAACAGGAAGTAGGGACGGTATAGGAGGGGTAGGAATAGAAGCGCAGACAAACGAGCAATATTTAAAAGAAATACAGTTATTAACAACGCGTAAACTTAAACGCGGTGGAGGTGACGTGATTTTGGTGGAAGTAAAATGTCATTAACAATTTCCTGCTCCATAAATAACACTATAACTGTTAGGTATTTGTTTGGTCGATCTTATTTAATTTTAGGAAAATTCAACAAAAACTCGAAATATTTTTGAGTTAACTTTCAAATTATATCATTATTAATCGATTTTATCGCGATTCGTAGACATAATAATACATGTCATTATATTGAAAAGAGTTTATTTAAGTTTAGCAACCTCAAAACGAGTCTTTCATAAGGTCGCAATTTGCTACCATCACGTAGGCTTGGTTTTAGAAAAATACCCCTACATTTTACCACACATAGTTGAAGAAAAGCATAAGCAAACCTCAAGCAAAGTACATAGTTGACCGCGGGGTTGGAACCCGGACATCCCAATTACAAATCTAACGCCTTACACCACATTGAACCAAAAAGGTACGTTGTATTAATGAAAAAGTCTATTCTTTCTCAGTCAAGAACTGTTTTCTCACAATAAAATTGGTTAATCAGCTGTTGAGCGTTTATAATCTACAATTTAATCTAATACAATAATGAATTTTAATGAATTTTTCATACACACTATTTTTTTTTTCAAAAAACGTCCATTAGCTTGTTTTTAAAAAGAAGATGTTATCAAGTCAACTATAATTTTTATGTATGTTAACATTATCTCCTGCATTTGTGAACCAATTTTGATGATTCTTTTTCCATTCAATATAGATCACACCTTCAGGGTGGTCCCCACATGAATTTTACTTAAATAGGTTCAGTATTTTTTCAGGGCATGCACGTCGGTAAAAAAAGACATTGTTACTGTGACACTTATGACCTATGTTATCGAGCGTGTATAATTATTATCTATTTGTGATGTTTACAAACCCAGGTATGCAGGCAGAGTTGGATATGAATGCTAAGTGAGACAAGAATCTCGATGCGCTAAAAGAACCGAACAGATTATCTCCCAGACAGCTAGAACGTACGGGCGCGGCGATCAACGGACAATGCAACTTTTCTTACATTCTGCAATTCTCTTCCTGGATCTTGGTTATGCGGCGTCTGTGGAGTATTGCATGTGCGTTTCTTCCCAACGATACGTTTTTTGTACCTTATACAGACAATACATACACTCCTACACTACAACCGTTGTTGACATTTAAAAAACTGAAATTCACAAATCACCAAATTTTTAATTTAATTGGTATTTATACAAAATTTGAGAAAAGAAATGAGTTCTTGGAACTCCCGAGAGATGTTTAATTTAGATTCTAAAGAATGAGAGCTGCATATAACTTCAAAAAATATATATTTGCACTGCACAAAATATGCAACAAAGTGTAGATGAAAGGTTCTTTGTTAGTAGACAGCTAAAGAGCTTTAAAGATATATATTATTATTATTAAAAATGTTTAAAAAATTACCGATGATGATAACTCATTGTACAGTTCCGCCTGAAAAATTCCGAATATGTCCACGTCAGAAATATTTCAATGGTATATATTTTATAAACTATATAAAAATGTTTATAAAACACAAAAAAACGATTTAATGGTAAACGCCTATCGTTTATGTATATTTTTGATCAATAAATTTAGATTTAAAACATCGAATTGAAATACAAATTTTACATTAAGTAACTAGCAGTAATTGCTGTCAATTGAATGAAATCAACATTTTCAAAGTATCTTGATTCTTGATTAGGTACTGATAATAATATCGATTAGATATAACGTTTCAAAATTAATATACATAGTCAAAGAAATTAATATTACAATAAAATTAGCGCAAATAAAGATAATATCACGATCTTCATCTATTAATAATTTAATTGGATATCATAAATATTACTGTGACATTTGAAATATGACAACGAAATGATTAATTTCGATGGCTCACAATTACTATAAAACTTTCCATGTTTTTAGTGTAAAGTTATCGAGATTTTAATATATGTTTCGCTGGCGCCACACTTTGATCGACGATTTAAAAGGTGTGCTTGACGTTTCACAATCTTAATAAAAATATCTATCAACAAGTGATTAGGAAGTTCGGTTTAAGCTGATACAGATTTCACTTAAATTTAAATGAAACATTTTTTACAAAAAATTAACATTTTTAATAATAGCGAAATAATAGCGTTTTGAATGTTTATAGTAAAAACAATAAACATTGCTTCGAAAATATAGATTGCAAAGTAAATATTAACTACCTACATTAGAAGTTCCCTTCATTTTATTGATAAATACACTTCATTATTTTAAAGTGGAGGTAGACAATTTGGATCTAAAGTCTAAAGATCATCCTCAAAATAATAAAAAAATATAATTTAATATCGAAACGTTTGATTAATTAATTAATTAATTAATTGTAGATTATAGACGCGTCGACAACTCAGGTCATTAGCGTCTCGAAACGTTTGACATAGTGTCATAGTTTGGTATTAAGTAGGTACTTATTAACACAAAAAAAATATGAGATGTCGTGGGACACCCGACAGAAGCAAAGCTTCTTACGCATTGTATATAAAACCAAATTTATCAAAGCTATAAAAAATATAAGTAATTGAAAAGGTATTATTTTGCCGCCATTTTGAAATCTGACGTCATTTTAATTTTTTGTATACTTATCCTCTGAAACTATCAAATATCAATTTTCAAAAGGATCGGATAGTTTTTACAAATACGGTGACGGGTGGCGGTAACGATCACGTTTTTTCTCGGTTTACTCCCCTGTGGCCAAGTGCGCAACATCGGTAAAAGAGTTTCGCTCAAAAACTGAATCGATATGATAATAGTTTTCTATTCTGTGCAACAGTAACTATCAATTTTCATTGGGGCAATTGTTAGTATACCATACTAACCAGTAATAAATGTCAATTCTATGGCATCTTTACAGTGGCATTGTACATTATTTTGTATAATACATACCGACTGTATTTTATTTAAAGTTACATAGGTCGCTTCGAAATGACAAATCAGAATTGAATGATAATTGAAATGAATTTACTAAAAGTCTGAATCGCTCGAAACGACCAATACTTTTCATAAGATATAGGTACAACAGGCTAAATGCATAAAACACAAAAAAGTAAAACAATGTGTTAATATTAAATTTAGAATTTGGCAAGATTAACCTTGTTTATATTTTTCTGAATTATTTGAAAAAAATGAACAATATTTTCCTCAAATAACTTAAGTATATTGGTCAGTAATAATTAAATTAAAAGTTACTATAACAAAACACAGCAATCAATAATCCGTTCAAATAAAGAAAAAATTAAGCCGTTTTTATAAATATTCATCTTATTTTAAACACAATCCACGTGTAACTGCCACAATGAACTATGCAACGTTTCCAGATAGACACTGCATATAGGAAAGTGTACAAGCAAAACTGTAAGGTAGTCGGACCGCTGCAGACAGACCACACATGCATTCAATGCACTTATAGGCTTTAGAGATGCGATATTAACAACATGGAGAAATTTTATCGCTCATTACGATCTCAAAACGCGTAGAGAATAGCCTAACTATATAATATGTACACAATATCATACACAAGAACGAAATATGCCCATTGACCTGCCTACCCAATGTACGAACGTATCATATAGGTATCTGTGACCACAACAAAAAATCACTTAAGTCGAATTTCAAATTTTTTCATAGATCTACTTATATATATTATATTAAAGAGGAAAAGTGTGTATGTTTTTGCGTCGGGTATTCTCAGGAGTTACTGGCACTTCAAGAAGAATGGAGGAAAGCCCGGTTTACATTATTCCAGTCCAGTAATCCAGTGAGTCAATCCAGCGCTGTATTGGACTGGATCGATATCGTCTACATTATTCCACTCATTTAAAAGCAGTTGAAGAGTAAACGTGACATTACCACATGAAACAACAACACGTGTTTACTGCCAGCACTGGAATGGCACTGGATTGCCCGTCTACACGATTCCAGTTGCGCTGGATTGACAAGTAGACCGCGAATCCAGTTACTGGTCTGGATCTCTCAGTAGATCCAATGCATTCCAATGCCTGTTTAGATTATTCCAGTTGCAATCCAGCACTGGTTTGGATCGCTGGATTGGAGTGCTACTGGAATAATGTAAACCGGGCAGAATATCTCGCAAGATGCTGTTCGCGGGCTCATTGATGGTATGATTATGAACCGACGTGTACGGTGTACGACCGGCAAACAAAGTATAATATTGAGGTACATATTTAAGTGAAAATGTTGTTATTGGTGATCATTTTGCATTTGTGTGCGAACAAATGCACGTATTGACATGAACCAAAAAACAAAATGTAAAAAATAGATGACAGTTAATGAAAACTGGCATTTTGAAATAATTTTGCTACTCAATTATTCCATCACAGGGTGTGTTTTGAAATTAAGCAAAAAACAACATTTCGATTATCCTTGCATAGTATGTCAGAAAAACAATTTCATTTAAAATTTGTTCAAGCATCTTAAAACTAATAATAATTTGTATCTACAGTTTTCTGAAAAAATCACTAAAATCGGTAGTGTTGCCGTCTAGACAAGATAAGACAAGACTTTCAAAGTCTTGTTTTGAAATATCAAGACTTCACTAAGTCTAAGTCTATAGATTAAAAAACTCTTGTCTTGTCTTGAAAATTTCTAGACAAGACTTTTGCAAGCCTTGTCTTGAAAATCTAGACAAGACAAGACAAGAGTCTAGAAAGTCTAGATCTAGACGGCAACACTAAAAATCGGACTAAAAATAAAAAGTTATCAAGCCTAAAACTTAATTAATCAAAATTTTAAGATGCCCATTTTTTACACCTTAATGTATATTTATACACAAATTCCACCTAATTTGTATTGATAGTTTTATACTCGAGTATTTCAGAAAGTATCGATAATAAATCATTTAATTATTAAATAGACTGTAACCAATTCACAAGCATATAGTTTTCTTAACGTATAATCAATCGGCAACCTGCCATCATGATGTTAAACGTCAAACAATTGTTAGGATATACAAGGAAAAAATCAAAAGCCACTGTCGGGACTTGAACCCGAAATTCCCAGTCTCTGGCTGGTTGAGTTACCAATTACTTACACAGTGCCCGAGAGTGGAATCTGTTCCTTCCCTATATATATTGATTACGTTAAAAAAACTATATGCTTGTGGATTGGTTACAGTCTATTTAATAATAATTATTATATATTATGTCCACAATTAACTCATTGTTGTATTTAATTGTAAATCATTTATGTCACTGCCATCGATTCAAGTGTCCTGAACGTTGAGCTGAATGAAAATTCTTCATCAATTCAATCACGGATCTCTTATTTTTCTATTTCTATGGAATGTCAATATTGTATTAAGTACCCATTCATATTTCACAGCCCTGTCTATATACGGTGCTTATTGATATTAAAAACGGTATAGCCTCTGGGGCAAGCACAACAGTTCGATTAGTGCCCATTGTTCTCTCTCACTGCAATAATAAGAAATAAACGATTGGCTGTTAAGATATTGACGTTAAACATCCGTGCTTACAGAAATATTGAGTAAGTACACACATAGACAGATAAGTAGTATTTGACCAGTTTAGAACTCCACCGTCAACAACATTATTTTAAAAGTAATGCTGGGTTGCAGAAAACATTGTCAAAAATTTGATCTGACAATTACATTAGATTGTGATCACATATATTTACAGTTTTTATACATTCAGGAGCAGTCCTAATGTCGTTGTCAAACTCTCTGTCAGATAGAAAATTGTACTCACACAAAACCTTCGAAGGGCAGTTGTTACGATTGTGATTGCTCGGTCCGTTTACCAAACATAATATAAACCCTGAAACAGCCAGTGGCATGTCATTCGACTTCTGGACTTCGCACGACGCAAAGTTTACAAGTGCTCCTAGCCCTAATTTATTTTTTATATTATTCATACATATAGAAGTTTCACTTCGGTCGTGTATGCCGCGACATATGCCTTTTTAAGGCGTTTCTGTGTCTACGCGGGTAGAGCCGCGGGCAAAAACAATAATAGTTTAAATATTTTAAATTATTTCAAATTGGTCGTGAACAAGTTCAACACTGGATCTACGTAAAATGCAACATGTGAAACAGGCTAACAGCGGCCATATCTCACAATAACAATGGGCGCGACTGCGATGATATTGTACTGTAATGTAATACAGACACTGTACTTTTGTATTTATATATACTTTTGCATACAAACGTACGCACATCATTATTATTATATGTACACAATACACAAATAGGATGTATTATCATCATTATCATAATATTATGTGTATAAACGCACTGCTGAAGATATTGCGCCGCGATAACGGACATTGCGAAATGTTCACCAAGTTTACAGAAATCTAGGGACTAACGGCCGTATTCATAGTTAACCCTTAAGTAGTAAGGGACACTTACTCATACCCTCAAATCGAATATGCGTTTCATATAGTCAAAATTGACGTCTGGAGTTTTACTATAATTCAATTCCCTTACTCAAGGAAATGACTATGAAATGCTCCTTTGAATAAGGTGCCCTTAGCACTCAAGCGACCCTCAGCGAAGGGACCCTTATCACTTACCTTAAGGGTTAACTATGAATACGGACAGTAGTACAAGCGAGTGGGTAGTTGCTATTAAAGGGGGGACGGTGAGGAAGCAAGTGTGCCCACATTCTATTGGTCGCTTCAGTTGTACAAGCACTGTACGAGCAATTGAGCATGCGCAAAGACGCGGAAGACTGCATCTGGCGCAATTGAGCAAAGACGCGGCCAATAGAAAATGGGCACGCATGCATCATGGATATATGTTTATAAGACAGGCATGCACCCTCCCTTGAATGGCTTCCCCTCCTCGTCTAAAGTGGTACTTTATACTACGTCGCTAGATTCCTATGTCCATGGTACACATTGAACGTCCTAAATTAAGAAACTGTAACTCCGGAATCACATTTTCCTCGAATCATTCATTTTATCAGACGTTCATCACTGTAAACTTAATGTAAAGAAATTGTATACCTCAATGCTTAACGTTCCAACTTCAGAACGTGTCTTGAATAATCATTTGAAGAATTATTGGCAATATATCGAAGGGTTACGATTAAACGCACCTTGAAATAGACCAAAATAGCTTAGAAAAGAAATGAATAAACTTTAAAAAAATATTTGAAACTTTTTAGAAAATTAATGCACGAAAAATAATACATATAACTTAAAAAAAAACATACCACTTTGAAATGATTTTAATACGTTCTTAAAAAAGGGATGCACTTAGAAACGATACATTCCACTTTGAAGAATGATGCCAAACGTAAACGGAACACAACGAATCAACGATGGCAGGGAAACAACTTTGTTAACTTAGCCACAAGTTGTTTAGTATTTGCCTATAGGCTAGGAGTGGGTAATAATAATATGACTTTTTCAAAATATCAAACCGAAACTATACCTATATTAATATTTTATATCGGGTTTTGATTGTTTACTACTAACCTTGGTTTACATCTACTTCGTCGTGAAAATGAATAGAGTAGCCGCCTATAATATAGCTATTGTTATTTCATTAATATAGTGTTTCGCGTGATATATATAGTTTCAATACAGTTACAATGTATCTAATCCAAAGTGCAAATCTGTCATTTTATAGTGGCGAGCCTAAAGTTACAATGTATCTAATTCAAAGTGTGAACCTGCCATTTTATAATGAACAAGTAGTTCAAATGTACCTTAATTAATGTGCGAATTTCTCATTTTATAGTTAGCCCAAAGTAAGGACCATTTTTAAAGTGCACTTATATATCCCACTATATCAAAATAGCACAGCTATAATATATTAGTTAAATGCATAATCTTCAGGTGACAAAACATTGAAAGCTACAACAAAGTTACAACGTTAGCATGTAAATACATGGTTTAAGTTATCGAAAAACAATTTTAGTAATTTATACATAGCATAAATCAGTTCGACAAGTAGAAATTATTTCCCACAGAAAGCAAAAATACTGTGAACAATCTGCAAGCCAGTGAAGTGAGATAACGTCGGCTGATAGATATATACATATAGCTGGTGGCCCCGGCTGACTAGTTGGCTATACATAACACGCTGCTAGGGTATTATATAGCTAGGTAACGAACTGAGAGAGCTTCTCTACCCGGAGCACACAATGATTTATTATTTTTATCTTTCGGTTAGAAAAAAGTGGCGCAGATTACCTGCGCCCTAATGATCCGCCATTAGGAGCTCCGGGGGCGGCGGCACACAAGCGGCGGCCGCACAATGAAGCACCGCTTCTTTCGACTTACGACAATGTTTTCATCAATTATTAATATCTATACGAGACGTTCAAAATTAAAAATTATGACATCGGTATCTGCCTTCATTCAGAATTGTCCAAACAAAATGACAATACTTATATTTTTTTATAAAAATGAATAAATCACTATTACACAGTTTTAATACTTTTGTTAAATAAATATGACTATATAATATTTCTTTAACAAAAATTCGATTTTGTCACTTCTTATCTAAAACTACAATCGCATTCAGTAACTTTACTCTAATATTTTTATAATAGTATTTTCATTTTGTATTAATAAAAGAAATTAGAATTAAAAGAAAGAATATTTCTCTAAATCATCGGCGTTACCTTCAAGTTTTGATAAATGAAAAATATTTCAAAATACACCTAATACATTTCTGGAATCTCGGGAATTCCTAAGGATTAAAAAATCCGTATGTGACATACAGAAGAACAGACATACGAGATTTTCTTCGGAACCCTAAAAAAAGTACATACTGAGAGTTGTGGGAAATATGATAGTCAATAATTAGAATTCCTGATTGACAAATTTAATTAGACAGAAGAACTCATATCAGAATTCTGTCATCACTTGAAATTGGCGCTCAAACGTAACAGAGTAATTTTTGATCGACTCGCTGTTTCCCATCGAAATCAAGATTCACGCGAGCGAATCCACTAACAAAAACGAATGCGATAAATTATCACACTATTTAATGCACGCAAAATAAATTTTCATTTCCAAAACGAGAATAAAGGCACAAACCCCGAAATAGCTGAACCTAACGTTTCGAAGTAAATAACTCTCTGAAAAGGATTAAAAATGCACTGTATATATTTAAAGTTCTCAGATAAAGAGAAAATTTAAAAAAAAATGTTTTCATTGTAAAAACCACTTTTATTATGTATGAAAAAAGTTTTGAAAAACCTATGAACATTAATACAAGCACGTATCTTTTTAGTTCAGTATAGGTACATAAAAGCTCTTATATTATCACTGATAATACGAGATTTTATATTATTTCTGATAATAATAAAGAACTTTTATGGTTCGTTCTTTGAAACGTAAAACTTAATATTTCGGGGTTTATGCCTTTATTCCAGTTTAAGTATTGAAAACGAACTTTGCAATAGTTCATCCCCAGCTGGGGACAAATTTCCTGATTTCTCAGAAAATTTCCGAACTTTTCTTCTTTTATCTATCGGACGATACTTTTTCACGCGTACGCGCGTGAAAAGTTTTATAAGCTAATTTTAAATCAAGAATAAATCTTGTGCGGGGTAGCAAGCTGTGAAGAATATAATGTCTAATCATTAAGCGTTAAGAACGATATTTTATTTTTTCATCACATTTACGAAAATGTCCATACACACCAGAATTCCGCCCGTATTCCGGACAATGTCCGATAAACTAAGGACGTATGACAACCCTATCCCCAGCAAAGACAGTTCCGGGACGACTCTGTCGGCACTAGTAGTAGGTATCTCCGCGACTCCGGTAGGTGTATACCGCTACGGTAGAGAGTTCTGTAGGTAGATATAATATATGTGTTTGTGTGTGTGTATGTATACTATAACGTAATAGCATCCCCAGCAGACAATGTGATAAGCGCGACCAATCAGATACAGAGTAATACACGAGTATATATCATATCTCTTACAAAGCAGCCGCAAAAATGATTATGAGAGATGTTCCTTCCTTTCCTTCTCTCTATACACTTATAGTGCACACACATACACACATTCTATCTATGTACTGTCTTATATACTGACTGCTTCACAAACATATGTACTGTAAAAGCTCATAAAGAATACAGATAAGTCATACAATATAACCTTTTTAAACAATTTAGCCTGAATTAGTTAATTAGGTATCCGTTACCCAGTAATCTCGAGAATATCTGAAAGTACGATTAGGTAGGTACTCGTTGTGAAACGTATTCGTTAATTCGAGTACATTGGACTTTTATTACTCTGGATTACTTATACCTGACTGGCAGTCAAATTGTAGCAGTATATGTTCTCTCTTTCGACACTCATTATTACCACCATGATCTTAGTAATCATCTAAACAGGACCCAGTCTTAGAGAGTCTGTCTCGGGTGAGAGTTTTTTAAAAGCCTCCCTCTCATAAAAATATTTTTTTAAAATGGTAGATTTTCCTACTTTTTTAGTAATTTGACTATAGTCTATGAGAACCCTTCATGGAGCTAAAATCTTATTATAGAATAGCTTTTTGCAAAAATTGGGTAGGTACTTAGATCATGATATGACTAAATGGGTTGATACGGTAAAACAACTTGCGGGTTGTACAAGTTTGATCCGTGACTGAAAAAAATGTAGCCTTCCAACGCCCCTCCGGATCTGGCGCCCTGGACGGTCGCTCAACCTCTCCCCCCTAAAGCTGTCACTGTATCTAAGTATATAATACTAAAGCAAGTAATACAAATATAATACTTAATGCATTTAACGTTAATTTGTCGACATTATGTCGCAACAGACACCGCACTCGAACGCGTAGGTACCTTGATACCTTAAGGTAGGTATTGAATATTGATTTATCTCATTTATTACAACTTTTTCCCGTTATTTTCACATTTTTAGGATTTTAGTTGAAATTCTCACAGATTGTGTGTTTTTGTGGCATGAATCCTGGCAAATAATAATTAGAATTAAATAATCAATTAATTGTACGGAACCCTCGATGCGCGAGTTTGACTCGCAATTGGTCATTTTTCTTAATTTCAACATTTTGACAAGTTGGATATTTTAGTCGTAAGTATAGGTACTATACAAAAAGTCCTTGGTAACATTTGATACAATGCTATAGATATCTTTTTGGCTCAGTGCAATGTAAGGGGTAAGGGCAGTTTCTTATACTTCACTGAAACTACACCGATTTGAATCCCGCATTATTAAACTGATATGGTTATATTGTGTACGTAAATATACGTTCCTTGTAATATATATTCTAGCTATAGTTGAGCTGCGCCATTCAGCATTGTGTTGATTCATGTTCCCTTTACACCGTCCTCCACTATTGCTTCTATATTACCATTTAATGTGCAAAGATTTATGTACCGTCAAATAGTGCCAAAACGTGAGAAGATGTGTCTACCTATAGAATGTGCCGACGATATACCAAATTTAATTCCGTAAGCACTAAATCTTGTACTTACTTCGTGTATTAAAAGCAAAATTGGGTATATCTAAACTAATATTATAAAATTGGTAAATTCTGCACTTTGTACAATAGAAGCACTGCTGGGTATCGATCGATGTGTTCGTATATATAGCAACGCGCCTACAAAGTTCACATCATGAGAGAGTCATGTTTTTAATGATTTATACAGAAGTTAATAACTTTAATAAAAATAAACTAAATCGTAACTTAGTCTGTAATTGCAAAGTTCTAAGGACTAGAAGAGCGAATTTTCCGTTTTCATAATTTTTTTCCTGTTTTTCAAATTTCAATCTATCTATATCTATTTGGTTGAACGCGCAAATCTCAAGAACTATACCAGTCCGATTTGAAAATTTTTTTTTGTTAGATAGCCCATTTATCGAGGAAGGCTAGAGGTTATATAATATCACGCTACGACCGATAGGAGCGGAGCATCAATGAAAAATGTTGCAAAAACGGGAAAAATTATTCCTTTTGAGAGCTTTCGTTGCGTGCGCTGCGTAAACGGTTAAAGTTACGCAAAAATCACGTAATTCGAAACCACGCAACGGATTTTGATGCGGTTTTCACCATCAGTTAGATAATTTTTTCACGGAAGGTTTATATATATAGCGAACGAACGAATTTTGTTCGGGGATCAAGACGCCTGATACCAATGTAACTATAATATTAGAGCGAACGAGCGAAGCGAGTGAGTAGTGTATTACACCCGGGCTTTCTTAGCACCCGGTCGAAGCCGGACGGGGCCGCTAGTTCTATATAATATGACACTCGAAGGGGTTTCTAATAACGTTTAGAATAGAGTTCAAATGACCTTATAAAATAATCAGTCCCTTTAAATTGGTCGTGACAAACTGCAGAGTTTCGTACCGTGAGCCTGCAGGTTATTCACTTACTTTCTATTGTAATTCTCAGTTAATTTTTGATTTTTTTCGACATATTTAACTCTTATAGTTTTGAATATATTATCGGTACCACCAGCTTGAAATATTTAATTTTCTAATAAACAAATAAAAACTACGCTTACATGGATTTATCTTGTTATATTATCATTATGTATTTTTTAAATTAAATCAAAATATACACAATTTATTCTCTGACATTACTACGGACCTTCTTCTTAGTCCGCAAGCCAACATATAAAAAAATAATAATAAAAATGTATTCGTATGAACAATAACTAGAATGTCAGAAATTTAAAAAACAAACTGTTGTTACCTGATATTGATAAAAAAATGTACCGAAATTCACTGATACCAAATGAATATGGGACAGGTGTAAGTCGTAATAATTCTCTTTTTATTAGATTACGAAATTAAAAAAATAACGCTTTATCTATATTATTTACTCTTAAATATTTTATGATCAGCAAATAATATTTCCAAACAGATACTAAGTAATACATTATGCAATCGTTTAAACAACACTGGATAGAACATTCAAATATAGATGTAATATTTGATTAACAATTTTTAAATATCTATGATTATTTCCCACACTTCAAACGAGCTTATCATTTAATACAAAAAGCAAATATGGACGTTTAAAAACGCGAGTAATTCTGTCAATATTAACTGATCACTAATTTTATAGATTTGAATCTTTAAAATACGTATTTTATAATTCATAGATATTAGAAAAGCTTCAAGTTAGATATTGGGTAAAATAGCCAAAGAAAGATAACGTGTCGGTTCTATCAACATTTAGTATTTGGGTTTGAAAATTAAAGGAATATGACTTAAATTTGGCTGTTTACAAGTTGAAAGGGGGCTTGAGAATAGTCGAGCGTGTGGAGATGTCGTTGTTTATATGGCATTGCCATGGCTTCTCTAAAACAAGCCCTCAGCTTTCCTATAGGTTCTAATCTGAGAATAGAATAAAGTATGAATTGAATTTTTAATTTATTATTAAAAAATATTAATTGGTACTAGGCTCAAATAACCCTGGCAGCTGGTGACTTCAAGAAAGAAAAAATTATCGTGTGGTTTTATGAAACCCCAGTGCAAGTGAAACTTTTTGCCATAACCCTAAACGCTTTTAACCCGAAATCGCCGAAGGTATATAATTTTGTTTACGTGGTTTAAACTCTGCAAAGTTAAAAGTGCACACCCCGCTACGTTTGACTTTATGATAGTAAAATAAAAAATAAATAGAGAAAATATACCTAATCAAAATAGAAAAAAATATAAATAAATATCAAATAGAATATGGAATAGTTAAAAAAGAAACTAAAATTAATGGTGCCGCACGGGTTCGAACCATCGACTTATTGCGTATAAAGCAGTTGCGATACCCCTACACCACGCATCCCGTTGTATCTACGGCTATATTTATGATATACCAAATTGTCTGCTTGAGATGACGCAGTGTTCTGCAATAGTGTTGGAATATATACGCGATTCTTCGATTGGACGTAACGTGACGCGACCTCAACATGCGGACCCGAACGGGGAAAAAACTAAAGGCTAAAAAGAAAACAAAATGAAACTCTACAACAATTTGTTTTAAGCAACGTGAATGGCGTTAAACATGACTGTCATACCTATTATGCACTGCGTAGCCAACTTATTTCTACAGTCAGTATACATAGATACGTAAGATACACAAACTCCCCTAACTGATAATAAGTAGATAAAAAAACACATTTATTTACTTCTGGTTATAATATATATGTGTATTTACATTAGTGTATTTTTATCAACAGTTTTTCAAACTGGGTTATTTGAACTAGATTTGTTCAGAATCATATTTACAATTAATTCAAATTAAACCAGTATCCACTACATTAATTATGCCAGTCTTCTGAAAGGACAGGTACGTTACCGGCTACCATAGTTACCGTTTATAACACTATGGTAACAGCACCGATACCGTAAAAATTGCGAAATTAAGTATTTGTCTTTTCAGGAGGCGGGTATACTTATAACAAATAATTAACAATATAATTAAGGCTAGACAGCTTACTTATCGATAACGCAATCCATTTTACCGAACTACGAAAAAAGGAAGGATTATTATTTTAACAGTCTATGTATGTATGAAATATAATATAGACTGTTAAAGTCCGAGTTTCATAATCAAGGTGTACATTCGAATTGTCTTAATTATCGACAATATCGATAAGACTATATAATATAGGTATGATCACACATTTTTATACGACTTCAAAAAAATCTAAATAATATATGCGTTTGGAATATATTTTTTCTAATATTCTTTAAACTATGAAATTAGGGGAACGTTCAAACGTTCAAATCACCAATATCTGTATCGTATAAATGTAATATCGATATTTTATGCTAGTTATTTTTCAATACCGGCCAGCCCCAAGCATAAACATTCGATAAAAATATGTTGATAAATATAAGCATACATGTCGATAATAAAACCAACATCGATTACCAGATTTTCTTATCGCACGTTTATACCACACAAAAATGAATTGTAAGATTAAAAAATATGGAAACACATGTTATTTATCGCTAACTACGTGACAATATCAACTTTAAAACTATTGTTCTGATCACACGTTCAATGAACATATATGAATAATTATTGTCGGTATCACAGATGTCTACAGAAACTTACCTATACCTACAAACGTTATATTAAAACCAATATATTTTACAGCCAGAACAAGTTTATGTCGTTATTTTAATTAACTGATAAAAATTTAAATTTGTAAAATGACTTTTACTTAGGTCTTCATAAATGTGTCAAGTACGGGCTTCGTTTGTGCACAGAGTGTTCCGTACTTGTAGCTATTATAGTTTGGCCAACGAAAGAACTCCGATCAAGAGAGATAGAGAGAGATTGTAGATTGAGCGTCTATAATCTACAAACTCTATATATCTCACGAGTTTCTGAGGCGCTTATCTGAGAAATAATTGGGTCGATTTTAATTAAATTTATTTATTGTAATAGTTGTAATATAGATCAAATAGTTTCCATTTGTGACCGGGGGGTATATAATATTCACTAAAATAGGCCAGTGATTGCTCCCACGTAGCTATTTGGATTAAAAAAAAGAAAAAAAAAATTTTCTTAGTTTTCTTGATGAAACCTGTTCATGGACTCTACACAAAGTTTTCTTCAAAAATTTTATTTTTTTGTTATTCCCTTTTCCCACCTCCAAAATCATTTTTCCGGGTTTAAATCATCAACTAACATAATATTATAGGTATATCAACTTCATTATAATGTGGTTAATGTGATCAATAATTATTAAAGAAGTCTGTATTAGTGGCAAATATAATTTTGGTACAGCAAAAAAAAGTACTTCCCCGTACCTATAGGCTATGCCGCTATACTAACAATTAACAGTTAACCAAGAAGTAGATACCAATTACCAAATTACAGATAGGTACCTATACTTAAAATATTAATTAGCAAAAAAAAACTGCATACTTTGTGACAATCAATATACTAACATGTTTACTAGCCAACACAAAATAAGTGACAGCATTTTAGCAGTATTATTTTTGAAACCAGTTCTTTTTCTGTATCAGTTCCTAAATAATCGTTAATGTTATTTTATCTCATTTTAATTTTCAAGTAATTGAGAACGTTTTAGAAAAATTTGATTATCAATTTTGATAACTCTTCAGTTTAAGAGTGTGTTACTATCTAACCTTGAACATTTACAATAATATATTATAATTAATATGATATACCTATTGAAAGTATTAACTAGCCTCAAATTACAATGATAATGCTTAATAGAACATGAACACCGATGCTCATCTTTCCAGATAAAAAACATTTGAAGATCGTAAGTATATTTGATAACATACACATGACTGATAACGAATTTTATATGCGATTTAAAAAAATAATGATTCATGATGATATATACTAAGAACGCATTGTTTATTATCAAAATAAGTAGCGTTCATAATAATACAGCTTTAAGAATAAATTACTCTGAAAACCTTTATTTATCTCTTTTTGCCACGTTTGTCTTGTTTTATGTGACTCAATTTTAGCTGTAACTTTGATAAAAATAAGTATTCGATTCAAAAACAATGATTCATTTTTTATAGTTGTTAATTTTCGTGTTAGATTTAAACAGTTGTCAACAACACCGGAAATGATGAAAAGCGAATAAATAAATGGATAAACAGAAATATTTTTATGAATCATGAAATTTTTTTGCAAAATTTATTATTCATGCGTACCTAAAAAATGTTCATTAACCAGAAGGCTCAGTGAATGACACAGTTCGACCAACACTTTTAAAATACACAAACATAAATGAGGGTCCTAAAGCGGGGTGAAAAGAGGAATTATAAAAATAGTCTTTTTCCGAAACCGCTATAGAGTTAAAAACACGAAATTTAACTTAAGTATTCATTATTAAAATCAAAGAGATTCGAAATCCGTATCCTAAGGGGTCAAAACGGAGGTGGAAACCTTCAACCTGACTGTATTAGACCGCTAGTATTAGATAAACAATAATTTTCGCAACTCCGGAGAGTTCAAGAAAGAATCTTGTCATATTTTAAAACAAGACAAAAAAGATTAAAATGGATTACAGTTGTGTATCTCTACTTTTATTTTAAATTTAAAATAAGATAACAGTACCTTCGTCTATTTTTTAAAAGATAACATAGATTTACTGTCACATAAATAAAACAAAATATAGATACTGAAATATAAAAACACCCAAACAACAAAATTACATTTGTTTTTGTAATTTTGATCAAAAATATTTTTTTAAACGAATGCATACTTTGTTTCAATTTCTTGTTCTTTAAAACTGGAAATAGAGAGTATGAAATTTCTAGGGATACATTTCTATATATGGGTGTCAAAATAATAAAAATAGCATACTTTATTCAAGAATTTATAATTTCTGCACTCAAATATGGCCTATCAATGGAATCGTCTATTTCAAATACACATTTTCCAAGTTATAATTTGAGAACTGGTTAAAAAACCAATTGAATTTTTAATTTATTGTTGAAAATAATTAGGCATAAATTAAAAATAGAAATTGTTAGTTAATTTACTGTTAAAATATGTCTAATAGTAAATTAAAAACACGAATTAATCCCAGTCCCAGGCAACCCCAGCTGCCAGTGGACTTAAATACACATTACCTGCTTACATACCTAGGTACATAATATGTACTTCTTATGATTGCTCTTATCTTAATTTAAGAAACGTTTATCAAGATGAACCGTTGCCCGATTCTTCTTGATAAAGACTTCTTAAATTGATTTACTTTTTTAGCTCATAAAATATTTTATATAGAATCATTTTGCTATTAAAATTACTTTCAAATTAAATATCCTCTACTTTAAATTTCAAACCATTTTACTATAAATCAATTAAATAGGAAGAATAGTTACCTATCATGCGCAAAATCATCGAACAGCGACCATACCAAAAAAAAGAAGAAAATTTAAACTATAATCCAGTCACAGAAAAAACACAATATTGCACAGTGTTTGTATAATAACAATAGCATGTATAGAAAATAGTTTATAGAGCGCGTTTACACCTATTTGTCTGTCTGCGTACTATACGAAAACTAAAACACTGAGTGATACTGATAGTGTACTATCTGAGCAACAGCTGGTTGCAGTTCCACTGCACTGATAAAACACAACTAAAGCAGTAAGTTGTCACAAGTATATTATAAATATGATTAGGAGAGCACAGCGATTCCGTGTGCCATGTGAGAAAGTAACTAACGCGATATGCTTTATACCGGGTGTGCGTTTATAAGTGCGCCAACACACGTACAGCATCTTCAGTCTGAGTATCGTTTGATAGTTTATTTCGAATAGTTCGTGACTTTCGGAAACATGCGATGAGAACGCAATAGATGTTGATTTACTTAACGCCATTTTGCAAAATGTTATATTTATAATGCTAAAAAAAATCACTGGACTGGTCACATAATTAAATCCTTTTTTTTAAATTTATTTTGACGTAACAATACACTAGTTCAACTTTTTGAGGGAAGGCGGCAGGTAGGGGTGATTCCGATCGGATATATGGTAAAAGCGTGAAGTAGTATAGAGGAATTAATAAACTCGTTAACAGATGGCAATAAAAAATAAATGAAAAGACGTTTCCTCTGTTCCGATAAAAAGCCCTAGATAGCGCTTACTTAAAAGTTTGCGTTGTATGTAAAAGATACGGAGCGCGAAAAGTATGGTACAGATGAATTAGTAAAAGAGTTTCAGCATGGGTCAGACTAGGCTGGTTGCCAGATGCTGCAGATCAGCGGCTGACACTTGACAGTAGCACCAGCATGCAGTGGCCGCAACCCGGTCACACTTTCGGCTGCTACTCGCCAGTTTCTATTAGCAAGCAGCGGCTGGCAATCCGGTCACACTGTCGGCTACTACTCGCCAGTTTGCTATTTGACATACAAAATACCACGTGAGGTACGGTAGCTTGGTACTCGCGGTCACGTAATCTATTAAGTCGCCGCTGCCTGCTACCAAAAGTTGAACTCGTCCAACTTCGCCAGCTGCTGACAAATACTCGCCGGCTGGCGACGCCAGCAGCGAATTTTATGGTCACACAAAGCTGACAGTAGCGGCTACTTTTGCGGCTGGCAACCAGCCTAGTGTGAGCCGTGTTTTAAGCAACACACACTCTCTTTTTTTTAATCGTAGCGAGTTGTTTTTAAAGTAAACACTCAACTAAAAACTTAATTGTTTCATGTTAAAAAAAAAACGACTTCCTGATTTAAAATAGGAGCAGCTACAGTAAGAATAGACGCATTTTGTTTAGTCATAGCTTATACTCAGAATATAGAAATTTATTTGTGCAGATTAAAATAATTAATAACTCAATACTTCACAAGTTGACTCTCATTAAAATACCATCATAATTACAAATTACGACGTCACTATATGATAATCAAATACTCAAAAAACTGCATCAAGTTAATCAAGAGTAGGTACTTTCCACTTAGTTATATCAATTATTATTATCGATATATCACTTTATTATTATTGATTGCAGTTATGCTGATGAATTTACATCAGGCGCGCCCTATACATTAACGAGTCGCTACTGCTCTTAAAACTTAAAAATTTAAACACATATTGTTTTTAATCAGAGTACATTACTCTTTCGTAGCTATAATATTATGTTCAGTTCGGAAATCTAATAGGTACTTAGTTACTAACAAGCTTAGTAACAATGTAAAGCATACAATGAAACAAATTATAGCATATCCGTTCTTAGATTTTCCCACGCATAAAAATTGTGCCGCTTATATTGCATTGTGAACTATAAGTGTATTTCGTTACTGCCTATAGAATTTTCGAATTGTATAGTGACCTATTGGCTGGGTGCGCGACGAATACATCTGATGGCCGCACTAAATCACACTCTATATCCGTTGAAGGAATAACAAATTTTTATAAATAAAAAATTTCAGATCGCTTAACAATATAGGTAAGTCAATACCACATCTCAAAGGGGCTAATAAATATTACATATTGTGTTGAAAAAAAGTAAATATAAAACATTTTAATAAATTTAAAATACATTTTATTTCGAATGTGTCCACTAGATGGCAGTGGGAACTTATATGAACAGACTGTGAGAGCGTAATGCCATCAGATAATAGTCGATGTTGTAAATTATTGTTTAGTTTATAGTTATTTTCTTAATAAATATTTTATAGATCAAATCAATAAAATGTGTTTATTACATGTGGTATTGCACTTATGTTTTTAGCAATCAAAAATTTTTAATTTTTTTATTTATAAACATAAAATAAAACAGAATGGAGTAAGGTTAGTTGTCAAAATTTATAATAATATTAGTTACAATAGCATTAAAGCTAACATAATTACAATTTAAAATATTTGCAGCTACTATTTCTGCATGTATTTCTACAATTAACTAGACAACAACTATTATGCAACATTTTTTAAATAAGTTCATTTATTTATTCACAACGTGAGTGTGATTTAACGCTTGTTTTGTCCATAGCGTACGCTGCAGTCGATTTGGTTGTCCCCACCATATACTCTGCACCTAGCGAATAGTCCATATTCTATAATACTCATTACTCATGCATTCAGTTTACATTTTACATGCTCACAGAAAAAACATTTATATAAGAAAATCTACGAAAACAGGGAAAAAATAAATAACGTTGTTCCATGTAAGTACAGTAGGTACAAAATACTTGAAAATCCCAAGAGGCCCACGTGTAAAGTTACAAAGGTATACCATTAAAATTTTATAGATGTTTTTGTAAAATATAGGAACCAAAAACAAAAAATCCAACAAATAAAAAAAAAGGGTGTGGGTCTTGGGACCCCCGACAGATGTGAAACATCAAAGAAAACGTTATTGAACTCGGTGGTATTCTCTATGTAGTAGTATACATTTTTTTCAAAAGCAGCAACTAACTATGCTGACGTAATCCTATATACTGTGTTACAGTGCACACCTGAGCCAAGAGAGAGAGAGTGCCGCAGTGGTGGGGAGACAGCAGCGAACATTTCGTTGCATATTTTCCCTCACGCGGCTGTTCACAGCCCGACATAAGATGTTTCACATCAAAAATATTGAAAGCAAAAACGACCATTACCTACACCTTGAAAAAATACAGTAACTAATTAGTGCCTTACCAAATAATTAGATCAGTAACTATGTTGATCGTTTAAATAATGAAAAAATAAAATACCCTAAATTTAGATTAAGTTCATGTTTATTTAACTACATATTGATTAGATACCAGTATTAACCCCTTACTTTTGCAATAGATAAACACTTCTGTTGCAACATTATTAAGTTCAAAGTATCAGATCCTCATTTAAAACAATACCTAATACAGAAAAAAAAACAATATTCAGAATGGCCACAAATATCCCAAAGAACCTAAAACGCAGTTTTTCCTGACATATTCCTCTATACAGTGAGTTCGTAAAATCTGGAATAAATTGTTTTTTTTCTTCGATGATTTTTACGAAAAATCCTCGGACAAGTCAACTTTATTTTTTATTTATATGTCACTTTTTCCGTGATTGACATGTTTCGATTGTTTTATTTTTGAGCTATGACGTCATCGAAACCTTTTTTAAACTACGACCTATACTTTTTTTGACGGATTTGGATAGGGAATTTATTTCAGGCTTTACGAGCTCACACAGTTAAAAGTTAAAAGGCAACGAGACATATTTAAAAAATTTATTGCAATTCACAAATTCTTATGTTTATATAGATTACCGCGATCGACTGATGCCAGCTGACAGGTACCTACACCTACAGCTGAAGCTGTACGTATTTGATTTTGCGTCAGAAAAATTAATATTTTCACGTTTTTCCTTGACCATGATTAATATTTCCTGACTTTTCCATGTTTCCTTGACTTAATTTCGACCAAGTTTGTGGCCATCCTGTCAATGTGCCATGTAAAGATTTTAGATATAAGCGTTGCAGGTTCTATTATCAAGAGAAAATATATATTTATGACAGTTAAAGTGAAATATTTCGGTAATTTATTCAGATTTCAGAACTTTTTAATACGGACCTGATATAAGTTCGTTCTATGGATATCGTAGGGGAGTTATATCACACATATTAACGCACCATGCAAATACGAATATCTAGCACGCCCCAATTAAACTCATGATTAAATAATTAATAAAAAAACAAGTGTAGTCATTCATTACTATGTGATTATGAAAATATTTTTGAAATTTATTACTTATATTTCTTTCTTAAGAAAAATATTGAAACAATTTAAATGATCGCCATTAAATTAAATTTGATTATAGTCTCTTCTTTATCAATAAAATTGGCGCCACCTGCGATGATGAATTATTTAATAACACAAATATTTAAATATCTCGAATACTTGATAACATATCAGATAATTCATACTCTCAACAATTATTTCGAAAAATCAATCTGGAATTATAATATTTACATCAGAATGTTCGTCAGCAGAAATATTTAATGAATTCTACTATGATTTATACGATTAATTAACTAAAATCAAAATATAATAATATTATAAAAATAAGCACTGATTTATCAGAAAATTGTCAATTTTTGATAAAATTAATTTCCTTATAAAATATATCAGCGAGTCGGTTATTATTTCTTATATAAAAAGTTTCGTGAGTCTTGTTATAATAAGTATATAATTTGTGAAGAAAATCTGCTATGAAACAGACTGAGCGATCCTGAGATTAGCTGAGAAAAATGTCATTGAAGGCGATGTCTTTAAGTTGGCTGAAGGATCCGAAATAAAAATCCATGAATTATACTGTAGTGAATTTTGCATTTATTAGCTAATAAAATGCTAAGTTCAAAAAAAAACTTCTAAAAAAATTAAATGTACATATTTTTACCAATTACGAATTACGAAATAAATTAAAACATATTTCAAAATAATGCAGTTGTTGGTAGCCTATTATGAAATTGATTTAGTTGAGAAAATAGCCCTGATTGGGTTAAGGTCCGGGGGGAAGTGTCGTGGGGGATAAGGAGAGTGCTCTTCTTTTTAAAAAATCAGGTCAGAAGCAATAGTAACAGCAGAAACTATAGATAATCTTTGAAATTTTGTTATTTTTTTTTCAACTGCTTTCAAAAATATAACGACATCAAAACAGATAAATGAAAGTAAAACTTAATAATAACTAGTGTACCCGTGCAAAACTTTTTTGCGACGACTTAACACTGTCTTCAAAGAACAATGGTTTAGTAAAGGCTATCGCCAAAAAAAAATGTTTGCCAACACAAACCTTTTTTATATGTAATATGAATCACTTTATTAAGAAAACAATAAGAAATATATATTTCAAGCTTTCTCAATATCATTGTGTATACGAACGCGTGAGTAAAACACATAACCTAGCTTTTAACGATATGTTTTTAATATAATTTTTGATAAATATTTTTGATTCAAACATAACTTTAAAGTGCACGTAAAATAGTAGTTTTTTAGAAGCTATAGAACGTATCTATCAGTGTAATACTTACGTACGAATAATCTTCAGAAAAAAATCGATGAGTTTGTCGGTATTTGCACGTACATATACATCTTTATTGTTTAATTTTAAATACTTTTGGAAATTTTGTCAATATAACCCTATTAAAATCTGGGCTCTAAAAATTAAAATGTACCTACTACTGTCAAGATGTTTCATTGTTTATTGTTTGCATAGCCTATCCACGACATGCGTACATATTTGGATTTCTCTCACACTCATGTATCGTGAACGCCGATGGATTTTCTCTGTTTACGTTTCTCTTCACCCCACTGCCCCCCTCGTCATTTTTACTATTATCGCTTGAAATCACCCCTTTTAAAGAAATTTCACCAAAAAAAAAAAAATAGCGATAACATATCTGTGGACTAAAGGCCTCAGTTTAAAAAAAAAAATTATGTCAATCGGTTGAGCAGGGGTTGCTGGCGGATTGTCTAGAGAAATAGGGCTTGTGTTTTAAATATATAGATAATAATAAATTTTAAACTGTCAAAGAACACACAATTTAGTCACGATGTACATTTCGGCTCCCATCTTCAGCAAAAACTAAACAAAATATGTAATTTTAAGTTTTTAATCGTTTCTTTTTTACTAAATAAATATTGATAAATTTTTCAATAGCATTTTTTTTTTCAAATAATTAAACTTAGGTTCTTTAAGTTGTATAACTGTTTATTTGTATGTACAGTGTAATGAAAATAATATTATTCAGTAATTTTTCCTTTCATTTTTTCACGGGGGAGGGGCGTAAAATGGTTTATTCGTATACCGGACGCAATGCGGGCCTGTAACGGCACTGCATTTGACTTTGACATCGAAATGTAGTCTGAGGTACTTTTTCCCTCAAAATCAACGTTCATACGAGAGAAGCCGAGGGAAAAAGCTATCTGTTCAATATAAAGAAGTACAGTAGTATTAACTCGGCTTACGCGAACTCGGAGTCACGCAATTTCTTATTTTTACTTCCCGCTTCACCCCTCGTCTCTCACTCGAAGCACTGCGCCCGCATTTCAAATTTCAATTATTGTATACTCCGAGTTACGCGATCTTTGTCAGTCCCACCTATCGCGTATCTTCGAGGTATTACTGTACTTGAAATTGAACAGAGTTTCATTAGAAAAACGTGGAAATAAATGAATAATATTATCGTGACTTGTAATTGGTTGTTATCATCGACTTGAATATCTCAGAAATGTACAGTATTATATTATGTAGACATCTGTTATCTGTGATTTGAATCGCTTACTGAACTGTGGTGTGAAAAAGGTTAAAGTGATAATATTATATAACTGGCCATGTGTTGTCACGTTTTCATAGTTGTGTTTAAAATATTTTGTTTCAAAAATGTCTTTCTAAAGTTAAAAACAAAAAAAAAAGATAATGAGTTCTATACAGGAAAGCGAGCCCTGTTCACATACCTAAAGATATACAGGGTGTGCTACTTAAAAAAAACTGACTTAAGGTAAGTTAAAATTATGCATTTTCCAACTATTGCCACTAACACCCTGTATAATTAAATTTAACTCTGAAGTATCTGGAGGGTAGCGCATGCTATGGACTAATTACTTGACACGCAAAAATTGACTCAAAACTTGAAAACTGTGGTTGGTATGTATTTTAGTAGTAGATAACGAAAATGTAGAATTTTGCAGAAAAAGTTGAATATTTTAGCAACGTTCCAACCAAATTTCAAAAATGGCACCATTTTATATAGGCCTCCGAATGGAGAGACATCCTTTTTGGTATAATATTTGGTCGTACTCAGTACTCACGGTTGGTAGCTAACACAGAGACGCATTTTTTACAATACATTATTTTTTCACTTTATAATGTGCCGGGGCGAATGGCGATAATAGATACATACGTATGTTAATGTGTTCCCATATCGCGACTAACACACTGGCGGAGATTATAAAATGGGGCTCTTGTTCATAAACTCTACTAACGCAAGACACAGTGTTGATCGAATATTTTTGAAAACGTTCTTATAAAATCTTTTTAGTTATGTTTTGCGTAATGTACAAAGAGGTTTTCCACAAATTCTAATTTATTAAAAAAATAAAATAAGAAAATAGCATTTCATTGTTTATAAAAAATATTTATATTCCTTGTATTTCCTAATCAGAAAACCATAGTCTTGACACCAAGTAGATCTCCTCAGTAAAAAAAAATCGGCACGGACTCCAATGTTCAAAAATATTTTTTGACATTAAAAATGTCGGTTGAATTTTTTACGAAGCTCGTACACGATATTGTTGTATAGGTACAAACTATGGACAAAATTGCTTATATTGCCAAAACCACTAATCCGATTGGCAACTAGCACCCAATTGCATAGATCTGGAACCCTTATACTGAGACAAACTTTAAAAAAATCATTCAAACTGCATATTTGGAGAAGTTGGGAACGAGAGATTTCACAAACACACAACCGCCAAGCAGACAACAACTTTTCTTTACGTTTTGGGGTGATATCAGAAGCTGACCTTGGCTCAGACACGACTTTTCGAATGAATGAATGAATTGTAAATTATAGACGCTCGACAGAGGTCATTAGCGTCTGACTGAACGATTTTTCGACCCTACCACCATACTTTCACCTCCTTACGAAACATGAAGTCGAAACAACACAGTAAATAGTAAATTTATGATGATTTCGCGCTGAGGTCCCGCCGCTGGTCCGCAGTCCAACTAACCGAGGTTGGGCTAGCCACTGCCTGCGCATTTTACCTATATCATATGTGTACAGGTAAACGTGCTTGTGTATGTGTGTGTGTGAACAGTAGAGATAGTGAAGTGATAACCGCAGTATGCAGGTGAGATAACGATAGCCTTGGGACTATGCTAACATCACATCACCGTCAGTGGATAACAAACGTTTCTAAATTGTATTATATCAGCAAGTATCTACGTAGTACTACCTATAGTTTTACCGACTGTAAAGAGATTAGTTCAAGAGCTCGTGGTCAAAAATTGCAAGATTTTTGTAAAGGCTAATATTTTGAGACTAGCTAGTATATTTAGAGTGTAAGTGTTAGAATTTTATTTTTTCGGCATAATATTGTAGCAAACCCCAAGATGTTACGCCACTGCCTCCAATATAGAAGCGACGAGAGGGAAAGGTCACAGTGGTGAGGCGTGGAATGGTATCGAAGATACAAGTACCTGCCGGAATGTTCTGGAGAACGCGAGAACGTACTGGGCTGGGCAGCGCAGGTATATAAACGAGTGAGTGAAGCGAACAGTCAGTTAGTCTACGGTGATCAGTTCAACGGAGATTAGGCAGTCATTAGTGACTCGTGCAATCAAGTGCGTCTGATATAAATATTAGGCAGTCAATGGTGAGTCGTGCCGTCAAGTGGATATAAATATTAATCAGTTAATCAGTCAGTACAGTGATATAAATAGTGGAGTGGATATAAATAAATAGTACTGACATAAATAAATAATTACAAATAAATAATCTTTGTGTATATAGTTAATTGTTAATTGTTAGTCAAGTGTTAATTACTGTTTAGTAATTGTTACGAATTATTGTATATAGTTGTTGCGTTTATTGTTATCGTATTTTTAATTATTGTAAATAATTATTGAAATAAATATTTATTCCGTCAACTCAGAAAACAGTTTTGTAACAATATATTGCATCACTACAGTGTAAGGGGTAGGCAGGTTAAGATGCAAAAGACACCACACTATAATTTTTAGTTTTTTATTCATTAAATACCTATAATAAAATGTACTAAGTTTTAAAATTACGTATTTTTTATTTATCCTTGACGCTTTGCAACATTTTTTAATAAACCTAACTCTCAAACTTTAGTGCCGCCTAGTGAAAACTGCTTAAAATATGCTTTGGTCGGGGCGCTTTTAAAATGTGTAAAAAATAGTGTTTTAAAAAAGCTGAAAAAAGCAGTTAGACTTCATTTTGATAAAACCGACCTAATCAGCAGGCGGTAGAACTTCTACCGACTGCTGACTAGATCGGTTTTTACTCCTTTTAAAGCGCCCCGACGCCAGAGGTTCCGACCGCTGACTAGTACCTATATTTATTTAAACCCTAAATACTAGCTAAACTCAAAATATTATAGCCTTTACAAAAATCTTGCAATTTTTGATCACGAGCTCTTGGCCTAGAATTAGATGGTTAGTCACGTTTATGCAATGTGTTTTTGTTTTTGCATTATTAACGATAGCACCGCACGTAGCTTAAAAGGCGGAATAGTTCGAAATTGTCTTTTGCCGTCCTTGTAAGCACGGGATGAAAACTGTAACTTGGACCCAAGATAATCAATACACACATTATTAAAACTAGTTGTTGAGTCCGGCGTTGTCCGTGCCCATTTTGTATTTGGTACATATTTTTTATATATTAGGTAAGTACCTATAGCATAAAGCACTCTCCCAAGATAATGCTCTGCACAAACGTGAAAATAAATCCAGCGGTTCTCAAGTTTATCCCAAATATACAGACGGACAACTCGAAAAGGGGACTTTTATAATCGTAGAATAAGAACAGAATCTATGTCTTTATGTGGGTTTTTCGGGTATTTTGAATGTTATTTGGAAGGAAAAAGGCGTTTCCAAATTTTGTGTATGTTAATGTTCTAGCATTTACATATAGAAAATATCTGAACCAATTATTGGTACATTATATCAATTGGTACCATGAGACTTAAAAGTACGATTCTACGCTGCCCGAAGAGAAAAAAAAAATTATCTAGAGATTTAAAAATTAGTGTCGTTAGTCAACTAACATTATTTTTCATTTTGTCACATACCTAGTTATCAGTATTAATGTTCTATAATTATTATCCATTCTTTCGTAAATTTCGTATGCGCTGTGCATTTTTGTAACATTAAGCATCATCATCGGTATTAGTAGGTACTTACATCATCTATCTTCTATCTATTCTTCTATATATATAAAACAGTTCCGTTACTGACTGACAGACAACGCCCAGGTCAAACCGCTGAAGATATAAACTTGAAATTTAGAAGTAGGTTCCTTTTATGACGTAGGCACCCACTAAGAAAGGATTTTTCGAAATTCAACCCCTAAGGGGGTTAAATAGGGGATGAAAGTTTGTATGGAAATTCGTCATTTTTGAAGTTAGAAGCATGAAATTTTGCACAGGAGTTTCTTATATAACGTAGGTGAGCACTAAGAAAGTTTTTTTTGAAAATTCATCATCATTACACCAAGTTGTCCTCAAATAAAGAAAAAATCATATATTGGCAAAGATATGGCTTAGACCACTCGGCCACGAATCCAGTTCCGCGGCGCTAGTGTTGTTTGTTGCCAATTTTAGGCCAGAGTTGCACGTATTTATTAAATTCTAGAATCTTATTTATTTAACCCTAGGATTCGGTGATATTTTGTATAGTTTGAAAAAGCACAGAATAGGTATACCAATGTAAAAGTAACGTTTTTATTATTATTTACATAAACTGTTATCATGTAAAGCATATCGAAAAAAAGATTCTACAAAAGGCACAAAATGCAAGGTGTGTGTATTTAGTCACACCTTTATATTTGTAAAAGTTATTAAACACTGCGAAATAACCGATCGACTTCTGACATCTTCTCGAAGGTCAGGCAACGGGATTATATTATATAATAATATGCAAAGCACCATGTTTAATGTTTACTCTTTAAATGATTATGTATTTTTTTATCATACAGTGACATCTATCGCATACAAAAAGTAGCTACAATAAAATAAAATATTTGAGAATACATCTTAGGGATGCCGTTGTTCAAACACGATTTTTCGACCATCGTCCATCACCATGATACCAAATACTATAGAATTTAAAATGCATGCAGCTCTGACTTACAATTGGCGATAGTCGAGAACGACTCCAATTGCAAAAAAAAGTTTTGACATAATATTATCAAATACTATATTTTAATGTAATCAGAACATTGATTTTTTTCTGATTTTTTCAATTTTCCCGCGTAGCTAATAAGAAAATAAATATTACATTAGAGAAATAACGTAGGCAATTATTGTTGTTATACCGTTGACATCCCGAGCCCATAGATGGAACTGTTTCTTGGACTGCCATGCCATAAGAATGTATGCAAACTGTCAAGATTTACTTGTACTTATAGTATTTGATGATACTTCCATTTCTCTCCGGAACATGGAAGTTACTTGTAAAATTGATGCGTATACAGCGTGGCGTCTTTTGTCAGTCAACACCCAGTATGTAAACTACCCTATCATTTCATTTGTACATATTTTTATATGAAAATAGAAGTCATATCGTTGTAACACATGTGCACATAGGTAATATAGGTGTCTACACTAGATAAGGGTAAAACTATAGTGGTAGTTAGGTAATGCATGATTGTGTAGTGTGTATGTATGTTTGTATGTATACGGAAGATAAGAGGTGAGTGCGCACCCCACCCATTCTCTTCACTCGATGATAACATTGTATAAGCGTTTTTAGTTATAATAATATAATAACCAACTTATACTCGATGGAAACGTCACCCGACCCTTGCAGCTTTGTTTGTAAAAATATACCTACCTTTTTTGAACTTAAAATACGGTGGTCTGATTAGCAAATAAGGCACCAATACGCGGCTACGACGGCGTCTCGGTGACGTCACGATGTCAACGTGACGCCAGGTCCTTCTGAGCTTTTGATTATTCACTATTTGCTCACATTTTGGTTCTATCGCCGCAATACCGTTAAAAATTGTATGTCGCTATAGCAAGAAAACTCTTCCAATACAAAACTTAATAAATTAGCCCAGGAGTGCAAGCCTCCCTTAAAATTAAAAATTTTCAAGTGCCTCCCAGGTAAAGGGATAAGAGTAAAATAAATGATCATAAAAATGTAAAAAAAAGAAATACAACTTCAAATACCGCTATAGTAATATTCTAATAAATAAACAATGAAAATCACAAAAGTTGAAATCTAGTCCCTGGAGATTAGTGACACCTTCCCCGACATAAAAAGCAGCGCCTTTTTATTGAGAGTTGCGAACACTTTGCAGCTCTTAATAAAGAAGCGCTGATTTATGTCAAGGAAGGTGTCAAAAATCTCCAGGAACTTGATTTCAACTTTATTTTTTATTTACTCAATTAACTGGCTAATTTGTACTCAGCAACATATAAATATCAAAAACTATGGTACGATTTTATGAAACCACGCTGCAAGTGAAAGTCTATTTCTTTAATAGATGAGTAAGTATAATAAAAATCTCCGAAAGTATATAATTTTGTTTACGTGGTTTTGGTAATGTAATTTGAATCCTACGAACGTAAGAATCCAGATTCTATTATTGGTGGTCAATGGGTATTAAATGTGCTGATCCACTGAATTATTCGTACTATATTAGTTACGTAGACGTACAGTATAGTTATGAACATAAACGTCGCTGCTTTTCGATGAGTTCTGGTCTGGTTGATATCGCTTCGATTGGCCGTGACGCGACCTCAACATGAGTAACCGAACGAAAAAGGCAGCATCAACGATCTACCATTTTCTTCCGAAGATAAAAGCAATGATTAATAAAAGGGCTACAATCGTCCTTTTACATATCTAGCCAGTATGGTATGCAACATGCAACCATAACATACGAATTATTATAATGCTAGTATGTGGAAAGATACCGTATCTGTATGACATTTGCCTCACCTTATTTGTTGCTACAGATAAAAGGTAGAGTAAACCATGTTTTACCTACTAGTGACAGTATCACTGTGCATTATGCAAATTAAATTATTATTGTAGCCGATTTGGCTTTACAAAAATATCGAGAAACTTTCAAACAAGTTGATATAATTGCTTTCGACAAAGATTTGAAAAATCGTACTTAAAAAATGTAAGCCGTATAAGGATTTAAAATCCGTACCTACATATAGCAGGTTCCTTCAGTGGGACAACTAACTAAATATTATGAACTAAACTGGCACCGTCGAAATTCGATGAAGTCAAGATATTTAGAAAAGCATCATAAAAATAAAAGAAATAATTGAAATATGTTTATATTATTATAAAGAAGCGATTCTGAACGCTCCTTTTTAACATACTAGATTAATTGCATTCGAGATAGTTGATGCTTGTACATGAATCGTATATAAAACCCGATTCATATTTCATATACAATCATGTTAAAAAGGAACGTTCAGAATTGTTTCTTTATAATAATGCTAGCGGTCCCGTCCGGCTTCACCCGGGTGCTATGAATTTATGATTAGCTACACGTTTTTAGTTTGAGCAATTTCAGAGGTACAGGGTGTCCTTCATGAAGGTTTCCACCCCCCTTTTCACCCCTTGGGATACGGATTTCGGTAATTTGTCGAACACCGATTTCTTCGATTTTAATAAAGAATACTTAGGTCAAATTTCGTGTTTCTAACACGAGCAGTTTCGGAAAAATACTATTTTTAGAATTTCCTTTCTCACTCCCTTACGAAACACCGTAAACAATTAATAATAAAAAAAAACGATCGAACATGTTGGTACTTGCTTATTTTTAATGAATAGTTCGTATGTTCGTATATTCAATACTTCTCACTATAACGATTTTTGTGATATGAACAATTTGTCAAAAAGCAATACTCCCCCTTTTGACCCCTTTAGGGTTTGAATTAAAAAAAAATCCTTTCTTAGCGTACGCCTACGTCCTATAAGGAAACTACCTGCCAAATTTCATGTTTGTAGGTTTTATGGTTCCTGAGTTTGTGTGACGAATGGGTCAGTCAGTCAGTCAGTCAGTGAGTGAGTGAGTGAGTGAATATTATTTCGCATTTATATATTAAGATAAGCAATAATAATAAAAAGAAATATAATGATGACACATCTTTGAACAAAGAGCTTCAATAAAAAAGATGTAAATCAGTTGACCGCTGGCGTATTGTCGAAATAAAACGGCTTGTGTTTTTAATATATTATAGATTTTATCTAGATATTAATACGCAATCAGTAATAAAAAATACTTACACTTATTATAAAGAAGCTTAAATCATTTTCATTAGTTAATAATAATTTACCTTTGACGTAAAAAGTTTCTAAAAAAGCTAAATAATATTTCAATGGTGCCTTTAAACATTTTTTTCTGAAACTCTTGTTGCAGCATTATGTTGAAGCAAACATTTTAGAGTTTGGACGTTTACATATGGCGCAACTGAAGCACAGACATCGAAATTGAACATCACAAAAACTATGACGTGATATGTATGTGAAACTGTGGTGTTTTATCATCAACTCCTAATTACTCTTGGAGTTAAATCCGAGTGGATAGCTGCGGGATGACGTCATGTCAGTGAGGAGATAAGAATGGGAGATACGGTTGGGGTTGGAGTTAAAAACAGCAGGGTTCTTCCTTCACTGGCTGTAACTGGACAGACATATCAAAACTAAAAAACACCGCATATAGAGTAACTAACGGACGCCAAGCTTTTCTCGTTTTATACAGCCGTCGGCTAAGACGATGATCCGGCAGGTCATATTATGTAATGTTGGTAACTAATGTTTGTTTATAGATCGGGCGTTTTTGTATAATTCTGTCGCCAAAAAGCAAAATCGCTTAGTTAAAATTGTAGATAATTTTAATCTACAGGTAGATTTTGCAAACTAACTATATTATTATAGTTTGAAAAATCCATTTATAATGCACTTCGAGGAACCAACGGAATTATAATCGAGAGTCTATGAGAATCTAAATTAAATACATGCCTACGTTAAATCGAACTGCCTTACAGAAAAGGAAATAATTTTGATAAAATTATTTTAATATTTTTAAAGGCATTCTGATTCTTTTTTCGAAATGCATCATTTTTTTTCATTACTATTTTTTTCTAATTTATTCGGTATCTAAGAGCTCCGCTTATAATTTGATCAGATTGACGATTTTTAGTCCACCATAACCGAGGATTTCCATGTATTTCTTTCGAAACTTACGAAATTAGTTCATTATATACGATTTTCCATTAGGTATAAGGGAGTTCATTGAGTCCACTATACGGCCATTAAATATAATATTTTGTACAATAATATTAATAATAATAAACGTGCTTACCGAAGAACAATTTTATATTAAGTTGATATTAGATGACTGGATGAAATTCACTTACCTGAAAGAAAAGAAAAACACATAAGTATATAATAAAATAATCTTTAAAAACATATTTTAAAGCCTGCATATAATAATAATAATAATAATTTACAGCTATCACAAAGAAGTTTTATAATTTAAAATGAAAAATAAGATGAAATATGCTATGGAAGACAGTAGTGCTGAGAGAGTACCTACTAACTTTTCCTTTTAGAATATGTCAGTAAAAAAGCTTCAATATAACTTTTAAATTTTACTTTGCCTTTTTAGTCTTTAATCCGCATATCTAATTGGTAATTTTTCCCACCCCTTATAAGCCAAAAATGATAAACATTAAATCCCTCCAGGTGAAAGGAAGTGGTCCTTACGCGGTTGCGCATCGGTCACTGTAGATTAACTCATGGTTTTTTAATGGTTCGTGAGGAATCGCCCTTTTGTGAGACGTGTGACATTCGTGTTACCGTTTTGCATATTTTAATCGAGTGTGTCCAGTTTAGGGACGCACGACAGCGGATCGGATTGTCGGGTGATCTGTCGGTTGTTTTAGGAAATGATCCTGACAATGTCGATCTGATGTTTCGTTTTTTAAAGGAAACCAGTCTTGACCGGTTTATTTGATTTTATTTATTTACATACATTTAGGCCCCTATACAGGCTTTTTAGCTTTCTTAATGTCTTGCTACATCATATTATGTGACACACTTTATTTGTACTTAAAATGGTTTTATTTTGTTGTATGTCAAATTTTGATTTTGCTTTTGTTTTATTGATTTTATTTTTGTTTTGTTTAGACTTTTTCTACTCAGACGCTAATGACCTCTGTTATCGAGCGTCTATAATCCACAATTCAATTCGATAAACATTAGATCCTACAAGAAACAGTGATATTCACTAACAATAATAAAGTATTTCAAGTCCATGTTCTTGACATTATGCCAAACAGACACCACTCGCATATTGCTGCCGTCCATTTACCACTTTATGGTTAATTTCTCAACAGCACTGCCACAAGAGACAGCTGTAATAATAATAGATGGGGGTTTTAAATCCAATCTATGAAGAATTTGCTAATCGTTATTAACAGCTCTAGATTGGAGTGATCTCACAAAGTTAATGTTACATATCCGTCGCATGTACGTATATAGTATATTCGGCGTGTGGTTAAGGGGGTTGAAACTGTCCGACAGTTATATAGTGACCGTTGGTCGGTTGTACAGCAGCAGGCTACAGCAGCCGGCCGGTTCGGCTGACAAATGACCGTCACATTCGAGAACGTCGCTTTGTTTCCCACCACCTCCCGGGTCCGACTCGATCCTCTGTCGACTGGAGGCGGCGGCCTACAGCCAACCGACACCAGTCTACAACTGACTGCACTGATATAATTACAAAATTGTTCGTTTCGAACAGAGCTGCAGTTTGAAAATATTTTTATAACTTCTCATGCGAGTTCGGGCCGTTTAACGTTTGCGTTAAATATTTAACACTACCAGTGTAACCATGGCAACGAAAAACACATCATATATTCTGTAAATGTTGATCGGTTACATTTGGAGAGTCGATTAAGGCCTGGCAAATTGATCAGGCATTTTTAATCGGCCAACTAATTAGTTGAATGAGTTACTACCAAGCATTCTTATGTGAATATGCGCTCACCTTTAATTGTAAAATCGGCCGATTAAATAATTTGTGAAAATTATTTAGTTGAGTCTGTGTCACTGTGTGCCCTAAGCGTCGATCGATCGACCGAATAAATGCGCAACAAAAAATTGACTGTCAGCGCTATATAGTCCTAAAATTCTACAATGTTTCTCTTCTGAAGGATTAGATTATATCCGCTCGACAACTGGGGTCATTAGGGTTCTACAGAAGGAATTAAAAGAGTTACAACCTGAAATCTAAATCGATTCGGATTTTCTGATAATGCATGGTGCTAACCGGAAATTACCCCCTGATGCAGTCTTCATTTCAAGTCCTTTCCCGTCGCCTAAAAACGGTTACGGGTCTCCCGATCAAGAATCACACTATACAGATCTTACAGGGAAATTTTTTTGAGAAAAATGTTGGCTACGTCTAAAAGATTGCGTAATTTTTCAGAAGTTGTAAATTTTTTCAGGAAATTCTTTTTCAATTTTTCGCCTGAAGGATCTGTGGTATGATTCTTGGTTCTCCATTCGGAGTTTAGCCGAATCCTTTAGCTTTAAAAATAGCGTCGGGAAAGCCGTATTCGTTTTAAACGAGGGGGAAGGATTTGAGATGAAGGGTGCAGGGGATAACTTCCGGTAGAGAATACTCTTAAGGCCGGATCTGTTTGAAACGGAAGAATCGAGGTCTCTGATATAGTACTGACCGCATATACACACTAGGTATAACTATACAGTTGCTACAGGCTATTCCACTACGGAAACTATTGTGTATTTATCTTCTCTAGATGACTGTTATGCCTTTATAGGTACGTTTCTATTAGCATATGTATGACAAAGATTGCGACTGAGGCAACGTTTCATTCATTTACAAAATATAGCCGGTCATTGAAAAATGTCTGTTATATCCTATATGTTTTAAATCCAAAAATGGAAAAATACGTATAGGTACCTATCACAGCTGAGGAATATATTGTATCTAAGATCTTAGATATAGGTACTTGATTAGTGTTGCCGTCTAGACAAAACAAAACAAGACTTTCAAAGTCTTGCCTTGTCTTGAAATATCAAGACAAGACTTCACTTAAGTCTTGTCTTGAAATATCAAGACCTCACTAAGTCTAAGTCTAGATTAAAAAACTCTTGTCTTGTCTAATATCAAGACTCTAGATTATTTTCAAGAGTCTAGATTAACCGAATGGTTTACTTTACCTACTACTACTTAGTTTATCTAGACTCTTGAAAATTGTTTAGAGTTTTGGCAAGAGTCTCGATCTAGATAAAGCAAGTCTTGTCTTGTCTTGAAAATTTCTAGACAAGACTTTTGCATGTTGAAAATCTAGACAAGACAAGACAAGAGTCTAGAAAGTCTAGATCTAGACGGCAACACGATACTTGATAACGGTTGCGGCCACTCTTAATCCAATAATAAGGATCATTATTATCATACTTTTTGTCCGAAAATGAAGATACTTCTCAAAAGTATCTGGCACTGAGATCCAAAATGCCGCAATCTTATCACGACGTACAGGAGTAGAGATCCAATAATGTTTGGAAGCAGTTAAGTGCAGGAGATGACGGACTAGGAGTGCTGACAGCAAGCAAGAGAAAGATACTGTACTCGCAAAACTTATTTGACCTTATCTAACGAGTCGCTTGTGATTTTGATACATTTGATGTAGTACCAAGTTATATGTATATGTTACGAATTTGTTACAAATTAAATGCATCCCTTTACTACAGCATATCCTATGGCCATCAAATGTACTTATATTATTCTAATAAATATAATGAATTATGACTATTATGTAAGTTATGTCAGACATCAGTGGAATACTGAGTTAATACAAAATAACAATTTGAAAAATTAAAGGTCTAACTTTTTCTCGGAATTCCGTCTTATTTTATTATAACTTCTGAGACAATAAGAGGGGTGTTATGTATTTCGATTGTGTGTTTGCGTATGTCTGTCTGTGGCATCGTGGGGAAACTGATTTTGATACGGTTTTCTTTGTAGGGGGCAGAGAATTTTTACAGGAAGGTTTTCTATATAAAAAAATGATTGGTATTAATAGAATCAACATTTAAAAAAATATATTGTGACTATACTATATCAACTAGTATTTAAGCCTGTCTCCTTAATAGAGCTAGTGCTTATTTAAAATAATAACATAATCTCATTACTCGAAAAGTTGATCCGAATTTCGAAAAACCAATAACGGAATCGTGCTTCAACTCTTTTATTGTAACTAAATTTTTGATACGTTAAAATTTTGAAATAAATGAATATAAATACACGAATACTTGAAAAAGTTCTACAGACATAATTTTTAAAATTCATCGTTTCAGGTTACTAACCCATCTTCAAGAGAACAAATACTAAAAGTAATTTTAAAAAATTGTGTCTGTAGAACTTATTCAAGTGTTTGTGTATTTATTATATTATTCAATCATGTTCTACAATCTGTTTAAGTGTCAAAATGTTGAAATTTTTATATAAAAAAAAAATACTTCTAACTACCTATTAATACAAAACTTAGTTGATCGGTTGCTTTATTTAATTAAAAAAATAATTTTAATGACAACAAAATTTCAATTAGTAGGAGAATTTCTTTATAGCATAGAATCAAAATAAAGCAATACTTTTTATGTTCTTGCATTTATTGTACTTACGTTTCGACAATCTTTTTTGTCATCTTCGAAGTATATTTATATTAAAATTTGGATTGAGTTAGTAAATAACAATAAAAGAAAGACTTACCTATAATGCTATCAGTTTGTACAGTATTTTGTTATATTAAAAATTATGAAACTGTCCTACTATGTAATTGAACTACAATCAAGGATCACAAATCTCTCCTCTCTGTTATTAAAAACTACATAATTTTAAAATGTTTTTTTTCTTACTATAATTAAGTCTGATGATTAGTGATTTCCGTTAAATGTAACAAAATGTGTTTATCAAATTCCAAAGTAAGCGACATAGGCAGAAATATCTCTACGCCCATTAATTGATAACGGTGCGGTAATTATAATGAATATATACTGTTCTTAAACACAAATTTTAACATTAATCTTTAGAAATTGCATTTCAAAAGTATTAGTAAAAAAACTTTTTAGAGACAAGTTTTTATTTAAATGCACTAAAAAGGAAAAAATAATTTTTAATAATTTAGATTCATAATTATAAAAGCGTGGGTCGTGAACTCTATGATAGTTCATTTGTCACGACCCACGCTTTTATAATCATTATGAACCTAAATTATTAAAAATTATTTTTTCTTTTTTAGTGCATTTAAATAAAAGCTTGTCTCTTAAAAGTTTTTTACTAATATTTATTTTGTTAATTTCAAAATTTTACCCCTTTTGACACCCGTAGGGGTTGAATTTCGAGAAATCCTTTCTTAGTGGATGCTTACGTCAGAAAAGGAACCAACTGTCCAAATTTCAAGTTTCTAGCTTCAGCAATTTGGCCTGGGCGTTGATTAGTAAAAAAAAACCTACATCCCCGTTTGAACCCCTTAGGGGTTGAATTTATTTCTAAAAACGATTTATTCATGTAGTGTCATCGGGAATACATGTGTGTACAAAATTTCAAATCGATCGGATACGTGGAAGTCGTTCAAAATTGACTTGCAAGTTTTGACCTAAACAAACACACTAACTAACTGACTAACTAGCTAACATATTGCAAGTTAAATAAAAGCTTGTAAAAATAGAAATGATTAACAAACATTTTACCAGTCAGTTAATTTCAGATAATTCTTAAAACTGTATAACAGATATAGTTATCACATGAACCACATATGCTCGGCTTTAGGATGCACAAAGTATTTGATTGGTTGTTCTGCTGTATTGAGTTTCAAGCAATCAATCAGATGCTGATCACGCAGTTTTATTGCTATAGCGGTTCATAGGATAGAGTATAGCAATTATATGGAAACTATGCTCTGTATTTTGCAAAATATTTGTGTCAGTACCCACAATTAGAGAACGTGCAGAAAACGTGTGTTCACAGAAAAGTGATTATTTCATCAACTATGTTAAAAAAACACGTAAGTGCAGATAATCGCTCCCAATCTTATTTATTATGGACCGCAGTAATGGACTTTGAGTTATACAGTTTGCTCAAAGAAAAACGAATCGCATCAATACTAATAATAAAACTGTAAATTGAGGTAGTTTTCGGTATTCATTTGTTTGGGTTATTTATTGAACATTTTCCCAAAACTTGAAAAAGTTTTAGAATCAAATGTTTGTCAATTTTCTTTTTATTTAAGCAACTGGCAAATTATGGAGCGCTGCAACACACTTTTATTTGTACGCATAATTGTAAATTTATTTGTAATAAAACTTTTATTTATTTTAAATGGAGGTTATGTACATCTACCTGTCAGTCCCGCTCTAACTCTTAAACCTCCAATCTGATTTTGGTCAAATTTGGTACACGTACCTATATAGAGCTCCTCAACTTAAATAATAAACTACTTTATATCCGGCTTCGCTCGAGTTTACAACAATTTGTTTACACACTTTTGTTATTGGATGTAGATTTCGAGAGAGACTCCAATCTTCATCAAAAACTAATAGTTTTTGTTGGAGCTCTCCATTAATAAAATTGTTATGGTTAAGAAGTGACTAAATTTTTTGTTTTTTATACATAGTAGGTGTATTACATTAAAAAAATTATAATTAACACAAAATAGTTAGGTACTAGGTACTATAATGTCAAATTGACAACTAATTATTGTGAAAATAAACTAAACACACGGACTGATTATCCACATTTACCCGCGTCGCATGCAATAATTTTTAAAACAAACAACTGCTTTCTTTTTTATTTTGAGATAAACACAATAATATACGTCTCTTTTATAAAATTTATTATTCATGTTTTTTATCAATTTTTAATTTCAATGTTGTGATATAAATGTAAATACATATTATAGTCATAATACTATAAATATAAATATATATATTTTATAATCATAATACTGTTGTTCAATTTAAGTCAAACACAATTGCAAATAATGGAATATTAGTGAAAGAACATGATAAAAACTCATATGTCATATCACAGAGTATAATTATAGTTTTAAGTCCACAATCCAAATTATAATCTATAAAATTGTAACGAGGTCTCTGCCTGTAATTTTTCTTGAGTTCTTTTTTGTGTTTTGTATTACATCTAGATGGGAAAACATGTTTTCAGAATTTTTGACTGCCTATGTCTGTCTAAGCATCATTTTGGTGAAACTTGCTAACTGTTTAACTGGCGCTCATACTTTTGATTATTATGCAACTAATAAATTAATATTTTACGTTATCATTCCAGATATTATAGTTATGTTAAGTAACTAAAATATACGTATCGATTGCAGCAACAAAAAATATTAGATAGTTAAAAAAACTTTTTAGAGACAAATTTTTATTGAAATGTAGGTAGGTACTAGGTACTAAAAAGGAAAAAATAATTTTTAATAATTTAGGTTCATAATAATTATAAAAGCGTGGGTCGTTACTAATAAACTATCATAGAGTTTACAGTCCACGCTTTTATAATTATGAACCTAAATTATTAAAAAATATTTTTTTCCTTTTTAGTATCTATATTTCAATAAAAGCTTGTGTCTAAAGTCTAATTTGTTTTTTTTTACTAATATTTTATTTGGTTCTTTTTAGTCTTTCAAAAATCTACCCTCTTTTGGCCCCCTTAGGGGTTGAATTTCGAAAAATCCCTTCGAAGTGAATACTTACGTCACAAAAGGAAACCTGCTGTTCAAATTTCATGTTTCTAACTTTAGCGGTTTAGTCTGGGCATTGATTAGTCAAAAACCCTACACCTCCGTTTGACCCCTCAGAGATTGAATTTAATTCTGTCATCGAGAATACATAAATGTGTACAGAATTTCAAATCAATCGGATGTCATTCAAAATTGATTTGTATGATTAAAAATTAATAGGTACAATATACATACTAACACAGCAAGTTAAATAATAGCTTATAAAAATAGGCAAGAAATTAAGCAACATTGTTCTGGACGTTAATTTAAGACGTTAACTTTACCAAAAACAACTCATCATTTTCCTTTTTACAGATAAGAGTAAATACTTACTCTGTATGCTATTTGTATTTCCGAGTAAAATACTGCAGAAAAGATAAAAAAAATCTTCAAAACGTTTAAGATTCATTTTTAACTTTTAACCTAGTAATTCGAATCATATCTAACAAAACAAAAACCGTAAAAATAGGCCGCCAACAGGGTTATTTGGGCTTAGCACCAATTCATATTTCTAATTTATTAATTTTTAATAAATTGAAAATCCAATTTTATACTTTTACCAGTTCTCAGATTAGAGTTTGGAAACTGGGGGTTTGTAATACAGGAGCCATAATATAAACAACGACATTGCTACACGCATGGCTATTCTCAAACCCTATATTTTTTCAACTGTTTAAAATTTAAATTAAAAAAATAAAAAACAGCTATCTTTACCCGCCATGATTTCTTCTCTGTACTACCCCAGGGCTCAGTTCTGGGTCCTCTTTGTTCTTTTTCATGCCATCGCACTGTGAGGAGTGTGTGTACGAGGATAATATGAATAAAAATGAATTCTGAGAAAGTGATAAAGCACAGCGAGTGACCAACCTGATGAACCGGTTAATCAAAACCACTGATAAATGTCTCCTCGTCCCCAGATGATCATGCGCCAGCGTTCATTTGTTATTGCTTTGCGTTATCAACGCGTCGCACGCCCGTTTTTAGTCATATCATATTATGTATATATACTCTACCTAATACATTTATGTAATATGAAAATGTATTTTATTAAAATATGTTAACGTTTAAAATAAAACCGCACAATCATGCAAATTACACAAAAACCATATTTATGAAAAATTATTTCATTAACGTAAGAAATGTTTTTGCATAAAGCCGGTCTCACACATGTATGTTATTACAAATCACAATTCTATTACACGTCTTATATTAACACTATAAATTGGGTAATCACTGATACTAATTTTATGTAAGCAAAATTGTTCATTTTGTTTTATATCATCTGTTTTATATTTTTATAGTTAAAAAGTTATCGTTTAACACTGATAGATTGATGAGGGAGGTAAAATAAGCCACCTAACATTGTTTTCAAAAAACGAGTTTGCACCACGACGCAGAGATGTTTAAAAACTAAAAATAAAGTTTGAGATACAAAACGTAAAATAATTATTGAATTTGAAATCACTGACATTAAACTTAAATCTGCTACTACATGAAATTACCATTTTGTGAGTTTTATTCAATTAACACAAAATATAAAAAATATATAATTCGTGAAACACAAAAACATTAAAATAGCATCGCAAAGAAACTAATAGATGCTTCTGAAATTAAACCATTAGCTATTTGACATCACTGAATGCAAGTTACAGCCAGACCACGGTTACATAATGTAGTTGAAGTATTAAATAATCAGATAAATTTTATTATTGAAATTAAAGTCATACCATGACCGGCTATAATAAATGAATGAATTGTAGATTATAGACGCTCGACAACAGAGGTCATTAGCGTCATGACCGGCTATAAATGGGACTGACCCACTATATTGAAAATGGTTGGTTTTTTTTACGGATATCATTATACTCTAGGTCTAGGTGTATAAAAAATATCCCTTTTTAGTAGGAATTTCGAAGCGTAATTATTATTATTTTTTAAATAATTTAATTTTACAATAATTTAAAATTGCCGCTAGTTAAATAACTAATCAGAAGACGCACGCCGTTTAACTGGCTGTTGTTGTGATGTCAAATGTCAAATTCTGTATTAATTTCGCAGGAAAAACGTCTGAAAATAATGTGTAAGAATAGCACTACAGATACAAGTTGTAAATACGACAACAGTATATTTTCATTTCTGCTGGCTTTACTTGGCTGTTGGAATGCAAGCGCGAACATAGTCATGTGACGTCATCCGACCTACAATTTTCAACTTTATTATTTTTTAAAGCCTTTTCGAATCTCTAAAAATTCCGAAAAAAATTTGATAGCCTTAAATTCAAAACACTAACGATAAAAAAAATACGTTTGTCAACCCCAAAGCATACTGTCTTATAAGTAATTAATATATATTTTAAATTACTTTCAACCACACTACAAAGGTAAGAACATAAGAATAGTTTAACTTTAAAAAGAAAAAAATTTGTTACAATCAAACTAATATTTTATGTGTAGATACTCTTTTATCTTTTATCCATTCACAAAGTTACAATAGAATTCAGTCTTATATAATTATCGTTCAATTATTTTCATTACATATCACAATCTTATAAGGCTGTAACAAACTATTAAATATATACAGGCTGTAATAAAAATGAACTAGTATTAAGTATTCATTATTATTAAATATTGTGCCATATTGAGATATTGTAAGAACACTTAAAAATCTATTTCCAACAAATTTTTTGTAATGGTTGGAAGTCCCTAAAGTCCTTAAAGATTACTAATTTTTTATTTACTACATATATTTCAAACATTATAACTACGTATGTTTTCAAGGCCGTAACTAGAACGAAATTTTATAGGCAGGGCCTCAGAAATTTGAAGTAGGGAGAAAATTTTAAAAATTACAAAAGGCGGGATAACCGTATGTTAGCTGTTTTTAAGGTTGTTCCTATATAGGAATACCCCCCCCCCCTCCACAGCTACGGTCTTGTATATTTTACACAATTTATTTAACTGAGTATATGAGGGCTCAAATTGTCTTAAATTCTGGACTTAAAAAAAATATATTCTCTATTACAAACAGTTTGTATGGTTCCATGCGTCCGCTGTCTAGGCGTTTCACTATACTTTTATTCATTGGCATAACTAGGATTTGACGCTGGGAGGGGTCCCCGTTTGTCTGTGTCTAATCAATTTTTGTTGAGAATAGAATAAAAAATAATCTCGTTATAAAACTCCACGTATTATTTTTTTATTAATCTAAAAGTTACGTCTAGGGGGGGGGGAAGACGGTAATCTGAAAGGAGTCGTGTCCGCCGTGCCCTCCTCTAGTTACGCCTATACTTTAATCTTAAAATAAAGTTAAATAAAAGCTTTTAAAAACGTGTACCTTTCAATTTAAACGCAGCCCTTCTCCATTCGCATGGCACCGAAGACATAACAGTACACAACATTACAGAACCTTTCGACTACACAACACATCACAAACTGAAAACTGCAAATAGGTCGTTGATTACTTTTATAATAGCCTATACTGTTTATCGTTAATAGTTTATCATCGACAGCTTCATATTTACTATTAATTAAAATAGAAAAATAATATTATTAAGACTAATTCAAATATATAATATGTATATCAAGTATAAGTAATATATTTATTAGTAAGTGTAAAAACCCCATTTACCCTGAAAGTCAAACACTTAGAAACATGTTATCAAAGTTTATTAATTAGACTCAATCGACGCAGCGATAATGATATTAAATGAAATCGAATGAAACTTATTGGCATATATAGGTGTCCAAATACTTTATTTTAACATTACAACATTTCAGCCATCTTATATGGACAGCTATAATATATGCCAATTTAGTTTCTTTTTCATATCATGTTTTCAAAGATTTCAATTTAGTTATTCTTTATCTATTCAAAAATATCTATCATTAATAATTTGTAAGTTTTATAGTCACATATACAAAGCTTAAAAATTAAATGAAAAATTGAATAATTGAATGTACGTTTATTAGTACTAAAATTTTATTTTCTTTTTTCTTGTCACTGTCTAAATATGTCGAATTGTCATCTTCCGTCTAAAATTGTCGAGCTAAGTTCACATAAAAGTAAAAATAGATATTTTTTCTTCCTCTTTAATTATCCCCGTTTTTACGAAAAATTAAATAGATTAGATGTGTTTTTGCATATCAGTTTCTTAGTCCTCACATGTACAGTGATTTTAATTACTGAAAAAGGTGTTCAGAAGGGGAAGCGTTTATTTATTAAGTTGTCTGCAGAAACAGTGGACAAATTTTATGTGCTTACTAGCCTTTGACAGATATCTCATCTTAACTTTATGCTCGAATTCGAGTACCTACAAATTGATAGTGTGCCAAATTTAATCAAAACTAGCCCAATCGTTGTCGAATGATATAATACAGACAAACAAACATTCTAAAAACACATTTTCCCGTATCAGCTCTACCCAAAAACCTCGAAAATTCCGCAAAGAAACAATATTATAGAAAGACGTCCCAATACTGTTTTATATAATTTTATTCTTCAAAATCACCAACAGCCAAGGTTTTTTATTTACATTTAGTAGAATTCATATTTGAATTTACTAATATTATTTTTTATGATAAATTGAAAATCTAAATGTCAGTTCTCGGATTATAACCTGGGAAAGTGTAATAGAGAAGCCATGAAAATGCCACATAAATAACGGCATCGCTACATGCTCAGCTATTCTCAAGCCAGTTTTAAATATATTGATATATTGATGTGAAGGCAATACCCACCAAAATGTTAAAATAAATAAATAATTATTAAATATTTCCCGCAAATCGAAATATAACAATATTATAATATCGTGTTTAACGTACGTTGAAAAAGAGAGGTCCTGTTATAGCACCTTGAGGCATTCCATAACCCATTGTCGCTTGTGCGTGTGCGTGTGTGTGCCTATAGTGTCTGTCTAGCGCGTATCGCGGACGGATTCCTTGAGATCTCTATCAGCCTCACATTGCGCGCGGTCTAAGTCACAACACAGTATGTACTATTTACATATTGTGTACATGATTCACTGTTTCTCTATCACGTCTTTACATCACACGAGGGTAATTCGGACATTTTGTGGTAGAATAATATCGTCATTGAACATCATTCTTCTTCAATTTCAACTCGTCGTTGCTCATCAAAAAGCAAAGTTTCTAGTCTTTTCACTCTGACGCCTTACTGTTTTTAACCGTTACAAGTTCCAACTGATGCATCATGGACCAAAAAGGTACGTTGTATCAATGATATATTAAGCGAAAACGGGCCTTTCGCCCAAATTTTATACTTCATTAGGTTATAATAAATACCTACTAATAATAAAATTGTAAAGGGAGGTTGTGTGTCTGTCTGGCAGTTCCGTCATAACTCTTAAACCCCTAATGAGATTGCAATGAAATTTGGTACACGTAATATAATAGGTAGAGCTTCTTATCTCAAAATATCCGGTTTCGCTTACGTTAAAATACAGCTCCACTAAATATATACATATATTTCTTTTATTTTCAATATAATTATCAATACAGAAGAAATCATATTTGTTTAATTTTAACTTCTGTCTGAAACTAAATTTTGTTTGAGTATTTTCTTGACAAAGGAAGTCCCCAAATGGCGTAAGGATCCAATAAAAAACGCAACACGTTTTTTATTAGATGATCCTTACGCTATTGTCTCAAGAAAATACTCAGGATGTCATCAGGATTATTTCGTTTTGTTTCTCAAGCAGATACTTATTAATTATTTTGTTTATTAGTGTAGTAATATATTAACAATTAATGCACGTAAAATGTATCATATTATCACAGTAATTTCAAGTTTTCGGGAATCCACCGCACATCTGAGCCCCCTCTTATTTTTACATACATTATATGTTTCACTTTACTCTCAATTTTCATGGAATAAAACTGGAGGGTTACTGTATTACAAAACATTTGGTTTGAAATTGATTGATAAGATTTTTCCTAGCATATCCTTACGAATAAGTTATAATTTATTCTGAAATATAAAAGGGATCGAATGATAATCTTTGAGAGTGAGTCACTGAAAGTTTAAATATGTTTTGGCACACATATTTTTTTCTTAGTTTAACTGAAAATGTGATTTTTTCTCATCTATCAGCATGAAAAACATACTAAACATATTTTTCATTAAACAAACTTTCTTTACAAATGAATAAACTTTTTGACAGAACCATTTATATCATAGCGTTGTACTTATACAAAAAAGATGACACTTGACGATGTTTTTAATGTATGAGAGAGACAAAACAATAGATAAGAAAAAGCCGCAACGAAAAAAGTTTTTTTTTTTTAATTCAGCCATCGGTCGAGGTATCTGTTTGTTTATACGTTTGTCGTGTTATCTTGAATTTTTATATATGTACGCAGTATACATCAGAGCTGTGGACACAGATTTGCAAGTAAAATCCATATTTTTTTTCCATTTGTAACTCCGATTGCATCTACATAGCTTAAACACATTTTACAAATTTGGAAAACAAATATATTAACTACAGAGCCACATTTTGTGTGCGCCCTTACTTTTTCTTACTACAATTCGAACGACCTGCTGAGGGTTCGTTCAAATTACTGGGTACGCGTCAAACAAGTTTTTTTTTAATTTGTTTGACGTATTTTTATGGTAATATTCTTTGGACATATAGAAATATTTTAAGTGGTCTGAAAGTGAGATGGAGTTATTTTTTATAAATTCTTTTAATTTAAACGACAGATTTTACTTGCAGCCCTATAAACTTTCAAGAAATACACCACAAAAACTGGTTTTAGTAAAAAATGCTATATTTTATTTTCACACGATTTTTATCCGACTGCGCGACACCAGAGGACGGGTTATGTTTTTGAAAAGTATTTAAGTTGGAAAACTTAAAACCTTAGACGCAGCAGGAGGGACCTATTATGTCTCTTTTCTTCTATTAATTTTTTGATGGGTCCCCAGTCTCACCTGCTGCGTCTAAGGTTTTAAGTTTTACGATTTGTTTTCTTACTTTTAGTTAGTATAATTTTTGTGCAGTCGGTTTTGTGTTTTTTTAAAATAATTAATTTGTTTACAATCAATAAAACATTTTTAGTGCAATTCGAAAATGGCGTGATCACTACATTGTACCTCCAAAATGAATTAATGAATAAAGATAATTATTCATAATTTATGCAATCAATTAACACGGCACATCTAAGGAATGTTAATTTCTGTAGAATTGTTATCCCTTTTGCATAGCACAATAATAACAATAATATTCTAATCTTCAACGTCAAATTTAACCTACAATCTATAATATAATTGACATCTGGTTTGTATTTAATTATATTAATTACATTATTAAGTAATTCCTTAAAGCTAAATTTTAATTTCCTTGAAAAAATGAGTATTGCTGATATCAAACCGATCATAAAAATAGTTTTATCTATTTCCAAATAAATGTTTATCGTTGGGGAAATACGTTGCATATTCATCCCATTATCTGTTGTTTATCGGTATTTATTTTCATAGTTCCTGTAAATTCAGTATTCAAATATGCATTTATTAAGGTTGTCGGATCGGGGCGTAACTGTCAACTGATTATAGATTTATTCGTTAACATTTTGAAATAATTCCTTCTCTATAAGGAAGACGACTTAGGGTTCTAATGGAGTACTTTTGTAATCTATATACGGTTTGCATAAAATATTTGCAAGTTTAATCAAAATCGGTCCAATAGTTTTGAGACCAGCGCCTCAGAATCTCGTGAGCTATAATAGCTGCAAGTGCGGAGCGCTGCGCGTGTACAAACGGAGTTGGTACTTTTTATATACAAGGTTCGGTAAAAATCAGTTAACCGATTTCCATATCAGTAAGCATGCAAAAACGTGGTTTTATAATATATTTTACAACAAAACATAAAATAATAAAGCTTATGAGTTACAGCTTGTGTTCAAAGTGCATCGCTTGAGCACGGTACATAAATTATACAGGTGCAGCAGAAATCCGAAAAACCGAATTTTTTCGGCACCCTGTATATTTACACATAATATTAACATGTAAGATGAAACGCATCAACTCACCAACAATAAAAATCCATCTACAAAACTATCATACCAAAAGAATATTTTTAAGCCTCCAGGCGACATGGCCAGAGTATGCCAATGTTGGAGTATGTATTGGCGACCAACGTTGGGTATGGTAGGGCATATCTGATCATTTGAATATGTCCAGTATTCACACGGCAGAATTCTGTTTGGCCAGCGTTGACCGAGCTTATAAGTACACCCAATGCGTTTAGTGAATATATACACCAACATTTAAGATAATGGATAGCGAAGATGACGCAGTGAGCCTTTTTCCTGAAGGACGGTAGGGACAAACATTTGCCATGTTGTCTGGAGCCCGAGAAAAAATTAACGTAATTCGATTTTTAAGCGACATAAATTTCGAAGTGTCAAAACGTGAGAAAAATTCTGGTTGCAACAACTTTAAAAACGTACGTAATATATCAATTTTAATGAATAACGTCTATATATTGATAAAAATGCTTGATACGAATTCGATATCCCACGCCCTACGTACGTACTGTACAAAAAATTTATATAATAATAACAATGTGTTTATAATACGAAGCATTACAAGTATTGTAATGTCAAATGTGTAAAGCAGGTGTGTAATTTCAGAAGTTACAATGGTAAGTGGGATGTGTAACTAAAGTAGGAAGCGATGTTTTATATTATAACAATTGACGGGAAGTTAAGATCAACTCAAACGGCTTTCGCACGTGCTGTCAGGCTGACATACAAGATCAAGTGGGCCACCCTAACGTTGCCGGTGAACACGTGGGACAGACAAACGATGAAAGAAACATTCTTTAGACGATGCAATTACAGGAAAGTTCGTTAGCAGATAATAAGTAGTCTTGTCAATTTATAAATTTAAAGGTTCGGTTTATAAGATCCCTCAAAAGATGTCCGTTTTGTTTTTTTTTGTCTTTTTGTAAATCTGAAATTTTCTTCACACCTAGTAGAGAAAAATAAAACTATAGGTTTTTGATTCTGCAGACTCCTCTTTACTTTAGAGCGACCGTAGGATTTAGGAGTAAAGAGAGTCTTGTCAAAGCGAAAAAAAATCGAATTCGAGATTTAGTTTCATGGTTACTATACCTACATACCGAAAAAACGAGTTTCGGGTGTTCGTTCGCTCGCCGTCCGGCCGTATGTGCAGAGGCCTACCTGACACACTGTTAACGGATCGGAACAAAATATTAAATTAAAGTGTTTTAGGGGATGCCGCAAGGGGATTTTTCTTATTTTCTCCCTATTCCCCTAATTAACAGGCTGATGAACAAAAATAGAAGATTGCAATTTTCTCGAAAACGGGCTCAAATGACTCGATCATATTTCATAAATGATCGCTATGCCATTAATGACTCTACAAAATACCGTCATTCATTTGTTTAAGAAAAATCCAGAAATGGTAGTTTACTGACCAACAAAACCCGCGGATGCACTTCAGCGCGAAAATCAGTGAGGTGGATCCATATTTTTTATTCTAAGTCAGTTCAATTTTTTTTTTTTAATATTATACATTTAATATTATGTTATCAATAGTTCTTAGCTTATTTTTTACAACGCTTAGTTATCGATGAAGCTTAAATCTAAATATTTTATATATCTGCTAAAAAAATAAATGTATATATCTAATATATTTTATCAGCTTTGAAAAATAATTGCAATTTCGTTTCATAAAATAAAATCTCATTTTAGTATAAAAGAAGGTAAATCTTATATATAAAATTCTCGTGTCGCGGTGTACGTTATTGAACTCCTCCGAAACGGCTGGACCGATTTTGATGAAATTTTGTGTGCTTATCGGGTAGGGTGGAGAATCGGACAACATCTATTTTTCATCCCCCTAAATGTTAAGGGTGGTCCACCCCAAATTATTTTTTTTTAATTTTTTGGACAAAATTTTTTGTTTTAATTTTTTCATGATTCAGCATTGAAAAATACATACAACTCTAAATTTTCACCCTTATACGATCAACCCCTGATTTTTAATCGCGATTTTTATATTAAGCTTTAAAAAATACATATATGGCGAACGAGCGAAGCGAGTGAGTAGTGTATTTATAATATTCAAGCGAACGAGCGAAGCGAGTGAGTAGGCGAAAATATTCAAGTGAACGAGCGAAGCGAGTGAATAGGCGAAAATATTCAAGCGAACGAGCGAAGCGAGTGAGTAGGCGAAAATATTCAAGCGAACGAGCGAAGCGAGTGAGTAGGCGAAAATATTCAAGCTAACGAGCGAAGCGAGTGAGTAATGTAATTATAATATTCAAGCGAACGAGCGAAGCGAGTGAGTAGTGTATTTATAATATTCAAGCGAACGAGCGAAGCGAGTGAGTAGTGTATTGCACCCGGGCTTTCTTAGCACCCGGGCGAAGCCGGACGGGACCGCTAGTATAATTATACAATTAAACAGCGAGGCAAGCGTATAAATAACAATTCAGTATAGAGCAAAGTTCAGCCAATCAAGACTCTCAGGTATGCCGTAAAGATGCTATCAATATTATAAGTCTCAAGACAATACAAATAAATTATTGTGAGATCTGCAGATTAATAAATTATACGTTTGAAAGTGCAAAATGTCCATCTGGTAGACAAGTGATGTCGAAAATACAGATAGTAATAGACTAATGAACTGCCAAGGACAAATTGCACATATTATAAAACTAAAAATGGGACAACGCCGACTGTATACTTGGAACACCAATGCGTTGGGTGTCAATTTCTGAAACCATAAGACTAATTCAAGTCAAATGTTATTGCAATGAGAGCTACCACCCAATAGCACCTCTAACTAGTGAGGTGGTCACTTTGATGTCATTCAAATGTCAGAATCTATACTGTTTATATTTTCTGCCACAGCTGATGGCGCCACTATTTAATAATTTAATCCTTAATAATGGATAAATGAAGAATGACTAAACACAAACTGTTAATCTCTAAACGTTTGGCATATACCTTACATTCCACTAGCACTATCTGGCGAATAAAAATATGGTAGTCCTCATTATGTTCCCAAAAGACAAAACCGTTTTAGTCATACGTGTGTCTGGAAAAAAGTGTTAGTGTTTTATGGTTACTAAAAGTTCCATTCCTCTTCAAGAGACTCATGGAAAACCGAATTATGTAGATATTTTTGTAATTTTTTCTATATTTTCATATAATTTTTCTAAATTCAAACTGTGTTTAAAACCTCTAAATATAGAAAGGTATGTCTAGAATTACTGTTCACCAGATCGCACCGTCGCCAATGAAGGAAAAAATTAGATAAGAATTTCTCTACAAGTTCTTCAACATCTGTTGGGATATTCAAGTAATATTACCGTCTTTACATTTTTTTACTCTCATGTAAGCTTTTCATAGTTTTTTCACAAAATATGTAAAAAATCCATCAAATCTTTTTCAAATCGACATGATAAAAAATAAGCTGAATTTAATAATTAGTACGCATTTACTTCTTTTCTTTTATGGTTTAATAGGCATTCCTTGCGTATTTTATTATTACCAGTAGAAAGTGTATCAAATTTCATAAAAAATCGGGTCAGCCATTCTCGAGCGCAAGTAGAGACGGAAAAAAAATTCTGGAATCATGTTTTCCCGTCTAAGTGTCATACCGAAAAGCTTCAGAAAACCCGCAAGAAAACAAAATTACAGACAGAAGTCCCGTTACTATTTTATACATTAGTTTACCACTGGTTACTCCAGACTTGAAAAAAATCAATTATACAATTTATGTGCTGCTACTTCAATTTATAAATTATATAACATATTTACACAAATAAAGACAGTGCTTATAATAGAACCTCCACTATAATAACTGTCAACATAAGCAGAATTTTTCTCAACATTTTGAAGACTCGACGAACGGATTATATAGCACATTGTATTATTATTTTGTTGATAATTTAATCATGTTTATCCATCAAAAACAACGTACGGCTTTTAATAGAAGATAAAAGTCGCGATAGAACATTTATTTCATAATTATATATCCTTAATTTTAATAATAGTTTTATGATCTGATAAAAGTAGAAGATTATGAACAAATAATAACAGTTCATATCAATTTTTAACTATTTTAATCTCTTGTAATATTCATAAAAATTACTTTCATGTACATATAGACAAATTATGTATGTCGATATAAAATAAAAGATTATGGTTATTGATAAGAAAATATTTTTTTGTTGATAAGTATTAAATTTTCCACAAATCATAATGGAAACGTCCAAATTTTTTAAATTAGATTTTGAACCGATAAGGATCAATATAAATGTGTTTGTAATAAATAAGAATTAGTTTAGGTCAACAGATAATTTTAAGAAAACAAATCTGTATAAAATTGTAAATATTTTTTTTATTTTTAATATTGGGCCTTGAAAAAATATAGGTATGCTACCTTTGACCAGACAACATCGTAAATATTAATCTAATGTTATATTAAGCTTGAAAATACTATACCTTAAAAAGTACGCTATTTATCAACTGTTAATGTACCAAGTTTAATCAAAATCGGTGGTCATTTTCGAATGATGCTGGTACAAACACAAATTCTCGCGTCTGTTAATATTATTATCTCGAAAGGCGTGAGGTTTTTATTGGGGTTTTGTTTTGTTATTTTTATAGCACATGGGCCCATGGCCACACCTATCACCGATTAAAATCTTACAGAAGGTTAACTGGACATCCTGTATACGTACATAAACTTTATATTGACTTTTACAGATAAAAACTATTCGCAGCAGCAAAAGACGGCAGATTAATTCACACGTTAAAAAAATATTGAGTGCAAATCTCCTAAAATGATACTTTACTGTCATCGAGGTTTAGCGAGATATCGTAGCATGTGCGGCGGACTGGGCGGCGTTGTGAAAAAGAGCAGAAGAGTAAAAAGGATAGTCACTGTGTATGGTAGGTGGTGTCGACAGTCGAAAGAAGAAGTGAATGGGAATATTATGGCACACGCAACTAATAGCAAGGCAGTCAAAAAGCAGTGTTCTGTTACTGCAAATAAACCGGGCATGTATAACTAGAAAACGCGTGATTTTGACTGTGGAGTTGGCATGTCCTCCATTTTCAATTCAAATAAAAGATCCTCCACCCACCCTAAAATGTCCTCCTTTTTTATCTACGGACTACGAAGCGTTTGCTATTTTTAATTTAGTCATCCGCTCAATCAGCCAAAACGCCAAACCTAAACACCGGTACTCGACTCCTACGCCGCGTAAAAAAATTAAAAATTATGGTATTAGGGTTGTTTTTTTACTCTATTAATTTATATTAGTGAAAGAGATTTGCTTCGACTCCTTCGAGAGATTTGCTTCGAATTTGGGTTTTTGGGTTCCTATTTTTTGAAAAAATAATAATTGGAGGTTATAGTACTGGAAATGTCATCTCTAACGAGCCTGTTCTTATATTGCATCTGCAGAATCCTGTTAAACCAGGATTCATGCCATATAACCACACAATCTGTCAAAATTTCAACTAGCTACCTCTTACCTATCTTTGTGAGAGTGAGATAGAGCCTGACAGACGCACGGATGGACGGACAGATATTGTAGGCAGGTACGAAACCCTAAAAACCGCACAATAAGTTGTTAGGGAAATTATTTATACTGCTTTATTATGTCCGTAAACATACACTTTTATTAGCTACGTAGTTATACACGTGTGGAACGCGCGTCGCCGTTCGCCGGACTGCCCTTGACCCCCCCCCCCCCAACCGCCTGGGGACCATTCACCGTGTGCCGTGTTGGCACAATTAGTTCTCGCCAGTGCCGCTAGGCTAATACATACGCCTTGTTGTTATTGTCTATGGTTGTGGTAATTGTCTATGGTTATACGCCAGTGAACCTAAGTCGGTAGTACAATAGTCATCAGCCGAACTGAAGCGCCACTGCTCTTGATGCGTGTAACAAAATAGTGGCAAGATTGGAACCGTATTATGTACGTACAGTCATCCTCATGAGTTTCTTTTTTACCCGACTACGGGACAGCAAAGGCAGGGTTACGTTTTTAAAGTTATGCTTCTTAACGCACGTTTTGCATGGGGACCTAAAATTTAAAAAACGTCACAAACGCGGTCTTGCAACGCGGCAATGCAACGCATCTCATTGGCTGGGCAGTGCGTATTGTTACTGTAGTTTCTATAGCTTTTATATATGTATTTTTTACCTATAGATAAACAACGTTTTGAGTTCCTGTGGACAGTAATTAATTGGTATATGATAAAATCAATCGATTTAAAACCCCTTATATCCACACCATATTATTCACATAACAATTAGAGGTGAAAATAATAAATATCTTAGACAGCTAGGCTGCCATGATTTTTTTAACTTGAAATTGCTGTATAATATATAAGAAGAGATCGGTTTCCACTCTCGGACACTGTGGAGAAATCGGTAACTCACCTAGCCGGAAACTGGGGGTTTCGGGTTCAAGTCCCGACAGTGGTCATTTGATTTTTTCTTAGATATAGCTCAAAAATCATGGCAGCCTAGCTGTCTGAGATATTTATTATTTTCACCTCTAATTGTTATGTGAATAATATGGTGTGGATATAAGGGGTTTTAAATCGATTGATTTTATCATATACCAATTTATATATGTAAATAAATTCGATTTGATATGCATTAAGCTTCTGTCGGGTGTCCCACGACACCTCATGACTTTTTTTACTATATTTAGGCGAATTTAATTTGGCGATTTGAAAAAAAAAACCTTAGTCAGGCCTACTATACCGCTGAGGATACTGTATGTATTTGTATATGTATGTATGTATATATACACAGGTCGCTTTTCATCTTTTTCGTTCGACACTTTTGTCTCTAATAAAAGTCGGTCACGTGTGATCGAGTGACTGACATATCGCTCGCTAGCAGACACTTCGCATTCGTCCCCGACATCCCCTATATTATACCTACCTACTACATGCATCCCACATACAGAGTGTTCAGAAATACAGTAGGTACATATAAAACTCAATTTTCATTCAAAATTCAATGTCTACATTCAAGCATACAAAGGCGTGCGCAGAATTTTGTTAAGGAGGAGGGGCAAGAGTTATGAGAGTATAACATAGATTTCCACGGTTATCATACTGCAATTAAGTATAAGGTCATAAACGATAGTCAAAACGTTCTAAGTGCAATTTAGGGAATTGTCAGGCGCCAATGTTGAATAACTGGAAATAAAAGAGATTAGTATGAAGTTAGTTTCATGAATTTTTACACTTTATTCCGCTATTCCAAATCTCGGTGGGGGGTTGCCCCCCTTGCGTACGCCCATGGCTTAAAAATATTTAATCAATGAACGATCAATTGAGAGAAAGAAAGCTGTATTGTAATAAAAATAGACTAAGTATGAAAAAAGTTATTGACTATGAAAAAATATGAACATTCATTTTAATACAATGCACATTTTTTGATTTTTTGTTCAGAGCGCTGACTACGCGAACAGCGCCTTAAGGTCGATTTATATTATCCGGTCAGACACGGGGCGGGAACGTAGCGTTTCCGACAAGACAAAACATTTTTACATGCATTTCAAATACGAATACTTATACTTAAGGGATCCCGTCCGTTCAGACACGTATCTATCAATACTCGTATTTGTAATGCATGTAAAAATGTTTGTCTTGCCGGAAACGCTACGTTCCCGCGCCGTGTTTGACCAGATAATATAAATCGAGCTTTATTGAGAGAATATTATAAGTGATTACCGTTCTGTGTACGACAAATTGTATTTTTATCAATTTTGTTATTAAATGATTTTAGTTTCGATTTAGAGCCACAATTTATCCACACAATTGTGGCTCAAAATCGAATCTAAAATCATTTAATGGCAAAGTTGACAAAAACACAGTTAGAGCTGCACGATCACGCTTATTAAACGGTTAACGTAAACGATTTGAAATCAATAGCTATTATTTTCGTAATCAAAAACTAAATTGTTAAAAATGAAAGAAAGTGAGCAATTAAATTTTAATTGACGATTTATCTCATTATATCATAAACAAGATAAAAGCCGTTTTTAAGTTTTCTTCACAACAAAATTTGAGAAAACAATCGCTGATTAATTCAACAATGACGTTCCTAAAAAAATCATTTTGATCTATAAGTATTCTATAACAATGCCCTACTACTTAGAAAATATAATATAGATATCTATATCATCAATACTAATATAGCTTCATTTGTTTGAACGTCAATTTTGCAGATTCGCTTGCGTTAATTTTTATTTTCGCGCGTGTTTTGTGGTTTTTGGGAATATTAATGTAGGTATATGATACAATAAAGATACCTATATAGGAAAATCTGTTTCCCGATTTGTCTGTCTGTCTGTCTACAGTTTTATCTGTGTGTTAGACAGATATTGTAAATTATAGACGCTCAACAACAAAGCATCCACAAGAATGGCCAAAATTTGATGAAACTTTATAGTAGGTAAAACTGCTACCAAAACTTAATGTGTACCTATAATCTATATATAGAATTTTTTTCGACAGCGCGTGGTTTAACACAGCTTCTAGAGTCAAAACCGACATTAATGCGAGATGAAGTAACGAGTGAACAAAAATTATTAATTATTGATAACAACTTGATTATCTTTTATCGCACTGTGATATATATAATCATGTTAACATTAATTTCATTTTGAAAATCTCATTCCTCATTTCGTTAATTCCAAATTTCATTATAACCAACGCTGACTATGGCGTTACTTGATGATTAAAATTTATTGCGACAAAAATCTATTATTTATTACGACACTCACGCTACTTTTTATCAAATAGAAAATCTTCAATAGTTTAATCTATACTGGGAAATTAATATTTAATTTGATGATTAAATATTTTATGGCGTTTGTAAGCAAATCAAACCGATAGTAATAATGAAAGCTTTTTGAAAGCTTATTTTTCAATAATAATGAAAACATACTGTCCATAATATAACAACAAAGAAATACATTATTATCATATGTAAATATTAATAAACTTTAGTTTTCAGAAAAAAATTTCACGTGAACCCAAAAAAAAAAAACTGTCCACGTTGAAATGTCTCCGCGATTTAGATAATTTTTACTGACAGTAATACTAGGTATACATACAGTTTTGTGCAACCCCACTTTAAACAAAATCGGAAAATCAAACGAAATCGAATTCTCAAACAGCGAATTTTCACTAAATAAATTCAATCGAGCGGATAATTATTAAAGTGTCCTGCATTCAAAAAGGATATTTCTATCAACACAAAAGTTTTCATCATCTTAAAAAGAATTGGAAAAGTGTAAAAATGTCAACCCTAAAACACACGACGACGCAAATCCTGTGTGCTTAAGGCGAAATGATTTGATAAAGTTATATAATAATTCCTCGCGTCGATTGTTACATTATAAAAATATATTCGCCCATACATAGCTAAACGAGTAGTTCCAAACAGTAGTAACATCAAATTACCCAGAGGCCAGAGGGTAGATAGATATTGTAAATTATTATATAGATACTCAACAACAGACGTCATAAGCGTCTGACCCCGAGGGTGTGAAAGAGGTTAAAAGAATTCATTCAAATGACAAGTACCTTTCGGTACCTAACCTAATTACTCCGAAATCGCTTGAATTATACAAAGAGGAAATTTGGCATGGCTGCATGAGAGTGCTTTTTCGAAATATAAGATGCGTGTGTGACAAATTTTCGATAATCTCCCGACGAGGTATCTCTGAAATCTCTTAAGCTAGAAAGTAGAAACATAAAACTCGAGAAAAATACTCACTTAAAAAAGCGAACTAAAAAGATGGAAACAAGATCAAATGATAACATACAGTCGGAGGAATCAGATCTGTTCAACTTGTTACTACATGTATATGGCTTCCGACTGCATCATGTTATCATTTGATCTTGTTTCCATCTTTTTAATTCGCTTTTGACGCAGTCGGTTTTTTTTTTTTAATTATGTGCGTCTTTTTAGTTTTTTGAAATCGTCTCAACGAAACCTTTCTTTTGACACCCATATCGATGTGTTTAGAAGGAAAATTACTTTTACATTCTGACAAAATGGCGTCTTAGCGTCCGCCATATTGAATTTTCCGTACCGTCATATACCCTATGTTACTCTCGGGATTAAGTCGAATCTAATGGCATATCTCATTTATTAAAATCCATCCAACCGTTTAGATGATATACGAGGGAATAAAGAATCCTAGATACATACATACATAGCGCGAAAAAGATAACCCTGCCTTTGCTGCCATGTAGTAGGGTAAAAAATAAAGAAACACAGGGAAAGACGAGCGAGGCTTAAAAAGAGGCTACTATATTTTTCTGCTTTATGATGTCAGTCTAAAAATTCTTTCACTAATCAATGAAAATTATATAGGTATAACCGTTTCAGTGACACTGTTCTTACACACAATGTATATACGAGTACAATAATGCAGTTAGAATTGAGTGTCATGTAGTGCGGATATACACACACACTGTGTATTATAGTACGTATCTATATATTATAGAGAGATGAATTCCCACATTTGTTATCTGACCACCGCCACAACGCATGCGAATGAGAGAGACAGAGGGTTGAATCTCGCGAGAGGGTAGTGTTATAGTATGTGCAGTGCAGCGGTCTCCCGTCTGCTTTCTCCCTCTTTGGAGAGTGCAGACTCCCGTAGGCAGAAGAGCACGCGCGACAACACCGAACACAGGCTTCTGCACGGTGTCGACCGCACGATGACGCCGAGTTCCCTATCACAGTTCGGCAGATGCTTCATTCTCAAACTCTGTGGATACTTTGTTTCATTCGCATAAGATAACGGCTATAATATTACGGATCAATCATCATTCGTTGCAAGAGCTCTAAAGATGAGAGTAAATCTTTCGAAACGGTAGCAATAAATGCAACTCTAAACATCATTATCCTTGAAAGCCAAAATACAAAAGAATTTTCTCGAAATTTCATATCACAAAGAAGCAATGTTCAGTTCTATCCTTATTAAAATACTACCTTTCCGGTCCGGCTCCACCCGGGTTTATTTTGATTTGACAACGAAATAATCAAGATAATAAATTTTTTATATAATATCACTTTGGAACGTTCTTCTGTTAGTGTAATCAGGGCCGAATTAACCCTAAAATATGCCCAACAAATTATCCCCAGATTCCGAGCTATATGTACAGTGTGTCCCACCGTAACTGAGACATAGCATTTTAACATGGTGTTACGATAATTTGTTAATATTTGCTCCCCGTTAACTGTTTTTGTTATTTTTATTTTACGATCTGGTTCTAAATGTCCCCAGTAATGATGTTGTAGACTTATTTTTATTTAAATGTCTTTAAAAATTAATAAAATCACAGTTTTTAAAAATAAATCACAATCTTTGCTTTGTATACCAGTTTAATGGATAAGTGCTCAACATCGCAAATAGCTTAGTCGATTAGCGCGTTGACCAACATCAGTTACCTTCACGCCAAGCCCAAGTTCGAATGCCGAGAGCTCATAATTATTTATTTTTTTTAATAATGAAAATACATTGGAGAACAATTAATAATGCTTATTATTTACAAATAAAATTATAGCGATTTTATTAATTATTTCCATTAAAACAGAGTTGTACGTGTTAGTTTTAATGAAAATAATTAATAAAATCGCTATACTTTTATTTGTAAATAATAAGCATTATAAATTGTTCTCCAATGTATTTTCATTATAAAAAAAAAAAATTAATTATGAGCTCTCGGGATTCGAACCTGGGCTTGGCGTGAAGGTAACTGATGTTGGTCAACGCGCTAGCCGACTAAGCTATTTGCGATGTTGAGCACTTGTCCATTAAACTGGTATACAAAGCAAAGATTGTGATTTATTTTTTAAAACTGTGATTTTATTAATTTTTAAAGACATTTAAATAAAAATAAGTACTGGGGACATTTAGAACCAGACCGTAAAATAAAAATAACAAAAACAGTTAACGGGGAGCAAATATTAACAAATTATCGTAACACCATGTTAAAATGCTATGTCTCAGTTACGGTGGGACACACTGTATAATCTCGATGAAGAAATCAATTTAGCGGTATTGAATTTATAATATGACAGGCCCACCGCAGTTGTACATCTAAGTTTAAATGACACAATATATTTGATAAAAAGATTTGATTGAATATTTTACAAATTATATAAAATAAAATTCTCGTCTATCCGATCATTGCAGTCTTCATCCCGTAGAGCGATGGTTAATGAGTGAGCGCGCGTGTGTGCACTGTGCATGTGTGTATTAGTGAGTGAGAGAGAAAGAGAGCAAACACAATCGGACGGCGACGCTCTCATATATGACTGCGAGCGGCTGTGGTCAGCCGTGTGGAAAAACGATAGTGGAAAGTGTCGGTTGGATTGAAGGTACCTCAACTTGCTACATCGCATTGGCACCGAATGCGATGTGAGCGGATTGTGGCTATATAAGCGTGGGACACCCCTTCATCTCATTCGACAACCCTCCAGCATATACCCGCGACTCCCTCTCTGTACGACAACAATCAAATGTTTAAGAGGATAATAAATGAATCCTTTAATTGTTTCTATAGACTGAGAAAGCCCTTTACATTCACTGCCAATACTATATAACATACAAAATATATACCGATTGTCAGAAAGCTATTCTGAACATAAACAATTAATGAGTGCAAACGAGAGGTCATATTTTTTATGGATACGTCGGTTTCTTTGCCGCGCTACTATTTTGTTTATGTCTTCCTTGTTGCACTTATTAATTTTCTATGTTCAAATTTGCTTTCGGATATTCTGTATGTCGCAGCCCATTGTAAATTTAACCGCTTTACAAAGTGGCTAGCCGTTTAATAAAACGATGCTATTTTCAAAAAAGATAATTAACATTCAGCCGGATTGTCATTAAATCGCGTTCTGCAATGCAGCTGGCCATTCGGCGGTTTCAGCCTCTTTGTAAAGCGGCTGAATGCGTTAGATAGATTTTTTACAAAACAGCGCCGTTTAATTACAAAATATAAAGTGTGTCCACGTAAAATTTTTCCGCGCATTTCATTTGTTTACCTTTTGAATTACAAATTGGGTTCGGTTATCGATAGGGGATCACGCCTGACACACTTGCCGAATCGTTGCACCGCCTCTAACCACCCTCGGCATACGCAGCTTTGCTATTTTGATCGGCACTCTATTTTTTTTCTTCAACGGATTCACAAAGAGAACCTGATTTTGAGTATTTTTCATGTAATAAAGTACCTGGCTAAAGTGTTGGTTTCTGAAATATCTAAGGTCAAAGTTGGGGAATCTTACTGTTACTTAAGTCATTAAGAGCGTACTGACATTTCTTGAAAAAACTTACTAGACTGAAATCCTAAAAGTTTAACGTTAAGAATTTAACTGTTATGCCACATTAGCACATTAGTAGTAGAATTACATTATGGCTACATCAATTTTTTTTTAAATCTTTAGTATGCACGGAAAAACTGCGATACAAATAGGCATTTTTTATGACAGATATGAAATATATACAGTATTTCATATAGTAATATGTTATATATATTATATATATTGTATATGTATCAGATGGACCAGCATAGCGTTAAACATCCGACCCATTCCAAAGCCAAGGCGCATGGTATTGAGCAAGCGATGACGAGGAGGCGACGACCACGGTCCGGTCTCCGGGAAACAGTACAGGAAATTGTGATCCTGATGACGATAACTTAAACCTCTCAGCTCCTCTCTCTGTACATTATATAGAATAACACATGATTTAAGAATAAATCTATAATCTTTTGTCATTTCTGCTTGCTTTCGGCTTTTCCGAGCGGTTAGATGAAACCCGATTCATACATGTATGTTCGGTTGCTCTCTTTGGACTTATTCGAATTGTTTCTTTAAAATAATAATTTTTAGTAGTATAGATATATTATAAACGCTATCCTTATAACATGTTTTTTTAAACCCTCTCCCATTTCTGTCACTGGGGTTCTATCTCGTGTCCCTATACTATACTTGTATATAAGTGTGCAAAAGTTTCAGCTCCCTAGATCAACGGGGGCCTTCTGATGGGTATGGAAAGATGGACAGCCGGACACATTAGGTTACTAGGGAATTATAATTGTAGATAAACAATAATAATCATTTATTAAAAAGAAAAATAATGATGACACATTTGTGGACAAAACCCTTCAATTAAAAAAAAAGTAAATCAGTTGAGTAGGGACCGCTGGTGGACTGTTGAAAGAAAACAGCTTGTGTTGTAAATATATAGATTTAATAATTAAATATCTAATCGTAACTTAGAATGATGCAAAAGACAATGTTTTTTTTCGTATTGAAAAGCAAGAACTTATTGACTCGCAGCTTTATAAGTCTGAACTAGGTTTGCCCAAAACAATTCCAAAGCGGAAACAAGTCCGAGGAACGATATCGTTCCACTGTTCCACTGGCTCTTTGCGTTGAAATAAAGTAATGATTGAAATCTTTCTTAACATTTCCTTAGTATATTCTAAAACACCAAGTTTACCCGAACTTGTCATATACTCGATACAGTAACAGTACACAATTACACATACACTCTCATTCAAGATGCGAATCTGTGACCGTTCACCGTTGTGACATCTCATAATGAAATCGGACTATATTATTATGGAGTATGGATATGTTAGGGAAATATAAGAAACATCTTCAAGAGATGACACGATTCCAGGAGAGGGCAGTGTAGCCTAGTGGGTAGCGTATTTGATTCCGCAGCCTCTAGACTAGACTGTCGTGGGTTCGAATTCCACCTGCGTTCATGGATGTTTTGTGATGTTATTTAGTTTTAAGAAAGTTGTTATTTAGTGTAGTTGAAAGACGCTAATGACCTGAGATGTCGACGCGTCTATAATCTACAATAAATAAAACGATTCCAGGAACAGGAGCTATACATGTCCGGAATTACCCGAATCTAGCCTGAACTCGGCGTAAAGACTATATAAAACCTAAGCAGTTGTGTCACACTATACAATGCATCCGCATGTGGATTTATACAAGCACATTGTTACGGATTATGAATTTAAAATATAAACATCCATCGTCTGAACACGATGAATAATATTAAATTACGTACAGCTAGGTAGAGGGGCGAAGCTTAACGCATTGAATTAACGTTATGAAATTACATGGGTGCCGGCTGAATTGACAGTGAATGCACATATCAAGAAATTAGATATTAATAAATAATTAAAAATAATAAAATTTAAATTATTTGTCATACTGATTTTAAAAAATAAATGAATTTTTCCTTTGAAAATTATTAACAAAAAATAAAAAATTCTCCAAGAAGAGTGAAATGGCGTCAGGCAAGAAAAAGCGCAGTTCTATCTCTATATGCTCGACAAGTTATCGCTTCCAGTGTTTCTCCTTCAGCATTTTATTGCTTTTGACAAGTCTACATTCCTGAACATGACTCTATGAGTCAATACAGTGTGAACGAGAAAAAAATTTAGCGAGATTGTTAACAATATTAAGGGTTACTTACACAGACTCTTGGTTCTCAATCTTTTTAAACTCTGACATTTTTTGCGCGGAACGCTTACAATACATTATATGATTATGAAGTATGTTATTTGTATGATACTTTTCAACAATAATTTTTTAGTGTATTTGCCATATGGCACATACACTATTGGCGTCGATGGATGGCGGGACCTAGGGGTCGGACCAAAATTTCTCGACGTTTCATAGCCTCCTGAACAATTTGGCACTATTTTTGAAAATGTTTATATATATATATGTGTGTGTGTGTGTGTGTGTGTGTGTGTTCGCGGCATAACTCTCGAAAGACTTAATTGATTTGAACGAAATTTGGTACACACGTTGGAATCCATCACCGCACGGAACCTATTTAAAACGGACTATTTTAAGGGTGGTTTTTAGAGGTTGAAAAAAGTTATTGGGCCCGAAAATACCGAAAAAAATTTCAGAATTGTTTCAAAATTGAAATTTAACTTTTTAGTAAAGATCAGAATGTGCTGCTAAAATTTTAATAAAATCGGCCCCACAGGACCGGACTTACAAATTTTATGAAAACACTAGTTTGCAGATAGTGATTTCCTTACTGAAGGGTGTATTTAATTTGGTACAGAGGTTGCATTGATAATAATATTGAAATTAAGAAAAAAATATTATTTTAAGGGATGTATTAAGGGGTTAAATTTTTTATTATGTCCAAAAACAAACCTAAGTTCACGTATTAAAGCTACAAGGCCTGTATTAGCAAATACACTATATTGTCGGCAGGGTTTGGCACTGCGACCCGAGTTTTTTCTCTTGATATAAATCTGTGACCATAGATAAAATTTTGAACAGAGCTTATGCTAAATATGTAATTAACATTATTATATTCTAAAAACTACAAATTTTTCTCGGTGACATTACTATGTGTTTTACAAGTATTAAACTTTAAATGCGCGATTTTCCCATAAGAGCTCATGTTAATTTCATAATTATATATATTTTTAAACTATTAGGTAAGCCGTTCTGAAATTTTGTGTACTTAAAGCAGATATATTAAGAATAAGTTTACAAAATTTCATTCATTTCTCGGTGATTTGAGATAAGTGCCTGCACGCATCCTTAACTTGAATCTGTTGTAGACGACTCCAATGTAACCGAGGTCCTAGATGGGGCTATATACGTGTAACAGTGTAACAGTAAGAAAGGATACGACAAACGAGGTGTAGTGCATTCCGATGAGTGGTGATGGTGGTGAGATGATGACAGTGTAGTGTAGTGTAGCGTAGCGTAGTGGTGTGAGACAAGTGTAGTGCACCACGACTCAACAGCATCTCCTCACATACATACAGATCGGGATGCTGTCAGACCGGGGAAGATAGGGCATGACTGATTGACTGTATCCGTGGAGGAGTACCTACTCTCACTTGCCTTGCCTTGTTCGTTCTGTCACATAATACTCCATCGTCGCACCACCCCTATATTTTTACGTGTTCAATACACGTATCTAATATGTACCTACCGCAGTATACTGTTTAACTTTGGAGTAATAAATTGTCAAAAGTCACGATTGAGAATCAAAACCAAAAACATCAGATTTATATACATGCATACAAATATATTCACTCTGTAGATTGCGTATTACAATTAATTAATTAATGTCGTCCTAATGCGATTAAAAAATAACTGAAATTTTCCTTTGGCAAAATTATTAATAGAAAAAAATTCACGAGAGAGAGCTTGTAAATTCTAGACGCTCGATATCTGAGGTCTTTAGCGTCTGTATATTCACGAAGAAGAATGAAGTGACGACAAGAAAGAAAAATCGCCATTCATTTCTTAATTGTATTTTAATATATTTTCCTTACTCAAATTAGGATATGAACAAATTCAAGCCCATATGAATTAAAGGAATTGGCAATCTTAAAAAATGTATTGACCAATTTCAATTTAATTTTGAAGTTGATGAAGTTCTAAGGAATATATGGGTAAAACACAGTTTGCTATAGATTTTCGTCTTTCTATTGTTGACGTTTCAACCAATATAATATTATGGTACTGCCAATTGATGTCTTGCAAATGACAACGTAATAGTCGACACGTCAACTATTAAATGATTAAAATCTAGTATATTTAGTATTATTCTTTAGAACCTTATCAGTTTGGGTTTTGTCTTGTAAACTTTTTCCCATATTCATAGTTTGTAGATACTATTATATAACATGTTGTTGTTTTTTAAACTATGCAGCCGGTTAACGGAACGCTACATCACCTACTTTGCTTATTTCCTTTGTATATAATGTATATCAGTAAATAAATTTTATCTTATCTTATCTAGAACCTTATCAACAACTAAAAAAAGGCATGTGTTGCGGCTGCACACATGACCGAAGTAAAACTTCTTATGTATTTAGGGTTGTTACGGTAATTCGCGTCACCTGCACACTTCCGTTTCATTACAACATTTTACTCTTCAAATCGTGGAAGCAGTGCCGCCTAAGAAAATTTATTTCAAAAAAATAAAATAAAGCAACTATCCAGTTAAAAGTTACAACTCGGTTTCAGAGATTAAAGAATCACGGCCACATCACCATCCACCAAAAAAAAGTAAACCTGACAACGAGAATATAAAGTTTGGTCGTTATCGATGTAGGTATTTATGTTGTTATGATGAATATGCGCTACGCACAGATGATGTGGGTATGCGTATTAAATTTGTTTATCTTTGCGTCGAAGATAAGAGAAAAGTTTAGTTCAAAGTTTACGCGAAAATCTACTCGCAACAAACACGCACATAATAAAGTTCGAAGATTTCCACAACAAAAATATCTGTATCAGTGCACACCAAATTATATTATAATAAAGAAAAGAGCTTTATGAAGTTTCAGATAAATGAAACAGTTCCTTACTTTTGGGCAAACACTTATTTTTCTATCCTCTAATTATCTAAAAATTATAAAACCACATTAATATTGTTACAAAACTGTTTTCTGAGTTGGCGGAATAAATATTTATTTACAATAATTAAAAATACAATAACATTAAATGCAACAACGAAAAGTGTATGTAATGGAAATACTTTTGCACGCCTGCCTGTTAAAGACAGACCGGTATACATGCATCGAAAGTAGCCATTTTGTAGTAGGTATGGTACAAAATTTAATTCTTTCCAATGACTTCTGCAAAAATGCACCGATTAAAATGATTTTTTCTATTAAATGTTTGTCTCAGTAAGGACTCGAGGCCTATTCATTTTGATGTCAATCGGATCAGTGGTTTTAGGAATACCTATACGCAATTTAATTATGAATATTTTGGATCTATAATTTCTTGGTTCACAATAATTTCTGCAAAGTTCACCGATTTGAATAATTTTTTTTATGTTTGTCTCAGCAAGTAGTCAAGTACCTACTACAGGTAATTTTTGTGTCAATCAGATCGGTGGGTTTGGAAATAATTTTGTGTACATTTTCTTTATTTCAATAATGAATGTGAAAATTATAGTGATTCAATATGCCAAATCGGCTCAGTCGTTTTTGCGTCAACTCGAAACTAACTGACAGAACAACAGTTTTATTAACCGACTTCAAAAAAACATGTTATCAATTCGGGACATATTTTTTTATGTGTGTTCAGCCATAACTTCTCGAGGGGTTGACCGATTTGAAACATTTCGACGCCGTTGGGTTCAGAATGTTTACTAAATGGTCCCATATAATTTTTATTTAAATCGGCTTAGTAGTTTTTTTTTCTAGTAACAAATGAATTTTTATTTTTAATGATGTTACCTCATATCTCCTGCATTTGTGAACCGATTTTGATGATTCTTTTTCTAATCAATAGAACATATATTTTCAGGTTGCAGTCTCACATAAATTTTACTTAAATCGGCTCAGTAGTTTTTTTTTTTTTAATTTTAGTTATCAAATATCAAAAAAGAAGTCGGTAAATAACTGCAAACTATACGTATTGCAGTCACTAAAAAGCAAAAAATAAAAAAAAAATAGAACCTCCATCAAAAAAAGCCACTAAAAAGAGGAAAATAATAAAATTTTGAGGTCGACGCCAATTTAATAAAATAAAAGTTTTAGTAATTAAATTTATTATTTTCCTCTTTTTAGTGTTTTTTCTTTTGAAGGAGGTTCTATTTTTTACAATTTTTTTTAATATAGATTAGTATTGATACACACGTATGTTGCATTTGACATTCGAGTTGTATGAATAGTAGTTAGTACAGTTATATCTACTGTTATAGTGTACCTATACTATAATATGCATAAGTGTCTGCAGAGAATAATATGCTTGTGTCAGTGTACACGGCTACAGTTGTAAATAGCGACTTGAAAAGATAGTACAGACGTTCGTGTTGTGTTGGTGAGTTGCAGACGTAGGGTGGGTGAGCAGGATGGCTGTACGCCTGTACAATACAATTCGCATACACTTCTCTCATTTAGACATTTCATTCAATTTTGTATAATGCGCGTCAGATTCCGCGGCGATGAAAATGAAAATGTAAGATAAATCAGGAATAAAACATGTTATCTGCAATTGTTCATCTCTGTAGCGCGCTGCTAATTCAGCTACTCCTACATCGAACTGTATACTTACGTACTTACATAATACAGCTGCTTCGGAATGGATAATATACAGCGATATCACCGCGAGAGTTTTAACAATAGGTAAACGTATCATGTAGAATTTCACGTTTTTTTTTTCGATGTGAGCCCCCCTCCGAAAACAATTTTTCTCGGGCCGTGATGAATCCGTAAGATCTTACGTACATTGAGACGCGAGACACTGACATCACAGTCAACGTATTGCTAGTTGCTACTGCTATTACACCATCGACTTATATACTATCGTTGTTATTGTTACGGATCACCCTGTATATAAACGTCAGGCAGGAATTCTGAGAACCTGTGTCTGCTTGCTGAACAACGAGTAACTGCACGAACATTCTAGAGAACGCTAGAACGCGCTGTGCCTAAGCCAAGCGGCCTATATAAGCAAGCGAGTGCGAGGAAGTCAGGCAGTCAATGGTGCAACCAAGCGGATCAGTGATATAAATATTAGTCAATCAACGGTCGAATCAGTCAGTACAGTGATATAAATAGTGGAGTGGATATAAATAAATAGTACTGAAGTAACTGAGTAAATGACCGACATAAATAAACGTTAGAAATAAATCTGATATAAATACAGTGATATAAATAGTTCCGTGATATAAATTCACCTGATAAAATAAATATTAGTGTAGTCAATTGTATATAGTTAAGCGTTAATTACTTGTGTTGATTGTTAGAACTGACTTTTGGTTGTTGTATTTATTATTGTTGTGTTTTTTAATTATTGTAAATAAATATCTATTCCGCCAACTCAGAAAACAGTTTTGTAACATTATTTTTCAGATTCACATGATTGAGGAGGATAGAGTATGGTTGTGAGCTTGTGGCCGATCTCTATCCTTTTCTGTACAAGCAATTGGAGGGAAATAGAGATTGGCCACACTGCAATGAGCCACGCATTCATTCTATCTTTTTCTTTCGGAGGGACACTTCTTGATCGATAGGGCACGTCTGTCGTCTTGTAGTATAAGTCGATGGCTATTGCCACGGTGCGTCATCTCTATAAGACAAGACTCAAATTAAACTGCAACCAAACAAGATCAGAACCAGTTACATATTTTAGGTGATTTTTACACATAAAAACCCGCGAGTGTTTCGCACTCATCAGATTTTCGTCAAAAATTATTCAGGATAACCACAAATATTTGACAAAAAAATCCCTGATTCGCCAGTGCCTAAAACGTTTTTCTTTGACTTTTCTTCATTCTCGTAGTCAGTTCTTCTATATACGTAGTACCTACAGTACACACATCCGCTAGAGCTCAGCGCACGGTAAACTCGCTGCTATCACATAATTGATATACTCCATTCAACTTGATCTCTCGGTAACCACAAAATGTTAGAAAAGTCAACGTTTCGTTATTGTTTACATTTTTGCAATGTTTCTTGTAACATCGATGCAAATAATGAAACAAACACACACTAACGCACGCACACACACGCGCACACATACGCACACACACATACACACAGAATAATAGTCTGCACTACACACTACACAATTAAATTTATTATGTTAAATAGTAAACTCTACCCTAGCACTGGCATTGCCAAGTTGGGTAGATTAAATTCCTAAGAATTTTGTATAAAAAAAAATTGTGTATTGTGTTTATTTTGGAATAAATTTATTTATTATTATTATTATTATTAATATGCTGCACCTATCTGTCTTTTTAATATACGCAAGAATCATATTTCATTTCTAAACGCGTTAACTTTTTAAAAGGATTTTTTTATCAGAAAAAATTATACGTCTCTGCCGAAATTCGAAAAGCAAAGGAATCAGGATCAAATGTCAATAATAACATACAAATAATTCTTTTTCCTCATAAATGAAAACAAAAGTTAATGCGTTTGCAAACAAAATATATTTCAGGATTTAACATCTAAAAAAATTAAAATCATCGTAAAGAAAATTCAAAAAGGAGTTTCAGTTCCTTGATAATTTTTTTCGTACGCTACTGATGACGTGCCACTCGTGTCTCGTGATGTACACACATATACTAACACATGCAAATCAAATCTACATTTGAACAATAAGCTTTTCACATTTTATATTCAGATATTACTAAGTGCAAAATTATAAGCTTACCGCACAATAAGTAATTTTAATTCATTCTTTTCCACACAGTTTTCCTTATAAGAGTTTAATATTTTATTTACATATGATTGAATACCCGATATTACGGGTGAAAATTTGAATCCCCTTTACTGTCGGTTTCGTTTCTAGAATTATTTTAGTTCCATATTATTTGTTTCTAAGCACGGAGGATATAATAATATAGAGACGTATAGTATACAGGTCATAACAGGGGATAGATTAGGGAATATTCTCTTGTTCTTCTTGCATATAAAATGAATGAACTGATTAAATATGACGACTGGCTTGACTTTTACATGCTTGTAGCGTCTCTATATTCTCCTTGATCAGTGGTCCTACAAGAGTACACATTTAGTAGTCTGTTCTTGGCCGCGCAATATCGCTGTTCGTGTATATCCACACGTGTAATAAACAATGTATTGCGTTACCGGCATCACGAAATTCGGTCAGCGGACCCGAATGTATTTATCGCTTATGTATTTCTTTCAATTTAGAATACGCTTTCTATTTCCGGCTGGAAAAACGCCGTGTGCGGCACGCGGCGTGCTGTACGCTCATTCATTATTAACCGTAAATAACTAACCAAAACAGATTTTTACAGCGCCGCTATTGAAAATTCGATTTTCGGTACCTGTTTACAGTTTAGGAATAAAAATTTTCAGTTGTCGGTTTTCTGTTTTTAAGGTTGTTAAGAGAGAGATAGAGCGATTGAGTCGGGCCAACTTTATTCCTCATATATAATGCTAGCGGCCCCGTCCGGCTTCGCCCGGGTGCTAAGAAAGCCCGGCTGCAATACTCTACTCACTCGCTTCGCTCGTTCGCTTGAATATTATAATTACATTTCTCACTTGCTTCGCTCGTTCGCTTGAATATTACAAATACACTACCACTCGCTTCGCTCGTTCACTTAAACATTATAATTACGAACAAATTTGATTATTATAAAAAAAGTTATAGTGAGTCAACCTTAAAAGATAGACATATGCTGTCGCGAACTTTTTTTTAGAACTTTTAAAGGGGAACAATTCCGTCATACATGATTTTTGCGTAACTTTAACCGTTTACGCAGCGGAAGCTCTCAAAAGGAATAATTTTTCCCGTTTTTGCAACATTTTTCATTGATGCTCCGCTCCTATTGGTCGTAGCGTGATATTATATAGCCTATAGCCTTCCTCAATAAATGGGCTATCTACAAAAAAAAATTTTTCGAATCGGACTGGTAGTTCCTGAGATTATAGCGCGTTCAACCAAACAAACTCTTCAGCTTTATAATATTAGTATAGATTCGAAAATGTCAAAATGACAGACATAACCCCACATAAATTTCACATAGATCTGACATTTCTAATATTTCTGCGGCTTTTTTGCGCTACTAAATTGCAGGCACATCAAATCGAATTGTCAACACAGTTGTTGTGAAAAATGTAATATGCAATTACTCGGAACAAAGCATGTTTGCAAACCGTGTGATTGCTGCCCTCGTACCTCGGGCAGCAAACTTCACACTGGTTGCAAACGCTATGTTTCGACTCTTGTAATGCAATATACTATTTCATCAAAGAAAAAAAGCCTATCATTATTATTTATTATTAACCTTAAACCCAAGTATATAAATTCAAATCTGTAAAACTATGGATTTAAATATGGTTTCAATAACTAACCAAAACAAATTTTCATGAAAGAAAAAAAGTCTATCAATGGCAACCGATATTCATTTATGAAAGATGATGCAAAAAGAGCTGAATAGAGGTAGTAATAAATCATTTGATCAATGTGTAACCAGCTTTTCAATACTTGTAAATGCAATAGAATACGAGTAGACGGCTCTAGTTGTTGTATGAGAAAGAACATCCCTGTTTATGATTGAGTTATCCCTTGTGTATGACAGAGATGCGCGATATCGCGACAGAAAGCAGCATGCTAAAAAGAACAGCGATGCACAGATTGATGATGGAAATATGCAAATTGTTTGCTCGCTGCTATTGCAGACACATTGCACAGATGTATTTCGTCTAATAACAAAGTGTTAATTTATTTTGTGTGCCGTTTTAACGTTATTTGTTTTCTGTATGCATACCTAATATTTGATAGCTATCATAATATGTGTATTACACTTATGTAATAATATATTTCAAAAAACACAGAGTCGGCTCTTAGGCCGCTCTACCACATCTCGGAGAATTTATATAAATAAAATCAAGGAAAACAAGAAAAGAGAAAAAAAATCCAAAGTAAAAAATCATGTGTCTATATATCTACAGTATCCTCTTATTAATCCATACATACCTACGTAAACCAAGATAGTGTCGGATTAGTGGAAGTAGGGGATTACCTACAGTGTATACATGGTAAAGGAGCTAGAGTGAGATAGACGGCACATATAATGATGTCATTAGGTAAAAATAAAAATTTGACAGCCGTAGCAAAAAATAATAATTTGGTACTTTTTTTTTAAGTACGGTATAGAGACAATCTCTCTCTCTCTCTCTACCGTTCTTCAAAAAAAATCACGAAATTATTATTTTTTGTTAAGGTCACCAAATTTTTATTTTTGGCCAACTGCTGAAGGTATAATGAAGGTGGAAGGTATAATTTGAATGACAGATATCTACGTAAGAAATTTTTTTCTGGTTGAATGAGGAAAACCAAGAATACCCTTAGCCGCAATGTCGGATTCTTACGATTATACCACATCAACGATCGCGACCATTGCGCCGGTACGAAATTAATACTGTTTAATGCTTCAAGGTAAGGATACGAACATGCCTCGATGCAAATATTGTTTAGATCGATGTTTAACAACGATGAGAGGGCGAACATACCGAAGATGCTTCATATCAGTGTTCTTTGCTGTTTCTTAAAGAAAACACGTTATTTATATTTTAAAATATTCGAAACTATATAATAGTGGGTTTATACTTTATAATAAAAATAGTGAGAGATGTATTAGAAGTGATAGCAGTGAGGATAGTGACGATATATTATGTCTTCAAGTGTAAAATAGTGGTTTATTCTTCAAATCGCCGGTTTTATGCGCATCCCATAAATCAGAATTTGAAAAGACAATATTTATAGGTGAATATACCATCATCGGTTTAAAAAGCTAAAGGAACATTCAGACAGATTTTATGCATATATAAAAACCAGCGGTCCCGTCCGGCTTCGCCCGGGTGCTAAGAATTTATGATTTATTATCCCCCCTGCGAGATGCGAGAAATTCTCCCTCTGTAAAGCGAAGTTGGGCTGGTGGTGTTTATATAATATTAGTAGGATTCCGCCTATATACGCTAAAGCCTAAAATGCAAAAGAATTTCAGAATTACGTTTTGTTCCTATCCCACAGGAATGATCACCCCCCCCCCCCCGCGAGAAATTTATCAAAATAAAATATAGCCTATATCACTCAGAGATAATGTAACTTTCTATTAGTGAAAGAATTTTTAGAATCGATTCAATAGTTCGAGAGATAAGAATTTGATTTATTGCCCCCCCCCCCCTTGAAATTCTCCCCCTGCGAAGCAAAGTCGCCTGTCGATGTTCTCCATTCGCGTACTTACCTACAGTTTATAATATTAGTATAGATAGTTAAAAAATCCTACCCCCCGTTTTACCCCCTTTGGGGTTGAATTTAAAAAAAAATCGAATAGCCTCCTCAATAAACGGGCTATCTAACAAACATGTTTTTTTCAAATCGGATTGGTAGTTACTGAGATTCAAACACACAAACTCTTCAGCTTTGTTATATTATAGATGACTCCTGAAACATTTTGTCTTATCACGTGATTAATCTGAACCAATGAGCTTGCATTTACTGCGATACCTAGTTCTACGTCGATGAAATGACAAACTATTTTGTTCTGGTATTTACATCGATGTAAACAGCGAGGTAAGCGGTCTCTTAAGAACACATATACCTATTTGTTTTTCAAAGAGGGTGTAGAAACCGCGACATCGACCTAAACCGCACCATCGAGACATCTTCGGCAAGTTCGTACCCTAATACATAATCTTATTGGTTTATTTCAAGTGAACATTCTATAGGTACATCGATACTCGATTCTTTATTCATTCTGTCCGTCCGTCATCAATCTCTCGTGGAAAGAGAGGATCGTGCGATCGCAGAGGGCGGCGTCGGGCGCAACTCAGAATCCAACTCCATTAAAGTTAATATCATCACATTTTAATCATTTTATTATTCTTTGTTGAGTCATTTTCATTTCCGCCATTCTGATTGGATGGAACTGTAAATCTTGATACAACAATTCTGTGTGTTAGTACTGCCAACACCACGTTATATAACTAATATTTTGTTGTATGACAGTTTGGTACCTGTTATACACGGTAATCTTAATTCTTAACAAATCGTTTCTTTTAACCATCCAATCTGGGTGAAAAATGGTGAATGTTATGGAAATTTTAAAACATCTTTAACTCATGATTTATTTGTTACATAAAGGAATTCTGCTGCTTCCTAATAATTACCTAACATAATGATTTTTAAGTTGACTTTAAGCAAATTATTAATAATAATTTTATCGAAATTGATGCAGCAGTTCTTGTGTTATACCTTAGCAAACATACATACCTACAGACAGACATTTTTTTTGGAAATGCGATATTTCTACTTGACATTGCTAAAAGACGTAGAGGAATTAGGCGAAAATTCCAAAATTATACCAAAATTGTCCTTTACTGCAGTGTTATTATAATTATGACATATAGATTCAACTAATAAAGTTTCTTTGCATAGAAGATTAATTCAAACGCTTATAATATGGCGTTTTCATAGTTTATCTACTACAAACCATGATTCCCGGATTCTAAACTATAAATTAGTATATGAACATGTGGAAATTTCGTCAGGATTTTCATTTTATTATGATTTCCTTGACTTATGAAACTTTCCCTGACTTTTCCAGGTTTTCCAGATCAGTGGCTACCCTGATTTTTTTAATTTATTTATTTTGTGATTGGTTTAAAAGCTAATCATAAAATCTATACATATTATAAATTGAAGTCCCCCGCCGGGTCCGTTCGCGCTAATCTCAGAAACTACTGTGAGGATTTTCATTCTGTTTTCTCTAATAGAGACAGACTGATTCACTAGGAAGGTTTAGGTATATAAGTTATGAATATTTTGTGGAAATTAGCTAATGTTATGATGATATTATTGTCGATTAAGTCGGAAAAAATCGTGCCTCCTGAGAGCTTTCATGGCGTGCGCCGCGTAAATCGATAAAGTTTTATGAAAATAATGTTCCTACTAATATTATAAACACCACCAGCCCGACTTCGCTTGGCAGGGGGAGAATTTCTCGAGACGGGGATAATAAATCATAAATTCTTAGCACCCGGGCAAAGCTGGACCGGGCCGCTAGCAACGTATAAAATGTTTAAAAAAACAATACACAAAAACTAATAAACTGGTTATCATATTATGTGAAATTTAAATGCTGTATACATAATCCACTCATCACTGATTGATAAATTTGTTAATATGTACTAAATCTATAAATAGTACACAGAATATTATTTATCAAGCTCATCATTCCAAAATCTTATCATGTTTTGTACTATGTTTCTATTATTGTTTTAATCGAATAATTTAGGAGATTACCAACAAACAAAAGCGATTGTAATTACGATAATAAAATAATGAAGATTGCTTTAGAGTAAGTACACATTGATAACAGAATTGTCTCTGCCATTTTAATTTGATCACAGTACAGATAACAGTTGTCTGAACAATGAATAATATTATCTGTGTTATCAGTTATTATAATCGGCTTTCAAACAAGAAAAATGAACTACATAGATTATCATTCATTTTTATCTCGTTTTATTATTATTAAAACAATTTATATGAACTATAATATATCTATGCTTTATACAATGTATTCAGAAAGGCATTCATATTAAACTGATAGACGTGACTATAAGAAAAATGTTTTATATTTTTGAATTCCTTTTTAGGGTTCCGTACCAAAATGGTAGAAAACAGAACACTTTTGTAGTAAGACTTCGCTTTCAGTCCGTACGTCCATCCGTCTGTCTGCCTGTCAAAGGCCTATAACTCTTAAACGGTTGAACTCAGAAACTTTAAATTTCCGATTTTTTTTTTAAAATGATCCCTAAAATATCTAGGTGTCGTTTTAATTTAAAAAATATTAATCAGCAATCAATATGATAGATTTCTTATACCTACCGTAACCGAATTCACCTTAGTGAAATACATAGAAATATCAGACTACAATTATCGTCCTGATATATTTTATTAAAGTAGGCTATATATGAAAAATTTAAATGCACCGTCGGGACACGAACCCGAAACTCCCAATTTCGCGTCGGGCAAGTTTCCATTTACTCTACAGTGCCAACAGCGCACACATAATTCTTCCTATATATACTCGTAGCAAAAATTACCCCACAGCGGCAGATCCACTAACTGCGAGAGCTATTATTAATATTATTTATAACAACATTACACAGAATGCTCTCCAATGGCTCGGACAGTCGCACATGCCTTATAATCAAATTATCTTTGGAGAAATTTACATACGGTATTTCGGATTCGTGTCCCGACGGTGCATTTAAATTTTTCACATATATAGCAACCACTTTAATAAAATATAATATTAGGACGATAATGTAGTCTGATATTTCTATGTAATTCACTAAGGTGAATTCGGTTATGGTAAGGCAATCATATTGATTGTTGATTAATAAAAAATACCGTAGCTATGTAAATTTCTGAAAGGCAATTTTAAAAAATATTATTTATTTTAGCACATAAATATTGAATTTTGAAAATATTTATGTGCTGATAAATTATTCTATATACATCAGCACAGTTTTCAGGACGATTTTTTGAAACCTTTTCGGGTTTATGTTATTTTCAAAAATTAAGCGCCCGATCGTGCCCGCCAGAAAGTTAAGAAATTTAAAAAACGCAATACGGTTCTGTTTTTAAGTTTTTATTTAAATCTATTAACGAAGAAATAGTACACAACCAAATAAGGATGGGTCTACTGTATTGGATTTAACCATACAATCTTGATATTATAAAGTGAGATGATATTGTATTAAGTACTAATATTACTCAGCAGAATGATGTAATAGTGAATTAATTAATAGTTACTGTTAGTACGTAGGTATTCTATTGTATAAATACCTGGAATCTTATTTTCAGTGAAGTTCGTAGTATAGCAATGGTCAAAAAGACTTTATCCGAAGACTTTAACGTGCATTATTATTTTCTTATTTTATCATAATCACGATCTTTAAGATAACACCGCATTACTTTAAATTATATAAATCTCAATTCATTTTCATGATCTTAAAATCTGTTACATTCCTACAACAGAGGAATTCTGAGAAATGTTATATACTTTTGCGGCTGACAATGTTAGAAATTAAAGCGCTATTAAATTTTTCTCACTTTTTAACACATTTGGCATTATACCTAAATAAGGTAAAGTGAGACAGAAACTTTACATTGCTATGTGAATTCTTTCATTGATCATACAGAATAGTATCATAAATAGTTAGCAAAACGTACGTCGAGAAGGAATGAGTGGTTTGATTTTTTGTAGTTACTTTTAATATTCAGAATACCCTACTCTTACGCAACCATTCATAATTAACAGAAAATTGTTTAAATGATTTTTAAAATTATGTTTTATACTAATACTAAGTATCTAACCCATTTCTAAAAATCATGCATTTATCTAAAATCAGCACTTTGTCAGTCGCATCACTTTCTCTTTAAGACCTTATTCGTCACCACTAAAACACGAATTCATGCAAATACAAATTCCGAGAATATGAATACCCGACTGTGCATATGTTACGCTCAAAGATCGAAAACGCTCAGTGAGCGGAAAAATAGCTCACAACGCGTTGTGGTCACAGTAAAACATCCACATGGCGAAATTCGTGTGTGGCAATCACAGAAAGACCAAATAGCGAAATTCGTGTCGTGGCTGACATGCTATTCGATCTCAACGCGTTGTGGCAATGAAGAAAAGCCATGACGCGTTCTGAGCATTCATTGTTTTAACCATATCACGACGTACATTCGATAGACTTTATACACGTAATGAGTTTACACTTTCTGAAACTAACTTTATTAACATTTGTGATGTGCCCTCAACTTCGTCGTTAACACTTCGCTCAGCATCTATGTTATCATCTGGAAGTAAGCAAGGGTTTATAATGTGCCACTGCAAAAGATACTGTATTGATAAAAAGTGCAAGTGTCGCTCCAAGAATATAAAATGCAACTCAAAATGCCACAGTAATAGTTCCTGTAAAAATAAATAGCAATCAAATACTTATTTTTCACAATTACCTATAGTAATTTCTAATATAAGTAATTAATTTAAGTACATTGTTGTTGTTTATTGGTGATCAATAAACATTTATGTTTGTGTTAAATATTTTTATTACTTGAAAGAATTTTAAATTGTCATAAAAAAATTAAAATCCCTAATTATTTTAAGTGAATTATAAGTAATTTACAAATGATTAATATTTTGTGTTCAGTAATTTATTACTTAATACGTTGATTTTTTTAAATATAAAGTAATCTCAATAAATAACAAATATCTTTTTATTTTAATTTATATAATTATATTACATATTTAATAATGACAAACACGTTATGCAGTGATTTTATAAAATAAAAAATATTTCCTAAGGACATCTACCAAAACGTTTCCAGCCTAGGCCTAGTAGGATCCATATCAGAAAGTAGTGTGCGTCGTAATCAAATAATATTCCATACGCGTCATGGCTTTTCTTCATTGCCACAACGCGTTGAGATCGAATAGCATGTCAGCCACGACACGAATTTCGCTATTTGGTCTTTCTGTGATTGCCACAACGCGTCGTGCGCGTTTTCATTAGAGCCATAACACGAATTTCGCCATGTGGATGTTTTACTGTGACCACAACGCGTTGTGAGCTATTTTTCCGCTCACTGAGCGTTTTCGATCTTTGAGCGTAACACATATACCGATACACTGACCGGCAAAAAACGGCCACCCTGATGTTTTTTTTTTTTTAAGTTCTCCTAACCGCATATTTTATTTCCACAAGGGAGCTCACTTCTCTGCTGTATTTTCTTCGTTATTAATGCTTTTAAATGTGTAGGTATTTAATTTCCTATAATAAGTAGCTTTAGTTTCAATTTAAACAGTTTAAAATCATTTTCACCCATTTTATATGTAATTCGAGTTCGAGGACATACACATTACACATATTACTGGAGATTAAAAACAGCCTACCTTAATTTTTTACAACTAAAACAAAAATCGTATTTGCATTGTTTCTGTTTTTTTTTTTAATTAAATTTTTACTTCCCACCTCTACTATGGTAGGGAAGTAATGGATTTAGTTCGAAAAAAATATTTCGAGATTTTAACAAATCTTCACGTTTTGAGACCCTAGCAATCGTTTAAGATCATTTTCAGACTGATGTCTGTATGTGTGTGTGTGTGTGTGTGTGTGTATGTGTGTATGTGTGTGGTCAATTTTTCGCCTTCGATATCTCAAGAACGGAACAACATACGGGCATGCCGATTGTTCTATTGTGTTTATCAGTCTTTAACTTAGATCTGATTAGATTTTGAGTCAAATCGGTTCAGTGGATCCTGAGATATTCAAAAAAACGTTCTCAATGTCACGTATTAACATAGGTAAAAAAATATATAAATGAATTCTAGATGTTATAATATGAAAAAAATGTAGATATTTTTTTTCTCTAAAATGTATAGTTTTCGAGAAAAAAAATATTTTACTAAAAAAAGAAAATTGTACGTAAATCAAGGTAACCATGATTTTTGCTATATTAAGCTAGCCATCAGTAGATCACCAAACAAAAAATTCGACTGATGACCAGTCCTATACTTCCCACCTAGTAAATATTTGCAAAAAATAAACACTCTTTTTTTTTATTCTTTGACTAGGCCCAAATAACCTTAGCTGCTGGTGGTCTTTAAAACACAATTTAATTTTTATTCTTTGAAAAAAGCATGGCCCTCTTTTTTGTTCGGTGATCTACTGATGGCTAACTTAATATAGCAAAAATCATGGTTACCTTGATTTACGTACAATTTTTATTTTTTTTAGTAAAATATTTTTTTTCTCGAAAACTATACATTTTAGAGAAAAAAAATATTTACATTTTTTTCATATTGTAACATCTAGAATTCATTTATATTTTTTTTTACCTATGTTAATACGTGACATTGAGGACGTTTTTTTGAATATCTCAGGATCCACTGAACCGATTTGACTCAAAATCTAATCAGATCTAAGTTAAAGGCTGATAAACACAATAGAACAATCGGCATGCCCGTATGTTGTTCCGTTCTTAAGATATCGAAGGCGAAAAATTGACCACATACACACACACACACATACACACATACACACACACACACATACAGACATCAGTCAGAAAATGATCTTAAACGATTGCTAGGGTCTCAAAACGTGAAAATCTGTTAAAATCTCGAAATATTGTTTTCGGACTGAATCCATTACTTCCCTACCATAGTAGAGGTGGGAAGTAAAAAGAGGGCCATGCTTTTTTCAAAGAATAAAAATTAAATTGTGTTTTAAAGACCACCAACAGCTAAGGTTATTTGGGCCTAGTCAAAGAATAAAAAAACGAGTGTTTATTTTTTGAAAATATTTACTAGGTGGGAAGTATAGGACTGGTCATCAGTCGAATTTTTTTGTGTTTATTTCTGGTCTCTTTTCAGCCAATTTATACATTCCGTATTAACAACAAATTTTTAATTAACAACAGATATTTGGTATGTCAGCAGTACTTATTACTATGTACCAGTAATTGGTTTTTTGTAACTGTTGGTATTAAGTAAATAAATAAATAAATCGTTCTTTAACTTACTATCAACGTCTAGTAAAATTATTCAATATTTCAGTACTTTTGTGAAATATTTCAGGGTGGCCGGTTTTTTTTTACCCGTCAGTGTATATTTACGTATATGAATTCGTGAAAACCAAATCGATATAATGTATATGTTATATAATAAGATTTATACGGCTGAATTGCAATTGAAAATTTTTCGTTGGAAAGTAGCCAGTTATATATTTGATTCGAAACATATTGGAAAAAATCATTTTACCAACCATAGTCACAGTCAGGATTCTAACCTGAACCTTTCCACTTTCGCGACGGAATGAGCTTACATTTACTCAACCGTGACAAGATTACTTATCAAACATTTTCCTTATATGCTTCGGAATCAATTGATTTTCACTACATGCGAGAGTTAATTTTAATGGTTGGTAAAATGATTTTTTCCAATATGTTTCGAATCAATTATATAATTGACTGCTTTCCAACGAAAAATTTTCAATAAATATTAATATTCTTTGAAGATGATTATGTGGATTCTGTTATATCGTATACTATAGTAGGTAGGTATACGATATTACATCAATCAACTGAAAATTTAACTGATCCTTTGATCAACACAACGTAGGTATATAAAAAAAATAAAATCTTTTCAATATACAGTTTTCATAGACACAAATTTTACGGCATAAAAAACGGTAAAATCTTAAAAACAATTGTAGTTTTCTCCACCATTAATAATTTAAAATAAAATTTTCTGTTGTAAAAAATGTGTAGATACGAAGATAAAATTTTAAGGATCTATTATAATAGCAGAGATATTTGCAAAAACACAATAAAATAAAACTGGAACAGAATTTGAGATAAACACCAACAAATCTGTGGGCAAAAGACAAAACCGTTTATGTCGAATTAGTGGCAAAAATATATCGATTGAGTTATCCAGATTATTTAATAACCCAGTTCTCCATGTTTCATATGTTTCGTTGGAAAAGTAGGGGTAAATAAAAGAAGGCTGAGGAAACCCCTTAAAAGCAAGTTTACCATTTTGTTTCGAACCGTTATATGAACCAGGCTAAACCAGGTACTTAGTCGAACGCACGAACATCTAAAATTCGCTTTTTAGGTATGTAGGAAGTTTGGAACCATATGAAATCAGTTGAAATCTCAAATTTGATTTTTTCGCCCTTATTAGACTTTCTTCACACTTATGGTCTCGTAATTAAAAATTTGTCTTAGATATAACAATAAAATTAAACATAAAAAAAACGCCAAAAACCGCATCAAAATCGGTTTATCCGTTTTAAAGATATGATGTAACAGACTAACGCACATCTCTCACCCTAAAAGCATATGGGTGATTTTATAAAAATGGGAATAATCGTGTTCCAGGCCCTAGCACTCCCAGAAAATTTTTTGCTGCAATATGAACAAGTTGGATACAATGTTTTAATAGAATTTATACTAATTACTTTTTCTAAAAAGAAAGAGCTGCAGGTATTTAAATAAATATCCAAAATATAAAATTTTAAAAAAATCAGCCTACAAAATAGTCCCGTGTTGTGAATTAATTTCAGTCCTCTGGATATTTTGTATTATATAATGTAGTTGACCAGCATTGTTGCAATTTTTAAATATATTATTTATGCTGAACTTTGTTCCTATATAGGTCTTTTTGTCAGTCCCTGGCATCTCTAAAAATCACTAAATTCGACGGAAAACGTGAATATTTATGTCTATTCAGTAAATAATGTAAACCTCTCGTAGGCTTATTAAGTGTTAACTAATAGTATTGAGTCAAACTAGTTTTTAACACAATTTGAATTGAAAAAAGTCCAATTTTTTGTAGAATCGCCCATATACCGTCTCCGTTCCGTCATGAGTAAAAAATTACTCAAAACCCAACATGAGAGGTTTTTCTTTTAGCCACAGAAATGTTATTGTAACAACTGCGATCAATGCAAACTATTTAAAGCAGTTATAAAAATGTTGAGATGAACCAACCGACTTGTTATCGGATTAATATCAATATACGTTTAGTAAACAAACTGGTTTGTTCGTTTCTCAACCGAAACAACAGAATCACGTTAAACAGAACACAATACACGTTAACAACCAAACAACTGATACATCAAACCAGATATCGCGTTGGACTGTTTTTTTTTGTTTCTTTTTCGTTTTTCATTTGTAACAAACAGACAAACACACAATTACCAAGAAATATCATAAAGAAACTACATACCAAGACAGCATCTCAGTATTATAATTGTGCTAGGGTTGGAGAAAGAGTAAGGTCTATAGATGTTTAGGAAAAATCATCTACCATGGAACCACAAATATCTCTAAGGGTGACCGTTTGTTACAAAAGTATAATAGCTCAATGCAAGTTTATCAAAAAAAAATCCAAAGTTGTGTATTTTTCAATGGAATTTTAAGCATAGAATTATGCCGCCACCAAAATGACGTAAATAATATTCCGTCTGTGATTAGTAAATTAGATCTACGGTGTCACGCCCATTGTGCTGTGTTACACTCACGTCCACTGATCTGTCAAATTGAAAGAGAACCACGAGGAAGAAAATTTATATACATCTTTTTCTACATATAAAGAAGTGCTGCCTTCTAAGTTATCATATGGCGGTTTATGCTCAACGTTTAAAAAATATATATATTTTTAATTTTTGTTTGGGATTAACAGGAAGGATAATAGGAACGAAAAAAATGGTTTACATTATCAGGGTGGCCATTTTTCCCCAGAACAAATTTACCTGACTTTTCCCGGATTTCTAGATAATTTTTTAGTTTTTTCCCTGACGTTTTGTATGTAGGTACCAAATATACAAAAATAAACAATGTATGTTTACGTTTCAGAAAATTTGTTCGAAATCTTTCGTACGCGACTCCGACTCACACTTGACAGTTTTTTTCACAAAAATCCCTGACTTCCACCCAAATTCCCTGACATTTTTCTGACTTTCCCTGACCAGTAAAATTCCCTGACTTTTCTAGGTTTTCCAGAAATTAGTCACCCTGATTATGTATGAGGAATAATATGCACTGTTGAAAATTATAAAATTTTGATACGTGGGACGACCCTATTGTTCCTAACAAATTTCTGTTCATCCTTTGACAGCAAGCTCATATTGTGTGCAGTAAATAGATCTGTGCATACACATATAAGAACGTATGTGTAGTATATATTATGGATGTAATCTGATTGAAAGACTGCATGATAAATTGGCAAAGCGTACAGCTTAATAGATATCTCGCGAGCCAAGACGTCACGACGTGTTCAACACTCTCAACACCCACGCAGTGCTTACCTCAGTGCAATCACTTGCTGCACCGTACAAATACACTGATACACCGAGATACATTCTCCCGATTCACCATGCAAGGTAAATAATATGCAAACTCATACTAGGGATGTTCTGACACACAGAATTGCCAGATAATTATTTTACGAATTCGGGAATTACAGCATGTGAATTAAAAAAAAAGTAATGTAGGCGTAAAAAGAGAGACAAAATTAGAGAAAACCAATTAAAAACTTCAAAATTTGTATTTATATACATAAATGATTTAGATAAGGTGAGATGGGGTAAATGCAATCCAAAAATGAAAAATGTGATTTCCAATCACTGAATAATAATGCAACTGAACATCACCATGTGAATAAACTATGGAAGACTATGTTAGTTAGATATTTAATTCATAGATGACAGTATACAATATACGCAAGTATGGAAAATATAATGGCACGAACTGCACTTGCCTCGGATGTGCATTTGCCCCACCTTACCTTAATATGAAAATAATAATATTAAACAAGCAGCCAGTAAGTATAGGTATATCTAGGATATTTATTTTTCGAGGAACTGGCCCACATTTTTATACTTGCCTGAAGATTTTACGTCCTGGAGAGATTCTTTTTACTCATTACTGTGTTGAAATTTTTTTTTTTTTGAAAAATCGTGAAATTAGCTGTCTCACACGGAACATTAAATTTTAATTAAAAAACCGGTACTACGTCCCGTAAAAATTAGGACGTCTGGCAACACTGTAGGTATCTACATTATAGCGCAAATACAGCAAATCTTCTCTACATTTATCACTTTCGATCCCAAAGGATTTGTTGTTATTAAAAAGCAGGTGGTCAATATACATAGAATTTTTATTTTATGGTAACTCTGGCAATTTAATGATTTCTAATAACATTGCAGATAATGAGTCACCCTCGTGTATCATTCATGCTTTAAATATTAATTTATATTAACTACTAGCGGCCCCGTCCGACTTCGCCCGAGTGCTAACAAATCCCGGGTGCAATACACTACTCACTCGCTTCGCTCGTTCGCTTGAATATAATAAATACACAACTCACTCGCTGCGCTCGTTAGCTTGAATATTATAATTACATTACTCACTCGCTTCGCTCGTTCGCTATATATATAAACCTTACGTGAAAAATTATCTAACTGATGGTGAAAACCGCATCAAAATCCGTTGCGTGGTTTAGAAATTACATTACTCACTCGCTTTGCTCGTTCGCTATATATAATATAAACCTTCCGGGAGCAATTCCGTCATACATGATTTTTGCGTAACTTTAACCGTTTACGCAGCGCACGCAACAGAAGCTATCAAAAGGAATAATTTTTCCCGTTTTTGCAACATTTTTCATTCATGCTCCGCTCCTATTGGTCGTAACGTGACATTATATAGCCTATAGCCTTCCTCGATAAATGGACTATCTAACACAAAAATAATTTTTCAATTTGAACCAGTAGTTCCTGAGATTAGCGCGTTCAACCAAACAAACAAACTCTTCAGCTTTATAATATTAGTATAGATAATACCTAATAATAACACTATGGTTTGACTAAAATTTAGCATATTATCTTCGAAAATAAAATTGGCACAAAATCTATGAAAATGTATAACAACGCGACAAACTGTATTATAGGTACTAGCCTAGCATTAAACAATAATAATTAAATTCAGTTTTGATGACATCGATAATAAATAATAACGTCAAAACGTCAACCGCACTTTTGGACACAATGTCACTTTCAAAAGTTTGTAAAAAAACTGAAAAAAGAAAGTTTGCACGAACTAAATTGAATGCACAATATACAACAAACTTAAAACATAGGTAGTTATTAATTACGAAATCTGTTTATATTTATCACTATTGTATGTCAAATCATTGAACCGTTATAAAATATAGCATTTTGTTGCAATAATCAAATGAAAGCAAACCTCAAGATTAAATGAACTCTTGTATCGTAAACATTACGCATCATCAACTATAAATATACCTATACTTATTATAAAACGCAACGTTTCTCTGTCAGTCTAATTCGTTAATACACTTATAACTCGAAAACCACTGTTCCGATTTACATACATTTTTTATTTTATTTTCAGGCAGTGGCGGACTAAGCCCGTCGGAGGCCCGGGGCGGCAGAACTAAAAGAGGCCCCCGTTCTGCTTAGAAATTAATGTACCCCCCTTAGTCCGCCACTGTTTTCAGGTAGGTTGTCTGACCAGGTTTTAATCTATATTTTGTACATTACGTAACGTAGGGAATTAGCAGACACCATTTTACTGAAGCAAGTCGACAAATAAAGATATAGCCTTAGTATAGAGGCTTTTATAATTCTACAAAAAAATTCCGCGACAGCATATATTTCTATTTTTAACAAGTGTGAAGAAGGTAGTAATCTACAAACTCGGGTGAAGCCGGACCGAGTTGTTAGCATCTTATAAAATGTACAGTGACTTCAAAAATGTATATAATCATAAAGCAAATTATATTGTGCACATAATACAACCAGAGAGGTCTTGCCTTACGAGAGAAAACAACAACCTTATGAGCGCCTTTATTGAATGATTTGTGTCATTTTATGGAACTAAAAACATAAACAAAGTAAAGTAGTATACACCTTGGTATTTATAGACCCGGCACATAGTGGCAAACATAGTAACTAATAAAATGATGCGTCAACAATTTTTTTTTAATATAAGTAATTATAATACCATGGTAATTTTTTCTCGTTCTATAATTCAGTGAAGTTTAAATTAGTGGGAATGTTTCACAAATGCCAGCAAAAGAATACATTATTATCTAAATATTATCCCGCGACTAAAGCGACATATACATTTTAATAGAATTAAAATTGTTTTAAGTGTGTAGGATCAGAACCACTCTTATGTTTTGAATCAACTAAAACTTACACATACTTATTTAAAGCTTTTGAATTCTGCTAGCAGATGCGACGGTCAAATCTAGCCTTCAAAAGGTGGGTTGCTCGTTAGTACAGCCACAACTTATCTGTATTATATAATATATTATATAATATAATACAGATAAGTTGTGGCTGTACTAACGAGCAACCCACCTTTTGAAGGCTAGATTTGATCGTCGCATCTGTTAGCAGAATTCAAAAGCTTGAAATAAGTATGTGTAAGTTTTTATGTCATCTGTGATACAACGTAACTATTACATATTCGGCAAAAAAAGAGCGTGTAACACGCTGCGTTTAAAAATGTCGACTGAAATACTAATAACGTAGGAGCACGCACACTTATGCTCATTAAAATGCAGACTCTAATGACCTCAGTTGTCGAGCGTCTATAATACAATCTCTCTCCGCCCTCTTTCTGTCTCATTAATATGCTTTGGTAAGATTGAAAGACAAAATCATTTGGTTTGATGAAATGCTTTTTCAGTGGTCCTGATGTTGAAACCGTCAATCCGAACCGGATTGACCCCAAAATATGTACACGTTAGTGTGCGTGCTGCTTAAAACTGATAAAATACACGAGCGTTGTATCAGCAGCCCTTAAAAACGAACACATTTTCAAAGTGATTGGACAATGACATTACAAATAATTAATAATATTCCTAATTATTATTTCGGATTGAAAAGATAGCAAAAAATTTTTATATGAAAATATTATTAAGTAATAGGTATACTTATTACTAATACAGTGCCAACGAAACAAATCATTTTTGTGATTTAACTTCTTAAATTATGAGATAATGAAAACGAAACTAAAAATTCTGTATAAGTCTTAAGAACATATTACTTCCAAATACTTAAAAATTACTTAGGAAAGAAAAACTCAGTGGCAAAAGGATCAAATTAAATTTGCAATACTGATCATTAAATTTGCATTTATAAGCTTATGTTTCGGTGCTCATTGCACCATCCTCAGAGCACCGAAACGTAAGCTTATAAATGCAAATTTAATGGTCAGTATTGCAAATTTCATTTGATCCTTTTGCCACTGAGTTTTTCTCTCCTAATTTCTACATCATCTACGGATCACCATTTCTCTATATTATAGAGTTTTTCAACTTAAAAATTACAATTATTATTTTATATAACACATGCACGCTTTTAGTGTTTTTTCGTATCAGTTTTGCGGACTTTAAATGGCCGTTTATTGACAAGTGACGTCATGATCCATTATGAAACGCTTTTCGATGAATAATGGAAAAACATTTGAAAAACCCGTTATCTAATTTGTACCTCTTTTCGGTGTTATAAATGAAATATGGTTACTATGGTAACGAAGTGATTAAATATTGTATCGAGCCCAATGTTTTTATTATGAGATGTACTTCTGTCAGTGACATAAAATTATTCAATTAAAGTCTAAAACCATGCTTGTGTTATATAAAGTATAGTGTGCAACACGTGTGCTAAATATTTATGCGTCAGGCGCGATGTTTTCAGCACTCGTATTCGGTTCGCGATGCTCACTCGCCAAGGCTCGTGAGCGCTCTCCTACTACTCGTGCTGAAAACATCGCGCCTGACGCATAAAGATGTATTTAGCACACTAGTCACGCAATATACTATTATAACACTGTAAGCAAAGCTGATTATACAAATAAAGTGTAGTAATCCAGACTGTTTTCATGAACGTCAAGTTTTAGTTGATCATTTTAGCGTTGGTTTTGTCACCTTATTATGCATTATCATTAGTTTATATGTCTCAAACTAATTTAATATTCAGCGCGACATAGCGTAGCGTCAGTGACGTCGAACGAGTTTTAATCAGATACGTACGCCACTGTTTAATATTCCAACGTCAATAATTTATCATAAAGATAACAATCTATGAATAGATAGCACAAGTATTATTAACTACATATAAAGAGATAAGCATCGATTAAATTTTTCAACCGAAGTCCTTTCCAACCAATGACGTGCCTCTCACGAGGTCACACGAACTGTTCACGTGATTTTCAATTAAATGGCCGTTATCAATCATTTTATCTTTGTTAAGATCTAAAAATGAACGTGCACTGTACCTATCACCTGATCAATAGAACTGCGACATTTACAAATAGCCAATAATTTAATTACGTATTATGTATTATACGTATAATATTATGAAATGCAAATTGTACTATGTATTTATTAATATTAATTAATTAATAATTAATAATCACCTATTACCGCTACGTTTAAATTAGTAAGATATTTAAACACCTATAGGAATGTTACAATTATTAATACAGTTGAATTTCGATTATTTGGATTACTGGAGACCGGAGGAACCCATCTGTAGTCTTCAGCTGACAAGGACCAACATGGGATATAAATTATTACACGATCTAATTCCATATCCAAAAAAGAAATACAAGACTAAACACGTTTAATTTTATTTTCCCTGTTTAAAGTATTTCATTTCCCGACATAAAACGTCCTACTTTTGATACATTTATTGATTATAATCATTTTTGAAGTGAGGCGATGAAACAAAAAAACAACATGATAGAGATAGATTAAGAAGGAAACAGATAGTGAGTTATAAATCACAATCAATAACTGACGCACTATTTATGAATTACACAATACGTTTGGTTGGCACTGCCATCTATGGTTGGGTCGGCAAACTGCAAAGTAGTGATTAATAATATTAATAATAATAATTTTTACAACCATGTAAAAATTATTATTATTAAATTTAATAAAGATAGAAATGTTAGCTATAAATAAATTATTAGGAATGTTACGGAGCTCCGATTCCGAAACTACGGATAATTCGATACTTTTTCACATCCGATTCCGTATATCCGATGTCAAAACGGATGCTAAACGCCGATGCTGTCGATCGTTGCTTGCGATGAATTACGCTCGCAGCGCGTACTTCTCATCCCGCGCACGACTTGTTTTGCTGTACACTTTTTGAATAAATATATAATTTATTTGGAACAATCAGTGCGCAGAAAAATAGCGGATGTTAATATTCCATTCGGCATTCCAAATCCGATTCCGATGTATTCCATTAAAAAACTCGATTCCAATATACTTTTAAGACATCCGTAACATCTCTGGTTATTATATTAATAGTACTGATAGATATTGTAGATTATAAACGCTCGATAATAAGCGACTTAAGTATTAATTAAGATAATATAGAAATAACGTATTTCAATCATGCAAAACACATCATCGTTGAAATTGTGTCAAGTTGTGGCGCCATCATTAGTGTATCAAGAAAACTTAACATAGTCAACAGTGGCACCGCGCCATTTCCATGTTATCTGAATATTAATAGTAGGTAGGTACTACTAAAATGGTGATGTGTTTTTCTCATATTAACTTGTCCTAGTCATCATATTTATCTGTTTCAACTTTAGTCTTTAATATGTTTTTGTATTATTTTGCAGTCAATTACGATATAAATCGCAAATAACATTTTTATTCATCAATTATCAAATTGTGTTTGCATAATAATTTATATCCTACATGCTACGCTCATAGCACTCCTGACTGCGTTTAAATCAGTAACCTCGAGTATAAAAAAAGGAAAAATCTGACCTAAAAAAGATAATTCGGTCCTGTTGCACGTTTCGAACAGATGTGAAGTTGTGAACTGTGACCAGAATTGGACGCATTGTTTTGACCAGCACAATAAAAACATGTCTGGGTTTATTTAAACGCATTCTAATTTCTGTGTGTTTACACCAACACCACGACAGTGAACTTGACACGCGATTAAAAGCGAAATTACAAAACAACAAGGCAGGTTAAGGTTGTCTAAGGCCGAATATTTCATTCGCCTATTAAGAATATTATATCTGAAAGTAAACAGTAATATAAATTATTGTAAAAATGCAGGAAGGCCGTACGACTTACATATGGTTTATTGTTGATTGTGTATCAAGGGCGTAATTAAGACGATTTTCGACGAGTGTGACGTCACGTACGAGTCAAAATGCCATTCCGCCCTTGATACGCATTCTAGTTTTGCCCTACACCCTATAAAATAGAGGCATTTGTCTTCATTTCCAACATTTTCAGTACTATTTTTTTTATTTTTCACGACTATTCGACAGTTCACTTGGGTAGCAAACCTAACTTCAATAATGAATAGTAGTGTTGTGTCTTTTTGAGTCAACATTAATACTCTACATTGTCGACCACAACATTGTTTTGTTTTGGCAGTTTCTAAGAGCTACGCTTTTGAAACAAACAAGTTAATAAAATTATAATTTCGTTGTGATCAGACATATTTTAGATTCGTCTTGATTAAATCAAATTTTTTTGTGTTTAATAAAGATCTACGATATTATTAAATATCACCGAAAAGATCTTTATAGTAGGTATGCTATTGTAAGTGTTATAATACTTAAGCACGCTCTAAGTTTCCTGCATCATTATAATATTATTTCGTAGGTCATACGGTTCACAAGATCGCAGACTCGATCCCAGCTAGAGGAACGTAAAATAATACTAAAATAATTGAATTTTACTTTTTCGCCCGTTATAAGGTAGCGATAAAATTTCATTAGCGCCCAAATCGTCACCGGCCTCACATCATGATTTTAAACAAATTTTTAAATAGTTACCTTAAATGTAAAAAAATGTTCAGTTCATCTCATGAATAAGCATATTTTGAAATACGGGCTAACAGAAACTTTAATTGTCAATATCTCAAAACATGATTTTTCAGATAACACCCTTTTTGCACCCAATGCTTTAATTATAGTAGAGTTCAGATTCTGTGCTATCCCCCACCCTAATTGCCGCTAGAGTGTCTCGGTGAAATGTCACGGAAGTGGTGTATCTCGAAATGGACCCGAAGCTCAACTGCATGGCAGCTATATTCAAACCTCCTTAGATAGATAATTTTGAGGGTAGGAAAAGTATTTCCCGCTGCACTTGGGTCTCTGCAAGCGCCCATCGTGCTTTCCCGACAACCATAGGTCCCGAACAGTTATAGGCACTCTCCAACTTTTTATCTAAGAGATTTTATTTTTAACTCACAAAAATTAATATCGTATGCAGTGAGAAAACAACGGTAATAAATTATTCTTCGTGTCAACCTCACATCTATCTTTATTTTTTGACGTACTGTAAACACCGCGTCGGGTATCCCAACAAACATGTTCAAGACTAGTTTCCAATTCACATTTAGCGCACGCGTAATGAAAAAGTCAAAAACTTGTCAGGGAGAAGTCCGTGGTGGTCGGTCGGAACGAACCTATTATGGCATATTTATAATACAATGAGTTAATATCATCTATAATAATTATTGTCACGCGATGTCTCATTATTACGTCACATCCCGTCAGTTATACAACGGGAATTCCTCGAGCGAGTAAATTTTCATCGGTTGGCGTCAGAGTTCTATGTCGTCGCGCCCTGTGTTTTTGTGGTTTTGATTTGTTATGATTGTATTAATATAAATATCTGGGTGCCGAGCTTTGCTCGGATGAGTTCAAAAAAATAGTACTTGTATGCTGTGAGATATTACTTTCTCAGAATATTATTCCGAAACGAATTTATTTCTGAAACATAATTTAAATAATTGTTTCTGTTAAATATTTTAAATACCTATGTGTATTTTTAAGCGTAAAAACTAAGTATCAACTTGAATCAAGCATTTTTTCCTGTAAATATTACTTAGGTCGCCATTTTCAAATCTACCGCCGTTATTGTTTTGTTGACTGAAGAGCTCGCAAAAACCGATTTTCATAGATTGAATATCTTGTAAAAATGTTCGAATCAGATGAAATTCTGCTTGCCCGTTGCCGTTTCAATAATCCATTTTTAAACATTGATACCAAATATCAACTTTATCGAAGTACTTTTTCTCTGTGATGTCATCTTAGCAACTTTCAGTAAATTTCAGTAAATTTCAAATATTTTTTTTGCATAGAAGGTACCTACTGAAAAACTCACAAAAATCGATTTTCGAAGAAATAGAATTCATATTATATCTTTTAATAACAAACGTCAGACTATAAACCTGCAGCGCAAAACTTTTTTGCATGCATCTTCACCATAGTTTTTAAAAATCGATGTGTTTTGATATACTGCATGCCTGCATCGCTAGAAGTGCGGCCCTTCGGGCCGCCGTGCAAATTTTTAAACAAAACTTTTTTGTATGTATCTTAACAATAGTTTTCAAAAATCGATGTGTTTTTCACAGGGGCCGCGCTATTTGTCATTATTTACATATTGTGCAAGACACTTCTTATATTAGTGTTCATTTACAGTTTTAACCCTTGTGATATATTATACAAAATCTATGTAGAAATAGGCTTCGAATCGATCTGACAATTGACCGAGTTATAAATAAAAAAACTCTTTTTTTTTAATTGCTCCCCCTGGGACCAAGATTCCTACCTAGATCGATTTCTCGCCCCAAAAAATCCCCATTCTGTAAATTTCATCAAAATCGTTATTCTTTTTTGAGAAAAAAAAGTCTAGGTAAGATTATACGTCATACTATATTTAACGTACATAATATACATATTTTATATAGGTAATATAAAAATAACATACTTAGGTATCTATTTATTTAAATATTAGTTAAAACTACTTACATAATTACGTTTAGTTTTTATTTCTGTTATTCTTTACTATACAAATAGTTCACGGATTATTTTAAAATAAGTTAAAAATTCTGTCAGAGTATTTTGACATATAAATAATAAAAGTAGTTTGTTTTCTCCAAAGCCTACTCACGATATTACAATGTTTTGACAGGTCAAAAAACCGTTTTTAAAAATGATAAAATCGATAGGAAAACGAATTTTTCCAGGGATGAGACCTAGCTAAATCGATTTTTTGCCCCCCGAAACCCCTTTTCGGTAAATTTGATCAAAATCGTTAGAGCCGTTTTCGAGAAAATATTTATATAGATACATAGAAACATATATATATACAAGATTTACTCGTTTAATAATATAGGGGGATAGGGGGATATTATATCAATACTGATTCCAAAAACCATCTGAGAAACAATCGAATTTGTTGCGCAATATACTTTAACATTACGAAATCGATTATGCGCTAATTTTAATTAATAATGATCAATTTTAACGTAAAATAATTAAAGATTTCATAAATAAATAAATAAGAATAGCTTATTGCTAAAAAGAAGCAATCATAGGATCGGTCTTTCATCTGTACTTATGTATTAAGAATGATGCCGAAAAAATAAGCGACTATAGTTCCAACCAAATCAAGTATTTATTTAAATATTTAGTAATTAGCTTCTGTCCGTGGTTTCGTTCGTATAAACGTCGATTTTGCCCGCAGATTCGCTCGCTTTTAACGAGAACTTTAACTTAAGCATAACCGGATTAAACAGTAGATACCAAATTATAGCAGTTGACCGCTTTATTAAAAATAAAAAAGTATCCTCTACTTTAAGTAAACTGATAAAATAAAATCAGTCCACTCGTTTTAGCGTACGATTTCGGTATAAACAAACACCCAAACAAAAATTCTAGAAACACGTTTTTACGTCAAGATATAATATGAAATGCCAGAAAAAAATCTAAAAAAAATGTTTTAACAAAAAAAAACCTTCAAAAAAGCCACTAAAAAGCGAGGAAAACAATAAAAGGTCAGCGCCAATTTAATTACTAAAACTTTTTATATATTATTATCTACTTTTTTTTATGACCTAAATTGGCGCCAACCTCAAAATTTTATTATTTTCCTCTTTTTAATGGCTTTTTTGAAGATTTTCTTTTGTTAAGTTTTTTATTTTTTACTTTCTAGTGGCTTTACATTACGTAGTTGGCATGTTATTATAACCGACTAATTCTGTCTTGATTTTTGATTACTAAACTAAAAAAAGAAAACCACTGAACCGATTTTAGCGAAATTTATGTGGAACCACGCTGAAGGTATGCCCTATTAAATAAAAAAGAATCATCAAAATCGGTTCACAAATGCAGGAGAAATCGGTGAACATAAAAAAAAACTTCCTCCATTTTTTGAAGTCGGTTAAAAATGACATTATAGACAGAGGAGGTCCCGTTACAAATTTATTTATATTATGTAGGTATTGATGATACCCCGAACAGAGTTAGGGAAACAATATAAAAGATAGAAAAATGCCATCACCATTTTCTACAAAATTTTCATTTATACTTCTGCAAGTCGAGCATTATACTCGTGGATTCCAAAAAAAATACTTTGTAATTATTTTTAGTAAATTTGTCAAATGGCCAGCTGTATTAATTATCAACTATCAAGCCATGTCAGTAGTGCATTCAACAGTAGTAAATACAAAAAAAAATTGACATGCACATTTTATATCATGGTTATAGGGATTTAAAAATAGTCGACACACCACTTGCATAATAAATAGTTGTAACTTGTAACTAATGTTAGTTGTTAAATCTAATTTAATATCTGGCTAATCGGTAAACAAAATGAAATTCACATTTGATATCGAATATTGAATATTAATTATACATTATTATAGAATTGTACTGATTAATTTTTTGTCGTTTATTATCGGTAAACAAAATTTTATCGTAATACATTAAATATTGCTAACACGCATGGAACCTCCCACAATTTATTATTAAATGTTTAAACGTATACACAAAATATCTACAGTGCGTCCAAGTCCCAAGAGCGTTCGTTTTGTATATTTATTTTCATAGTGAATAACTAGGAGGGTACTAGGTCGGGCTTTCCCTTTTAAATGCAAAGGAAAATTTTCTACAGCATCTATTCAACGTAAAACGAGGTGTTACTGTGTCTATAACGTATTAGTATATACTCTATAGCAGGGGTGCTCAACATTTTTATGCTTGAGGTGATTTGCCTGAAGATCTACAGCATATATCTGTGGCTGAAACTCACCCTTATGTTAAATTAGTATATCTTTAATATCACCAGAAAATAAGTATACCCATATAATGTTTTAATATAAAATATTGTTGGGTAGGTACCTCTATTTAATTTATGACCCTTTAGGATACCTTAATGACGTATTTACTTTTAGGACAGATAATATTTGCACACTCAATATCTAAGCACATACAATGATAAATTTCTTTACTTACTAATGAGATGGTTGACTTGGCATCTCTTCAACAAGTTTTTTACAATCTGGTGAATAGTTTGTCAGGGCCAATCTTCTATCAGGAAGGTCAGTGAGTTTGGTTCTGTACTTAAAACGTTTATGACTTCTGTTGTCGAGGGTCTATAATTTACAATATCAATCTGGTTCTACTTTGATTTCACAATGTTCATAAAAGAAAGTGCTGACATAAATAGGTAGATCCAAAAAATTAAAACACGCAAGTGGCAACATAGGATGTTAGGTAGTAGGTACTCTATAAAAGTTCGGATAATTTTGCACACTGAGTAAACTTCAAAAGTTGTCTTCTTCGAAATTTGTTTCAACGCCAAATATTTTAAAATCTAGATGACTCTTTTAAAGAGTGATGAAATCTTTAGTGCGTGAAGACAGTGAATATTAAAAAAATAACCACAAAACATCAACCAACTATAAAACTTATTTCTCGACCATGTCAGCATCATCAGGAGATGAATAAAACTGCTTTAATCATCTCCTGGTGCATGGTTAGCAAAACGTGCGTTAGTGGTTTGATATTTTGGGTTTATTTTTTACTCTGATTATTTGTGTGTCAAATAAAGATCGACTTAAGATGTTGCAGCGATCGACCGGCCGATCGACATGTTGAGCACCCCTGCTGTATATAGCGCACACAACAGACTCTATAGATTGGAAACGTTTTCAGTGATAAGAGAACTGCGAGGGTACAACACACCCCCGTCCTGTGGGAGGGGTGGGGGTTGAAGGTGGTGGAGGCGGTGGGTGCAGCAGCAACAGCAGCAGTGCAGAGAGAACGTCGTGCGGCCGAGTTTGTTTATCAGTTAGTGTGGCTGATTGATGAGCAATGATAAGCCGGCAGCGCGCTCCATAGAGCTATACGGCACGGTCGCGTCGGTTCAGTTCGGTCGGTACGGCAGGCAGCGACACTGTTATCAGCTGCATGCATCGACGTGCGCGCGCACACACACACATATTCGGTCGGTTAGTGTAGTAGTAGGCCGTTATCAGCGCCGGGGATCGGGCTATTTGGTCGACTATGGAGATGTTATCACATTAACTAGCTTGGCTGGCCCAACCCATGAGAGATGTTTATCGGCCACGCGATCATGGTGCGACGAGCCTGTCTTCAGGTACGATTCTGCGCAACACGTTGACAAACACCAGTAACGTTCACATAATATCAAAACTCGTTAGTCGGATATATTTTTTGTAATAAAATAATTTCGCTAAATGTATAATACATCAAAACACGGAAAATTACTATATTTCCATTACAGTTCCGCATGTCTAATATTGAAATTTAGAAAAATTTAATTATTTTAAGGGCTGTATTAAGGGGTTAAATTTTTTATTTTGTCAAAAAACAAACTTAAGTTTACTTAATAATGCCACAATGCCTGTATTAGCAAATACACTATATTGTCGGCAGGGTTTGGCACTGCGACCCGAGTTTTTTTTTACTCTGATTATTTGTGTGTCAAATAAAGATCGACTTAAGATGTTGCAGCGATCGACCGGCCGATCGACATGTTGAGCACCCCTGCTGTATATAGCGCACACAACAGACTCTATAGATTGGAAACGTTTTCAGTGATAAGAGAACTGCGAGGGTACAACACACCCCCGTCCTGTGGGAGGGGTGGGGGTTGAAGGTGGTGGAGGCGGTGGGTGCAGCAGCAACAGCAGCAGTGCAGAGAGAACGTCGTGCGGCCGAGTTTGTTTATCAGTTAGTGTGGCTGATTGATGAGCAATGATAAGCCGGCAGCGCGCTCCATAGAGCTATACGGCACGGTCGCGTCGGTTCAGTTCGGTCGGTACGGCAGGCAGCGACACTGTTATCAGCTGCATGCATCGACGTGCGCGCGCACACACACACATATTCGGTCGGTTAGTGTAGTAGTAGGCCGTTATCAGCGCCGGGGATCGGGCTATTTGGTCGACTATGGAGATGTTATCACATTAACTAGCTTGGCTGGCCCAACCCATGAGAGATGTTTATCGGCCACGCGATCATGGTGCGACGAGCCTGTCTTCAGGTACGATTCTGCGCAACACGTTGACAAACACCAGTAACGTTCACATAATATCAAAACTCGTTAGTCGGATATATTTTTTGTAATAAAATAATTTCGCTAAATGTATAATACATCAAAACACGGAAAATTACTATATTTCCATTACAGTTCCGCAGGCTCCTCTACAATTTGTTATTGAAAAATAATACCTAAACTGAAAATATTAATTGCTAATAGAGTCAAATAATTCTACCTGTTGGTGGTCTTAAAAATAGCTTATCGTCGCGGTCGTTCTTAGAGAGAGAGAGAGAGAGAAAGAAAGAGAGAAAGAGAGGGGGAGGGAGGGAGAGGGAGGGAGAGGGAGGGAGAGAGAGAGAGAGAGACGCTTACAAGACACTTTGTGATTTTGCGGAAAAAAAAGGTAGGTATTTAAAGTTAAAGAGCAGATACCTATTTGGAAGCATTTAAAGCAACTTCAATAGTTGTGCCGAAGTCTAATTCCATTTTTAACACATTACTCAAAGTGTTTAATATATCTAAAAATTGAGCAATGTAGCTTCGTGGTACACCACAACACTCGCATTCGGAAAGTACAGGGTTCGAATCCCGGTAGAGGCAGATGTGGCTAGGACTTTTTCCTACTGCTTCACGCAGAGAAACGGTAATTCCTGTACCGGCCAGTTTTCCATGATTTTCCTCAATAATTCCAAATGAATAGGTATCGAGATGGTTCCTTATTCAAGGCCATGGCCGATTACCTGTCAAACTCCTTTGCTCCCAAAGTTGCCTACCTTATCCTAATTGCCTATAATTCCTCCATTCGTACATTGCTATTATAAGTTGAAATTAAAAAAAAAATGTAGAAAACAACGGGAAGTGGTAAAATGGAAATAATAATGATGCGAATGGCGTCTGTTATGACATCATGTCGAGAAACGGACGTTAAACGCATCATTATTTTTAGTATTAAATATATATCAAAAAGGTAAATGGGTAGATATATATATCTACCCATTTACCTTTTTGATATTTGATAGCCGCGCCGGTGAATATAGGCCAAAAGACTTTAATGCTCGATAAGAGTGAATTTCGATCTATTAAGTAAGTTTTGATTGAGTCTTTCAGACTCAATCAAAACTTACTTAATAGATCGAAATTCACTCTTATCGAGCATTAAAGTCTTTTGGCCTATATTCACCGGCGCGGCTCAACCGTCTGTTATCTACAATGCGTTTCTAGATAACTCATGCGAGTTATGATGTAATGGTACTGAATTATTCTGAATTTCCGACAATCGATCTGAACTGAGAGCTGTATATATAATCCGCGTACAGCGAGAATGAACTATATACCAGTGACTGAGAGCTCGCTAACAACAAAATATACATTAGATTTGCGTTACAATAACAAACTCTTTCACCATCGATCTTGTACTGTACAGTGTACATAGTGTATGCCAAGCGCACTATAGTTTAGTCATTCAAGGAAAAATGTTCAATTACAATCTTCGACCATACACTAATCAACTGCTCAAGCTTAGCCTGCACCGCGTAACCAACACATCAACACACACCGGTTCAGTCCTGATTATAATTTATGAATATATTCCAGTGGTTTTCAAAGTCAATAAACATATGGGAGCTAGTTTTGAAATTTAAATTATCTGGTGAGCATCATTTCATTTATATTGACTATATAGGATACGCATGCGTAACGTAATATAAAATTATAATATTAGTTTTTCCCACCAAAAGATATAATTTACGTATCAATGGATAAATCCGGTTTTGCGCTCAGATCGATCGGAGTGCTCTAATGCGTTAGAATTTAACATTTATTCTCTGCGTTCGGTTTTAAAATCTGGAGGAGATCGAGCACGCTCTATGAGCTTCGAGGAAAGCGAGCGAGCAAGCAGATTTAACCATCTTCAGTGCATTCATTTTAAAACATGTGTTGTGAGAATGGATAAATTTCGAAGTTTATTTGTATGAGGTAATTTTTCAATAAGTAAAAATACACATACAATATTTATTGAGACTAGTTATAACCATGAATAAGTCTATATTGCACAGAATGATTAAATAGTTATTGATATCTGTGGGTCGAAAAAAATCAACAACCGGTAGTACTTATTAATTCTGAAATAAACGACGAAAACGAAAAAAATTATAAACCATAGTTTATTATTATAACAATGTTGAATTAAATCAAAAATGAGAAACAATTATAAAGAATGGTATATTGACTTTAGTAATAAGAATTTAATTTACTGGCACCATTTTATTCTGATGTTTGGAAAAATCTACTAGATTACGTTCGGAATTGTTTAGATGGCTCGATTTGCTCGCTTATCACGTAACCAAAAATCTGCTCGCTCGGCTCGATCAATCGAGTGCAAAACCGAACTTACCCAATGATAGGTACGTAAATATAGATTCACTATTCTTGTCCAAGAATATAGCGGATACTCTGTTGGTGGGAGTGGGACAGACTATAGTATATGTGTGGTTATGCGTGTCTCTATTAGACGAGATAGGGTTTCAGCAGTCAATGAATGTATAGTCGAAGATTACAACAAATGCATTATATTAACGTTTAAAGTTAAACTATTGTGATTATTGACGAGCGTGCTACAAGTAGAAGTTTGAAGGTTTGTAATCAGGAGGTCCGGGTTCTAATCCTGCTACTGATTACCTTGACTTAAGTTTTTTTCGTGATTTTCCTCAATCACTTCAGAAAATATTGAAGATTTCCTTACTTGGAATCGGTTCTTTAAAATATACAGGTGTTTCATTTAAAATAAAAAATAAATCTGACCGAAAGACGAAAGTTCAATTTAAATGTATCTATACCTAAAATATATGCTCATCATATCAGCCAAGCGTTATTCCATAAATTTGAGAAATTCTGCGCTAAGATCTGAAAAATCATATCAAAGATAACCTACTCGAATGGATAACCAACTCAATCCTGAACCTAGTACATAATATACAAGGTGTTCACTTATTTTATTTTTAATGGGTGATAGTAGAGGTCAACAGAAGATGAGTAATGTTAAAACAACTTACTAAGGCCCGTATTCACCAAACACTGTTAAAGATAGAAGTTACTAACCTTAGAATAAATTTATTCCTTGGAATAAAATAAACTTTCTATTCACCAAGCAATTCATTCGATAGAATAGTAACTGCAGGTAAAAAGGTACTATATACTATACGCCTTGCAGATTTTGTCAAATAAAGCACGTTTACCAAAGATCCGACCGATGGCGCATCTATCGAAAATGTAAAATGATGAATATTGACATATTTTACTGACAAAAACCTTTACCTGTAAGATATGAAATTAATATTTACCTGAAAAGGTCGCCAGGCCATAAAGTAATTTATGCATTTCGTGCACACCCTATTTAACTAGGCGGATAAATATTTATACCCTTAAAATTGGACAGGATAACTATTCTTACGATTTATACCTGCAGTAAACTTAACTATGTTTGGTAATTTGAATTATCACTATTTATTCCGTGTGATAGTTACCAGGGGAATAAATCAACGGAATAAATAACTAACTAGGCTCGGTGAATTCGGGCCTAAATCAATATTTTGAATATGAATTTAGATAATCATTTTCCTCTCTTAATCTTATTAGTGTATTTGCCATATGGCACATACACTATTGGCGTCGGTCGGATGGCGGGACCTAGGGGTCGGACCAAAATTTCTCGACGTTTCATAGCCTCCTGAACACTTTGGCATTATTTTTGGAAATGTTTATATATATATGTATATATATATATATGTATATATATATATATTTATATATATATGTGTTAGCACGATAACTCTCGAAAGACTCAATCGATTCTAACGAAATTTGGTACACACGTTGGAATCCATCACCGCACGGAACCTATTTAAAATGGGCTCAATCGAACCATTTTAAGGGTGGGTTTTAGGGGTTGAAAAATGTTTTTGGGCCCAAAAATACCGAAAAAATTCTCAGAATTGTTTCAAAATTGAAATTTAACTTTTTAGTAAAGATCAAAATGTGCTGCTAAAATTTTAATTAAATCGGCCCGACAGGACCGGACTTACAAATTTTATGAAAACACTGGTTTGCGGATAGTGATTTACTTACTGAAGGGTGTATTTAATTTGGTACAGAGGTTGCATTGATAATAATATTGAAATGAAGAAAAAAAATATTATTTTAAGGGATGTATTAAGGGGTTAAATTTTTTATTTTCTCCAAAAACAAACTAAGTTTACGTATTAAAGCCACAAAGCCTGTATTAGCAAATACACTATATTGTCGGCAGAGTTTTGGCACTGCGACCCGAGTTTTCATACAACTCTTACTAAGATGTTGTAACATACCAATCGTCTTCTTTTGACCTGTACCTATACAATCACCGATTAAAAATAACATAAGTACACCGAAAACAACCTGTATAATTTATAGGTACTAAACTAACCGTCGAGGAAATACTGTTTGACGGCGCAATAATTATAAAAATTTCATGCGAACAGCATATTTTTCTGCAAAATTTTGTGAAAACTGATTCACAAAATGAAACATTGACTACGAAAAAAAATCAAGCGGGAAAATAAATCAAATGAATTTGCTAAAAAAGTGTATCTATCTGCTTCATAACATTATATTAATATGTACCCACACTAATAAAATAGCAATGGTAGTATTTGGAGTACTAACATATGATTTTAGTGAACTAGAATAATTAAGTATGGTAGGTAGTACATATATGATTATTATAACAGCAGGCACAATTACTATACTATTTTGTAACACATTGGGTCTGTGTTACAATGAAATCTACTAGTAAAAGTACATATTTACATGTGTGTACACTATAGCTGTACCTATATAAAACATGTAACCATTTATGTATTTGTCCTGAGTCATGACCTTTGACACAAATGACACAATAAGTAACTTGTAATTAATATATTCAATTAATAATTTTAAAACAAAAAAAAAACAGTCATAAGTACCTAATGCCTTTCATAATTCAAAATTTAACGATTGAAAGCCTAATGTAAACATCAGATTTTCAAAGGATCATTTTCTGAATATAGGTATTACCTTTTAAGGGATCTGAAAGATTCACAACATTATGACTACTAAAAATGTTAACCCACAATTTTTATAACTACTGATGATGGCCGTTAAGACCGAAACGATCATTTAGAAAATAAATATAGAAATATAGAAAATAAATATAGACAATTTTCAGTCAAGAGTCTTTTGATAAAGTTCTTTTTTTTTTTTTTGTAAATTATAGACGCCCGACAACTGAGGTCATTAGCGTAGATAAAGTTCTTAAATTTTTAATAAATCTTTGAACTTAGTTCAAATCAATGTCAGCGTAATATATTGTCACGTTATGGACGCCTACATGTTTTAATCTGACCCCGTAAACTTTACTTAATTATTAATTTAATTGATTTTTTGTTCATCACAAAATTTTTGATATCATCACAAATCATGTCTACAGATAAACTTAGGCCATGCGTAAAACAATATATTTTTTATTTTTATATTTGTTTTTCATAAAAGACGAAACAGGCAGCAAATTAGACTTTAAACAATAGCATTTATTTAATAAGAAATATGCAAATTTTTATTTAAATATAGGTATACATTGCAAATGAAAGAAATAATAAATAATATGAAGATTTCATTCAATGAAATGTATACGAGTAGACAGTGGCGGATTTGCCAATAGGCCGTAGCCAAGAGCGGTTGATTTTAGGGGGCGAGAAATTAGCGCAAATTAACCTATTTATCCGTTATTTTTGAAGTGAACATTCAATTATAATACTTGTACAAAAAGGTGGCATGGGCCAATATCTCCAAAACTGCAAATCCGCCTCTGAGTGTATACCTAAGTACCTACATAATATACATGTTTATAATGTACAGGGTCGCTGAAAAGTTTAAAAACGCTCTTTGATTTTAAATTTAGAAAAAGATGTTTTAAGTAAAAATCACAATATTTTCAATATTTAAATTTTTTTAATTACACCCTGTATGATTAGAAAGTTTTTCTTGAAGCACCTTTTTTCTGTATTTGTGTAAAACATTCTAGGATTACACAAAAAAAATTGTGAAAAGCACAAATTAACATACAGAAAAAATAACAACATAATCATTATTATTATTATAGGTATACAGCTTGTAACGATAAAAAATAATAGAACATGATTAAGCATAAAAAACTAATCTTTTTTTTTAGATTTATCGTATTTCATTTTGTTATTTTTACTATGTTTTCTTATATTTTATAATGTAAAATTTATAATGTAAAATTTATAAAAAAATATATTTTATTTATGTTCTATTGTTTCCCTTGTATACACCAACTCCCAGTTGAAATTCGAATATTGCAGGTAGACCAAGGTCTAAATTAGATCGATCTTGAGATATATGTTTCAAATTTCACGCAATTTTTGAATTCGGACAAATCAGGTTTACATGATGCCTGAAACTAACAATAAATTGTAGTTTTTCTTTCTGTACACAAGTATTTAAATATAATTAGAAATTAGCGTTTTTAGTTTTTATTAGTACAGAGTTACACAGACACTGTAAAGTGCAGATAATATATTTTTTGTAATATAATACAAATACGAGATCTTTTCTATAATAATGCATTCAAACAACAGAGAGTTATCGCGCAGCTCGCGTTTTCACATCGAGGCCAAGACACAGATATCCATCAGATCACTAATGTACAGTGCGTACCTCCAAACGGGACGCTCTCGAATTGAAGCACATGCACTTGATAATATTTTTAATATATACATAACTAGCGGCCCCGTCCGGCTTCGCCCGGGTGCAATACACTGCTCACTCGCTTCGATCGTTTGCTATATATATATACAGGGTGTACCACAGAAAACCGAACATAGGGAAAACTCCATTGTGCAAATTAGTTAGGATCAGTGATTGCTGTGCCCTTTTTCATGCTTAAAACCATGATAATTAATTTAGTTGAGTTAGCCATGTGTTGTCACGCTACACATTTTGTTTATGTCTTCCCTGTTGCACTTATTTATTTTCTATGTTCTCAATCCTGTGATACACCCTGTATAAACCTTCCGTGAAAAATTATCTAACTGATGGTGAAAACCGCATCAAAATCCGTTGCGTGGTTTAGGAGGAGTTAGCGGTTAAACTGACAGACAGACAGACAGACGCGGAAAGCTACTTCATTTTATACTATGTAAAGATACTTTGAGATCATCTTTTCGATACTAATAATGAATTTAAATAATCCTCGAACACTCCCTTATTTTCACGAAATTAATTTTCAACTTTTAGGCTACGGCAGGAACAGCTATGTTCAATTAACAAATTCAAATCAATTTGAACAGAAAAATAGATGTACCAGTAAATCTAGTTTTAGCTCTGATACTACCATGCAAGGTAAAATTCAGTGCTTAAAAAGTGCTTTGATCTTAAATCTAATGGGTACCAAAATTTGAGAATTATAATTGCAGAACCACGAAAACTACAGGCAAAAAATAGATTTAGTTCTTTTTAAACGGTTTTATTTAGCTTGACCCAGTATATTTGTTTGTTACTATCTTTGTTTCAAATCTTGTGACAGCTTTTTCAACTACTTCTACTTAACCGATTCTTATGAAACTTTGCACACACATTGAGTTCCCGTGTCAATGCAATATTATGATAATTTCAACTTGGTAACGAGGGTATGATAGAATCAGGAGGTGGATAGTTGAAAGGATGAGGAGTTTGCATAATGATACGGGCCAGAAATCAAACTAAAAACTAGAAAATAAAAATAGGTAAAAAACTTTTAAGTTAAACGGTTTTATTTTAAATCATCAGCTGTACCAAAAACTAGAAAATAATTAGGACACATACCAGGGGTCACTTTGTGTCGCTGCGTCAGCGGAATAAGTAATAAAAACGTGGGGCGCATAAAAATCTATATATAACGACTATATAATTATTAAATAAGAACGGCTTGTCTAGAAAAATGTGTTTCCAAGCCCACCAAAAGAAATATTTCAAATAATTTTTATTACTTATTCCGCTGACGCAGCGACACAAAGTGCCCCTTGGTTTGTGTCCTAATTATTTTCTAATTTTTGGTACAGCTGATGATTTAAAATAAAACTGTTTAACTTAAAAGTTTTTTTACCTATTTTTTTTAAATGCCAAAATTGCGGCTAAATAACCTAGTTCGGGCATGTGCTGCATTCTGCTGTTAGTTTATTTTTCGAAAGTGTATACTCTTAGTTGTTTCTTATCCTCCATTTCACTAAGATATCTTAAACGAATCCGCGACAATCGAGGAGATCGAGTTAAAAAAAAAATTCTATTTATAGCCGGATCTTTTGCGACAGTTTACTGTACAAATGAAGATATACACGTATACACACACACATATACAGATAAACATGGAGGCATACAATACATGGCACTGGCAAGTATAAAGTGATTGAAAGATAAGCGAAAAGCCTCTCTTTCTCATTCTGATGAACAAGAAAGAACTGTGCGCTGTGCTATAGTAGATCGTAAAGCACAGATATCGTTGATCAAACTGTGAGATATGCAAGTTCAGAGGAAATAGCATATGCGCATACCGGGTGTTCGGTCACTGTCTCCAACCGGGCCCACCGCGGTCACGCAGTCGAGATTCTATTATTATCTTAATAAAATAATATTATTACCTATTATGTGTATGTTTGTTACCACTCAGCTCCGTAACGGCTGAACGGATTTTTATGAAATTTGGTATATAGTTACTTTAGGTCCTGGAATAGCACATAGGACACATTTCATCCAGGAAAAATGTATAGTTCCTGTGGGATAGTAACAAAACGTAACTCTGCAATTCGTTTACATTTCAGCGTATATTGACGGAATCAGCTACTAATATTATAAACCTAATAGACAACAGGAATTTAGAAACGTAGTCTTGTGAGAGTGGAGGCACACGATAAGTCAAATTTGAATTCCCCTACTATCCCGTTGTCGCGCACTTCTACTATACTCTTTCCCACCAGCAGATATAGAAAATCATGGAGAATATAAATCTTAATGTAGGAAATCGATTCTCGGGAACAATAGACTTTGTAATGCAGTGTATTTGTTTAATACATTTTATTTGCCAACGTTTCGACTTAAATCAAGTCTTTATCAAACGTTGGCAAATAAAATGTATTAAACAATTAATACACTGCATTACAAAGTCGATTGTTCCCGAGAATCGATTTCCTACATTTGAAATTTATAGACAGATCACTCAAGCATAAATCTTAATGTTATCGTTATTTCTTGGACAAGAATAGAGGATTTATTTTACGTGTCATTGATACATAATTAAATATTCTATCCTTATCCAAGAATATAGCGATAGCTATACCTGTTGGTGGGTAAGTGAGTTTGTAAAATGACAATCAGTGGGTTAGCCAGATGATTTAGTCGTATAACTCGTAAAAGACAGCCGGTATATGGAGCTCAGACTCACGATACGAACAATATCAGTTGGGTGGCTGTGGCGGTGGAGTACGGGGTGCCGGAGGGCGCAGGCAAGCTTCTTATCAACGGAGGCATCTCCCTGGCCGAATGCAAGCGATGTGTAAGCACCCCGTTCGTCCCGCGTCCACCGACACTGCCCTGTTCTTTTGATTATATCAGTAAGTTGTGTTGTGTTGTACATCAGAATATAACAGTGTTTTTGTTACATTCACTCACTATTCGCATTGTACATTTGCTTCATCTCAAAAACTAATCGCGGAATTGCCAGTTTTAAAGAAAACTATAGAATTTAGCACTGGCGAGTTTGAACGATGTGAACGATGTCTATGGTCAGCACGAACTACAACCAGAAAATGGCGTATCTCATTTATATTATGGACCGCGACCAGATGTCTAAAATTTATGAAAATATGACATAAGAAACTAGAAATGAATACTGCAGAAAGACGTGTGATTCGATTTATGAATATCTCCTAAAGTAAAATTAAATGAAATACGTCAGTGCAATCGAAAAGTGAATAAAATATTGAAAGCTAACTTTGCAGACCACAGATTTGGTCGTTTCATTTCTACTAGTATCGCCTGTGGTCGAAATTTGACCAATAGTTTCACATAATTAATTGAAATTTATTTGTACCTATGTCCCGTCCGGCTTCGCCCGGGTGAATAGAATTTATTATTTATTCCCCCCCCCCCGCGAGAAATTTCCCCCTGGGAAGCGAGATCGGGCTGGTAGTGTTTATAATATTTAGGATTCCGCCAATACGCCAAAATGCAAAAGAATTTTAGAATTACGTTTCGTTACCATCCCACGCAGGTAAAGTAGTTATTTTATAGTGGATATATGGCAAAAAATATTTTAGTCAATCCTACAAAAAAATAGGTAAAAAAACTTTTAAGTTAAACGGTTTTATAAATGTACTAAAAAGAAAAAAATAATATTTAATTTAGGTTCATAAATATAAAAGCGTGGGTCGTGAGTCGTGACTGTAATAAATGATCATAGAGTTTACGACCGACGCTTTTATATTTATGAGCCTAAATTAAATATTATTTTTTTTTTTAGTAGGTACATTTATAAAACCGTTTAACTTAAAAGTTTTTTTACCTATTTTTAATTTTTTAGTGTGCTTTATTTGCTTAGTCTGATTTTATTAAGTATCTACATTTATCCGATCCACTGAAACGTTACCGGAGCAAGATCTTTTCAAAAATGTGATTTGCACCCGGACGGGAGCCGAATCGGTCAGCTAGTTACCATAATATTGTATTGTCACCGGAGCTACACATGTGTGCAAAATTTCAACTCAATCGGATCACGGGAAGTTGGTGAAAATTCAAATGTACGATTTACACCCGGACGAAAGCCGGGCCGGTCAGCTAATTACCATGATATTGTATTGTCACCGGAGCTATACATGTGTGCAAAATTTCAACTCAATCGGATAACGGGAACTGGTTGAAAAATCGGTCGCAAGATTTGAAACAAATAATATATAAACCATACAAACAAATATACGGGGTCAAGCTAAATAAAACCGTTTAAAAACAGTCACATTGCTCGGATAACTCGGGCTCTTAGACGCGAAGGTTCAGATAATACGGGTAGTAAAAATTACATGTAACCTCATAAATCACGAATTAATCTAATAAAACGGGCTCCAGGATGATTGCAAAATCCTCGTCGAAAATGTTCTGTTTAATTCTATGAATTTTGTATGACATCGAAGGTGCCAAAAGTTAGTGTATCATTCACAAAACATCATCGAGTTTATCCGTTACACATAATACAACGTGTACACGATAATATCCTGTAGGCGGGTGCCTCAGTACAATTCATATAACACTATACGAGAGAGCGTCATTTCCCGCTAAAATGGAACGTCGTGCCGTAAGCACTACGTGCACTAAACTGTCCGTGGTGTACAAGTCTTACACACAACGATGCAACAAAAAATCAAATAAAATAATATGCGACTAGGGTTACCATCTGAAAGGCGTTTGCCGCATTTGACAGGCATTTTAAGGTCCTAGACAGGCATGTGGCCGGCGCTGATCAGAGACAGGCATTTTAAAATTTCGCGCCCTTTCGTGACTTCGTCATTAGCTACCTACAGCTTTTTTATTTTAGACAGGCATTTTTCTGAAAAATCAGGCATTCCAGGCACCCTAGACAGGCATCCCTCCGCTTATGCAGTATGGTAACCCTATATGTTGACTCAAATGGCAGATAAACAGATTGTAGATTAGGTATAGACGCTCGATAGTTGAGCTATAATCAACGTTTATAGCACAAATGATGGTACGAATAAAAGATTAAAGCAAAATAATAATCCAATTGCGAAATCATATTTCCCATACAAAAAGTCATCAATTTCCCATTTTTTTAAAATTATTTTTATCAAAAAGAGTGGATCGATTACTATGTCATTACGACCTTTACTACAAACAATGGGTGTTAACAGAGTGAAAAAAACCGGCCAAGTGCAAGACAGACTCGCGATCAAGGGTTCCGTACAATAATAAAAATAAGGAGTTAGGTAGGGGTAAAAAATTAACAGATTTAATTTTAAAGAGTTTTTTTACTTATATTTTATTTTGTTCTTTGTAGTGTTTCAAATTTTTTCGTATCAAATTTAAATAAAGTACCTACCTATATTTTTAAAGTAAAAAAAAAAATATTAACAGAATATTTAACAGCGCTGTAAATTCTAACAGAAAAGTTTACATTTTTTCCTATAACTATTTACACGTAAGTTTTAAGCTTTAAACTGTAAATTGTGAGGCCAGCCGATGCGCACTGGTGGCGGGCGTCAGGCGGCAGTGGTGTCAGGGCGATGCTGGGCTGACTGCTGCTTTTAGTGTCGGTGTTGATGGTGGTGGGTTTGCACCCGTCTCCTCCTCACGGTGTACTGTGTACTATGCCTCATTGTGAATTCCTCGCGCGCTTCTCACACGTCATTTACTCGCGTTAGACTATGAACACAACATACTATGTACGTACCTCCGTGTGGATCTCCTATACTACTGAACTAAAAAGAGGGTAGATTACTATGGAGCGAGAGTGAGATCAGAATACAAGTACCTACACTAAAACGAAACTTCGAACCTACTCATAATGTCGGCAGTAATCGAAATTTCGTAGTAAATCAAAGCAGTATTTTCATTTTTCTATGATTGTACTAAAGTAACTATCGGCATGGCAACGGAAATCTTATGTATCTACCTATTCGCAATTAAAAGCGAATTTAGATGTCAGCACTGACGTCTATGTGAGGTTTAATCGGTTGTATTACAAGTAAATGTAGATGTCAGCGCACTTAGGACGAAATGATGGTTTGGATTATTTTGTAATTAAAGTAAATTTTTAAGTTAATGAGGTTTACGTCAACAATGTCAGATCGAGTATTAACATACATTGAAATTTATAAATACGCTGGTTTGAGACAATTAACGAGACATAATATGACATTACGAGCTGCCATTATTTTTATCGTTTACCCCATATACGATGACTTCGGATTCGAACACCGGATGTCAGTCACTTTGCTTTTAATTATACGAATAGCATTTTCTAAGGTCGCACACCGACATGCCGAGTGCCGCCAGATCCGGGTGGCGCATACCTGTTGGTGGAAAAAAGTATAAAACTGCAGATGTGATAGTAGGTATGTATTCTGAACGTCTTCATTGACCGCTAGACAAAGAGTCTCCTAACTTTATATACTCCTAGTAGTGTTAGTATAATATTATACTATGTAGTACACACATCTCATTTCTCAACTGTACTTACTCTACTACACGTATATAAAGTAATATGTATTATGTGTTTACCTACATAAACATCCGTTACAATAAGGACAAACTTATCAATCTTGCTACAAGATATCCGCTATACAATACTGACTTGCTAATCGCGTAGCCAGATCAAACTTAGGAAGTCATCTTTATGATATTTATAAGATTTAGTGTAAAAAACGCACAATAATAATGTGTTTTCCAAGTAAAATAGCCTCTTATTGCTCGTTAAATGAGCCCTTCTCATCCTGCGCCTTACTGTGTTCAACCGTTACGAGTTCCCACTCCTGCACCGCCGTGATGAGACTGAGATATAGGTTAAATCTCGCAGTATGTTCTAGTTTGTACTTTAAGAGAAAATGCCTTCAGTTATTTCCAATGGGCGGGAATAATTTTATACAATCAACATTCAACACTAATATACAGGGTGTTTTCAAAACTGCACGGTACCATTGTAGAGATGTCATTTCCACCACAAAATAATACTGCATTCAACAAAACAGTGGCTACTTTGAACAATTAAGTACTAGCAATAAAAAATGCATTTTTGACAACGGGGTCATACATGCGAATGGAGCGAAAAAAAGATGGACAAGTGTGAGTAGAACTCGCGTCTTGAGGGTTTCGTACCATTATAACAATTTTATAAAAATTAAGTTTGTCACGTAATAATGCCACACAGAATTAGAATTTAATTATATTCGGCTTTTTTCCTTTACTTGTGCTATGAGACCTTCCTTGGTACTCAAATTTTAAGATTCTAGGTCAACGGGAAGTTTTGATAAGTGAGTCAGGATCAAAATACCTACGTGAATTTTGAAAAATCGTATTTTTTTAATGCATTGAGTTATAAGTTTGATTTCTTTACAGGATTATGGGGTCGTAGACCTTAGTATTTGATATTCATTTCAACTTGATACTTCTAGCCGTTCCTGAGAAAAGGGGTCTTGACGGACAGACAGACAGACGGACAACAAAGTGGACCTATAAGGGTTCCGTTTATTTCATTCTGAGGTACGAACCCAAAAAAAAACAAACTAAAAACTAGATTATAAAACTGGCTATACGGTCAGGATAAATTAAGGTTTCTGTCAAAAGAGCGAACCGGCGCAGCGCGGCAAGTAAAGGCTAGTGTATATAATATATATTCAAATATAAACAGGTATATGCGTATGGCCCTTATGTAACAGTTTGATCCACCTGTTGCGAGTGCATTGTGTGTGAGCACGAGATTTTGTGAATCAATAAAATGTTTCGTGTGTTTCACATCCACATCCTCTATATACGCAACCCCGTGATGTCAACTGTCACAGATGCAAATTATATACTAATAGAGCGTCAACAACCAACCATAAAGAGCACTAACTTATTTTAGACTCTAAAATCCTTCCAAATCAACAGCAGAAACTAAACGGTTAAAAGTAAAGCAACGATTGTTTCTCAAGGGATTAAAGAATACAACATTTTATAGAATAAGTTTTAAAGCACATTAAAAAGCCATCGAAAGAATACTGAGATGTTAAAAAAACGCGTGTAAGAATATCAATACAAGAATACTAGGTATATAGCTATTATAGCTGCCCGAGTGCAAATCGCTATTTCGTTCATTGCTCATCCCCATTTTGTCGTAGCTTAATAATATTATACTATAGCCGTCACGAAGTAGACTTTTAAATAGCGAAAGAATTATTCTAATAGTGAATCTCGAGTTTATGAGGTGACACAAAGATTTAACAAAACAAAAACAATAATAATATATATTTTATCACTAATTGGAAAGACAGAAAAAGAAAATTGAACCAGTGGTCCCAAAGCTATTTTTGGACATTATAATGCGAATAACACATAAAAATATATAGGTACCTACCTAGTACCTAATCCGAAAAACCTTTGTTACATATTATGGTAAGGCAAAATATAGTAGTACACACGTATCATAGCACAGCAAATGTAATTTAAGCTGTTTATAATAGCATTCATTATTTTCTGAAGTTGCGGCCGGAATAGAACGCTACATATTGTCTACCTGCCATGAATACGATAAACTAGCAAACTATTCAACCAATTTTCATGCGTTTTTCACAAATGGGTAAAGAAAATATTTGAGAATTGGCCTTAGGCTATATATCATTACGTTATATAACAGCGGGTTTGTTTTTTCCGACCATATTTCAAAAATGGAAAAGTGTTTTTTTCTAAATTATTATTAAACTAGCGGTCCGGTTCGGTTTCGCCCGGATGCTATGAATTTATGACTTATTATCTCCCCCCGCGAGAAATTCCCAGTAATATAAAATCCTGTATATATTGTTAATTTATTATCCTCCCCCCGCGAGAAATTCTTTTCCTGCGAGGCGAAGCCAGATATAATATTAATATGATTCCGCCAATACGCTAGAATGCAAAAAAAATTGCAGTTACCTGTTGTTACTATCCCACAGGAATTACCCCCCCCCCCGCGAGAAATTCTCATCCTGCGAAGCAAAAATCGCCATTACGTTTATTAGGATTCCGCTGAGATTTTTTTTAATCGACAATTAATATCATCATAACATTAGCGTATTTGGAGAAAATATTCATAAATTATATACCTAAACCTTCCTCGTGAATCAGTCTATCTATTGGTAAAAACCAAATGAAAATCGCCTCAATATAGTTTCTGAGATTAGCGCGAACATCCAAACAGACAGACGCGACGAGGGACTTCAATATTTTATAATATGTATAGATATTAAACATAAATATTATGTTTGTTGCAATCTCAATCTTATCATTCTGAAAGAATGTGATGCTATGAGCAATAATTTCTATAAATACAATTTATTAAAAACATTTAATTTCTACAGCTATGGACTTTGTTTAATAATTTATCTTCAAAATTTATTCTCTTGAGTAATAACTTTTTTAGAAAGCTTAAGACTATAACTTGGAATCAGCATTAATTATTTATAAAAAAAAATATTACACAATCAATCAAATGCATTTATTCATCAACATTTCCGAGTTTTTCTTTCCACAATTAATACAGTAGAATTCGTCTATTACGACTTCGTTTATAACGGCTAACAGTTTTTAGCGACGTAAATGCAAACTCAAGTTAGGTTTCATATAGACGTACTATGAAAGCGTATCCGTATAGTACGACTCCGGTTTAAGCGACCGACAGCTTTTAGCGACCTAATTTTATAATAATCGTCCGGTTAGAAAGAAATTACAATACATATTGTTCCTCTGTTCTGTAATATACACACATATGTGCAATGTTTAATTTTCATTAAAGTTACATAATACATACATACATATGTATACATATGTACAGTCGCGAACTAAATAAAGTTTACACTTGAGTTTTTCAGTGTAAGTTCACAAAAAGTCAGTAACTTAGTAACAAATTTAGTTTTTAATATTAAGTGTAAATGTCAAAAATTAAAAAAAATAATTGTCGTTTAAATGCCTCGAAATTATTAAAACGATGAACAAAAAAGAAGAATCATTGCAAGATTGGAAGAAGGAATTTGCTAGTATCAAATGTTATCAAATCTTTCTATGTTTTAATCGAATAATATTGAGTAATTTGAATTGTATAATAAACAAATGAGGTGTTTTGATAATAGTTTTTTATTGAATTTTTAGGATGTAACCTTAATAATAGATACATTACTATCAAAAACCAAATTACAATATGCAAAAATTAAAAAACCGGTAACTAGATGATACAGGTGTAAACTTTTTTAAGTCCGCGACTGTACATATGAATTTGTACGTGTAAATATATTTTGTTTTATTTTCATAGAAATTAATCTATTGTATACACTTATATGTATTATATAAAAACAAGCTTAAATTATGCGGTCGCTTTGTGCGTCGTCCGGTTAATACGACATAATGTCGCCGGTCCCTTGAAAGTCGTTCTATCCGGATTCTACTGTATTTATAATTTGATTATTGAATTGCATACCGAACGTGATTATATGATTTTAAAATGACGCACATTTTTTATTTTTTGTATTTTGCAAGTAGACAAAAAGAAAGGCTTAAAGTATCTTTTCTTTCCTTTTCTAAATTTTTTTTGTGTTTTAAGATTATACGCTTATATACCCAGTTAATATTTAATTGTCCCAAAAACGATTGCTCTTAATTTTTATTAGAACTATATCAATTAGGCCTGGCACTGACAACACATTTTTAACTGCACAATCGTTCGGTCGGTCGATCAACGGCCAGCGCACAGAGACCCAACTAAATGATTCACAGACTATTTAATCGGCCGATTTAACAGAGGCAGGTGAGCGCATGGTCATAAGAACGCTTAAGCTTAATAGGGTACATGCCAGTGGACAGTGATCAATATAAAACTTTGTTATAATGAAAGTTTATGCTCTAAAATATTTATTAGAATTTTTATTTTTATTAATTAAGTTTCGTAAACGTATTTAAATTAATAAATAAAATCATGATTTTTAATCTATTTGTCACGTGACTTAAAACACCGCGTGACGTCAATTTTAAGTAAAAAATACATGTATCCATAGCAACGCAGCTTAGATTGTTTACATTATGTTTGCATAAGTACAAAACCGTATTTTTCAACACTCTGTTTCTGGGTCTTTAAATAATATTTGTAGCTAATATAAACGAACTTTCATAAAATTATGACGTCATATTTGAGTAGAGCAAAAACGATTTTTAGCGGGCGAGCCTAACATAAATATTTCAAAAATTATTTTTGAGCTTATTTGAAATCAGAATGAAGTGATTTGGGTGTAATTTTGTTCATAATTTACTGCTCTATTAATATAACACAAAAAAAAAAATTTAGTCATCTACCCTATTCACAGTAAAGGTCAAGTCACAGTCTGATTAAGGTACGGTCACGATCTGACACCACATACTCGTATTTTTACATGCATTTTGTATACACTGTTCACATTATAAAGCACGGTCACATCACGTTCCAGTCAAATGCACTGTAGTATTTCTTCCCAACAATATTTCGGACCGTGACCACAATGTTAAGCAATAAACACCAAGAAATTATCGAAATTGTTTCAAAATCGAAATTTTACCCTTTAGTAGAGACTAAAATGTGCCCCTAAAATCTTAATAATATCGGCCCGACAGGGCCAGAGTTACAAAATGTATGAAAACACTACATTCAATTATATATTATAGTTGAATAATTATATTTGTTTTAAAAAGTGATATAGGGAAGTATATTTTATTTGTATTACTTAACACGACATAATTTTCAGAACTTTTATAATTCACTTCTGACTACTGAATGCACTGTATAATTGGTGTATTTGATCAGACCGTAACTTGACCTATAGTGTGAATCGGCCCATAGATAGTCACTCATGCAACTAAACGGTCGGCTAACAACAAATTGTTTGCCAATGCCAGACCTAAGTAAAACCAAAACATGATCTAAATTCCAGTTTACTACTGGCTACTAGAAAAAGTATTAAGTACCTAATTACGTATTTACATTTTTTATAAAAAAAGCAAAACAACAGTGTCAGAGAATTTTCCGAACCCCTTAATATGAACCTTTAAATGACGATTTATTGATTATGTTTGTATATAATAGTATTATTGCTTAGCTTATACCTATGTAAATTATAACATTGAAGAAGTGTCATTGTATTATGTAGGTACTAGCTGCCCGGTCCGGCATCGCCCAGTTGCTATGAATTTATGATTTATTATCCCCCCTGCGAGTCGAGTCATATGTCTCTAAAATGCAAAAACATTGCAGAGTTACGTTTTGTTACTATCCCACAGGAATTATCCCCCCGCGAGAAATTCTCCCCCTACGAAGCAAAGCCAGGCTGATGGTGTTTGTAATATTAATGGGATTCCGCCAATTCGCTAATTTTTTTCGACGTATTCGGCAAATATCATCATAATACTAGCTAATTTGCACAAAATATTCATAAATTATATACCTAAACCTTCCTCGTGAAAACCGAATGAAAATCCCCACAGTATAATTTCTGAGATTACCGCAGACGCGGCGGGGGACTTCAATTTACAATATGTATAAAAAGAGATTCAAATATTGGAACGTTTAAAAAGATTCAGACAGATTTTATACGCCGCGCTGCATTCGAATTAAATTCTGTTATTAACTAAATTAATCTCTCTTTATTATTTTTAACCCCTTTAATAGACTATAGAACTCTTTTTAATAAAATTAATAAAATCGAAGCATTTTTTAAAGAATCATATTCAGATACGAATAAGCAGCTAAAGTTTCACAGTATATTCGTAATCAATTTTGATAAAAATAAAACAGCATATCACAGAAAACAAATGCCATGTAAGCTACGAAAATAAAATAAATTATTAATATTAAAGTTTTAAATGATACGTAAATACGTAAAATGAAGACATTATCAAACAATGGCAACTGCCGCAATGATAAGACAACTGGTCCAACCAATCACAGCGAGTTCATCATACAGCTATCTCTGTCATCTCGCATATGGCACGCTGTTATCAGTCACTTATTATCAAGCCTATGTCTTGAAGACAACCTCTGACTCTAAGCCGATGACCTCTGCGGCATATACGGATAATAACAGATCTTTGTCCGATACGCTAAGTTCACGGGCTGTGTTCGCTGTTGTGTCGTCTTATACACGAGATAGTCAACGATAAACTACACATAATTATTATGCTATATGCCCACATCAAAGATGATTTTAAATTTTTTTCTGTATAGACATGAGGTTTTCAGGCGGTCGAAAACAAAAATAAGTAGTTTCACGACAAATAAACTCATTATCATTCTGAAAGCTGATAAAATTTTGAACAAAATAACGTCTGTTTAAAAAAATATCTTGCAAAAAGCAACGTCGCTTTGGAAACCCAAGGCTAAAATGTAAATGCCTTTTTCAACCGCGGCTGTATTTATTTATGTTCTTTATCGAATTTTAGATTCATTGAGAAAAGAACGCCCTAATTATCATGCTTTTTTATCACCTACCGATTTCTTAAAAACTTTAGAAGCTTTAGGAAATGAAAGCTGAAATCATTACAGAGATTTATTGAAAATTACACGTCCTCTTTATAAATAAAATTGACGTGGCCGAATGCTTTTTATAGGGATTCTTTTCGGTGGGCCAGCCTATGTAAATATTTTCTAAGTCATCATTTTTTTAATAAAGAAAACTATATCGCGATAAAGTTCATCCGTTATTTTTTATTTGAATGGATTGCAACTTCCAAAGTCATTATAGATAAACCGTCGGCATCAGTAAAATATAATAGATTTTATGTCATTTTTATATTTACATATTATGAGCAATCAAATTTATAATATAAAAGACTCACTGTATGTGGAGATTGTAGATCGGAAAAATATGTGTTAATTAATGTCTTAAAACTGAATATCTCAAATAAAACCAGTATTGTACTAATTTAATAACTTAGATATATCAATTCCATTATTCCAATGTTCTATTTATTAATTACGTCTTATCAACTTAAAAAATCAAAAACTTTTTTAAAAACAATGGTTTTCAAAACCAAAATGCACTAGAAAGTAGAAAATAATTTATTTTTTAATGATTATAAGTATATATAATTTTCAACATTTGTAAAAAGAAAACTAAGTGGGCACTCATAAAATTTTACTGTTACTGTTATGTTACAACATACTATTCGTAATATTATGTTTTAGCGCCTAATGTTCTTTTTACAAATGCTGAAAATTATTTTGTTCAACTTATAATCACTAAAAGAAATATTTTCTACTTTGTAATGTAGATTTAAAAAAAAACATGTGCGACGACCCCATTGGAAAGAAATATTTTATAATAAGTGGTTTTAATAAGTACTTAGCAATTCAGTTACAGTAGATTTCTTTCAAATGTGGGACCCCATTATACCTCAAGTTACAATATGTTGTGCTACAATTTATCGTAATCGCAAAAGGTAAATTTCCTTTGCACGAGACATAATAATTGCATAGCTAACATAATAATAATCAATGTTTGTCTTGACAGTGAGGTGCATTCATTATCTAATGTCATCCTATATCTGGCTGCATTCTGATTGCAGAGAATGCCCGATTAGTGCATATCGCTTAATGCATACGGTGATGGCCAAACATCACAAATGCCATCAAAGACGGGTCAGTTCTCGTAAGCTATTTAAGGGCTTATCATCCATTATCATATCAAGCGCATACATGGTATGCATATACAAGCTGTGTCGCCGATCATGGAACGTGATATTTTAAAAAGTTTATCAAATTTATTATGTGGGCACATTATTGGAGACCTTGATCTTTTTGTTTCAAACAGGCCCGTCTTTAGTTGGGCAAATTTAATTGATAATAATAACAATTGAACGTTCAAAGCACATTCAAGCAAGGTTTTACAGGGTCGGCATATATGATCCTAAATCTGTTTCGAATACTTGTTTGGTTTATTGACATTGTACAATTGAGGGGATGAGTCATGAGAATCATAGTATTCATAGTAGTGTAAAATGTTAAGCACACCATATTTTGAGAAAAGTATGCTTTTGAGTTCGTTTTTAGAAAAAAACTCTGCTTTCTTGGAACATTTCAGACAGTATCTACATATACCTACCGGTAAAGCAGATTTTTTAAAATGTTTAACCCCCGACGTAAAAAAGGCCTTTGTCTGTCTGTGGTATCGTAAATAAATAAAAAAAATTTCTTAACGTACTTTCAAGTAGTTGAAAATAGGCAAATGCGTACATTTTCACACTAAAAAAATTATACCTACTCGAAAAGTCATTTACAATAAAGTCATTAAACATCTCGTTAAACATTTATTATTATGTTGTAATATGAACTTAAGAATATAAAAAAAAATTTCCGAAGTGAAAAAAATCAATGTTACTCAATTAAGTCAATTGTTTAAACAATATATCGATTTTATCACAGGTTACTGGCCGGCACCATGCATTCTGAAAAAAAATTGAATACGAATAATTTTTCATACGAGGGCAATGATTCCGCCTGCACTAAAATGGTTAATTACCTTTTCAGTGAGTGTGTGGGTCATTCAGGATCTATTTATTTTAATCCATAAAAAGACACATCACTGTCATGATCGCCAAGAATGCAGTGTCAGTTTTGCGAATTTATTTAGACTAGTACTTATCGCCTGCAGTACGGACGAGATTCGACCAATTGTGTCTGTAAAGTAACGAAATTATAATTGGAATTTATAACATCAACTGCATAACTGTACCGACAACGAAGAAATCCGACAAAACGATACCCTCTACGTATTGATAGTTTATAGAAACTCCGTGGTGTGTCACCAGAGGTCTCAAATTACACCAAACAGCGAGAGAAACAACGCTATGTATTTTTTTGAATGTAATATTCTCCCGTGCAGACAAACTTTATTTTACCTTGCTTAAATGCAACATACACACATGATTTTTTTATACACATCTATGGCACAGTATCTTTCGAATGATATAAGATTCATTCCCCTCCTTTCATAATAAATAGTAAAAAAACCGGCCAAGTGCGAGTCGGACTCTCACACCGAGGGTTCCGTACAACCACCAGTGATGTTTGAGATAAGCTTGAGATAACGTTACGTATAGTGTTTGTTTCATTTAAATCGGTTGACAAATAAAAAAGAAATGTCAATTTTAAAATGCGACTGTTTTTCTATGTGACACCGTTAATGGAAATGTCAAAATTGTTAAACAAAATAAACTGTTTAGTCCGACTCACACTTGGTCGGTTTTTATTTATTGTTTTATTTTAGAGTTTGCACTATAATCACAAGAAGTTTAACGCTTGTATGTATTACCGTTTGTACGATAGAGCAAAAACAAAAGAACGTTGAAAAAACGTTTTTTGCATGGGGACTCCCTTAATTTTTACTTTTTGTTTTTTTTATTATTTGTTAGGATATCCGTCATAATAACACATTATGTGAAAATTTCAACCGGCTACCTATTACGGTTCAAAAGATACAGCCTTTTAAAGGTAGGACAGACAGACAGACGGCGTAGGCTTAATACGGAACCCTAAAAAAAGGAACCACAATTTTCGGTGTTCACGTATTAATATAATATAGATTTTAAATGTACGTTGATGAATGAATTTCATTCAAACATGCGACGTTCATGTGGTAAAACGTGCTTCGAGGCATGTGATCGGAAATTCTGTCTCTATTCATTTCGGCGAAAAATGGATCGTTAAATCAACTCAACGTCGCATTAATCTTATTTTACCGCAAATTTAACATAAGCGGTTTTGACTCTTGGTCACAGATATTATAATAGATCTAAAAGTGTTTGAATAAGTCAATATCATACATTCATATACCCGGATTTCGATTACTATCTAAAAACTATTTTGATGCACTTATGTCTGTTTATATATAATCTAATTTAAAATATACATAAAATGATATAAAGAGATAGCCCTGTCACAAACTGTGAACATGTATGTACTGTGTAGATAATCTAATGGAAAATATCCATCAAAAAAACATTATCAAAGAATCAGACCTCAATTTTTAATATAAAAACAGACGTGAACTTTGCCAGATGTTATCTGTTCTTTTCACGCTACAAAGTAAATGATCGCAACCAAAATGTACTATGAGTCACAGAATTAAGGCCCAGTTACTCAAAAAAGAAGGTGAATTGTTCACATATTTACAAAATATCTTCTACGTGTCCACAAATAGTTGCCTCAATTTCGTCCGGGTAGATTTTGATTTGGCAACAAAATAATCAAGAACAACAAACTCACATATCACTTTACTGGTATCTCTTATCGTTTATGCCAGCATACACCAATTTAGCTTAGAAATCGCGTGCGGGATCCCCGACTTGATTTACATTTTTCGGTCACTGCCCATCCCCCTTTTGTCTCAGCGTAATAATATAGCATCGGGAAGAACAACGAAAGAATTTTTCAAATCGATTCGGTAGTTACTGAAATTACCCGCGACAAACATACAAACTTTTTCCTCTTTATAATATTAGTATAGATAAAATTTATTTTTTTATTGTAGATTATAGACGCCCAACAACTAAGATCATTAAATTAAATTAAAGTATGTCATAAAACATCCATGAGTGAAGGTGAGATTCGAACCCACGACAGTTTGATTCAAAGGCTAGCACGCTAACCGTTACACCAAGTTGTCCTCTAGATAAAATGTTCAAAATATGTACTTCTTGCGGATTTCCCGACAACATCCCCAGTTTACTTAAATATACGGTAAACTGTAACTATGATTAGGTACCTAAACCTCAACAGGTTTGTATCATCAGCGTTGCCAGTCACTTTTATCTCTTGGGTACGCGCAGTAACTTAAAATAGTACGCAAATTTTTCCTAAAGTACGCCCACGATAAAAAAAATTATAAAAAAATAGGACCTCTTTCAAAAAAGTCACTAAAAAGATGAAAATAATAAAATTTTAAGGTCGGTGCCAATTTAATTACTAAAACTTTTTATATTAGTAATTAAATTGACGCAGACCTCAAAATTTTGTTATTTTTCTCTTTTTAGTGGCTTTTTTGAAGGTGGCTGTATTTTGTTATAATTATTTTTTTAATTTTTACTTTTTGGTAGCTTTGCAATACGTAGTTTGTACGTTAATAACCGACGTATTTCTTGATATTTGATTACTAAATTAAAAAAATAAACTATTGAACCGATTTAAGTAAAAATGTATGTGGGACCACCTTGAAGGTATGCCTTATTAAATGAAACAAGAGTTATCAAAATCGGTTCTAAAATTCAGGAGATAGGGGGTTAAAATACATAAAAATATGATTATTAAACTTAAAAAAATCACATATTAACAAAAGAAAAAGAGAAAGTTATATACAATTATTTGTATAATAAACGAAGAAGGAAATATATATTAGGGGACCATCAATTGGTTTAAACTTGAAGGGAATAATATAATAAAATGTGACCACAGAGCAGTCGTATTTGCTATTAAATTTGTAAAATTTACCGAAATGCAAAAGATGTATTTATAAATGTTAATTTTTGGAGACGCTTCATTTTGTGGACTGGGTCCGAATGCAATTTCAATTTTCAAGTATTAAAATTTAAAATGTACGCAAAACGCACGGAGAGTACGCGAGTACGCAAAGAGGTCGGATAGTACGCAAAACGTACTGGCAACGCTGTGTATCATACAATTCACACTATAGGCGCAAGAGACATACACTATGCACAGCTTTCCGTCATAATATAGCGCAAGAGGTTAAGAAGTGTTATTTATGGTAACAAAAAATACGAACAGTCTAAATTTAAAATAAAAATAGTAATACTCCGCCACTGTATTATCGAAACATGACTTTAAAATATTAGCAAGTACTCTGCCATATACGCTAAATCGGTTTTAACTGTTGTACATATAAAAAATCGCGATTACTATCGATGTTGCAGGGATCTGTCTGCACGATGTTAAATGTAAAACTGAAAAATATTTATACATTTCAGTACATAATCTCATTTCACTGGGCAACGATTAAAGTCAAACGAATTGCGCAAGCCTTTTTTATATATTATGCACATTTTTAATGCACGTCTATAACTACATACAACTAAACATCCCAACTGACTGACTAACTGTCAGCTGATTAACAATTATATACAGTAATATTATACACAACAGATTATTTTGTTGGATCCTTTAATTTCTGTCAACGTTTCGAAAAACATTGTTTGACCAACGAAAGAACGCTTGTCGAGAGAGAGAGAGAGAGAGAGAGAGAGATCGTAGATTATAGACGCTCAATCTACGAACTCTCTCTCTCTCTCTCTCTCTTTCGTTGGTCAAACTATACACGATGACCAAAAATCTATTGATAAATTGATAACAATTCAATCTTGAAGGGATTTTTACTATTTTTCATGTTGAGAATTGGCTTATTATAGACAAGAAACATCTATCAATACTTGCAATAAAAAATGGTGGAACCTTTGGTGTAAAGATACGAAATGTTACAATCACCACAAAACACCAAACCATAACAAACACTCTCGACGTACGTTTCGCCAACCAAGTTGGCATCATCAGGAGATGATCATCTCCTGATGATGCCAACTTGGTTGGCGAAACGTACGTCGAGAGTGTTTGTTATGGTTTGGTGTTTTGTGGTGATTGTAACATTTCGTATCAATACTTGGTCTATAATTTCATTTTCCTGCAATTTTTTTGGGTATTGTGCATGACACCTAAATAGTATCCCCAGAATTTTCGTCTGTCTGTTTGTACCAGTAGGTATAAGATTTTTGATGAAACAATTAAAAAAAAATTAAAGTATAATCTCCGACTACGATCGGGTTGAAACAACGTTTCTATCAAAAGTCAAAACCGACAAAAACGCGAACGAAGCCACGAAAAAGTTATTTTGAAGGCATTGTCGGCGGAACGACTTTTGGGGGGATCCCATGTCACTTATGAAAGCTTACAGTGTAAAGAGTATTAAGTATACTAGTTTACAATTTGGGGGGGGGGTCTTAGCTCCCCCAAACCCCGCTTCCGCCGACAATGCTTAAAAAAGTCGTTTGATGCCATCACTACTATCATGTATAAGAAAAGTTTTTGACAAAATCGACATAACTAACGCGAAACTGGTAAAGGCTATAGTATAAAGTGACCACACGTCCCGATTTTGGTGGGACAGTCCCGCTTTTTGGTGGACTGTCCCGCGTCCCGCCGATTTTTAAAAATGTCCCGCTTTTTAGAAAATATCTGCATTTCTTATTTTAAATGTACTGTAAAAATATATTACCTATTATTTATTAAGTATTATGGTGAATATAAAGAAATAAAAAATACATAAAAAAAGCACATAAAATGCATGCAGAGTAAACTAAATTAGGCAATGTACCGAGTTAGATTTACTCGGTGGTGTTCGATCATTGTCGTTACGTCTCGGCTTAATTTTTTTTAAATAAAAAATTTAATTTGATTAAAAATCATGATGTTCAAATTATTATTTTTTACAAATATTTTTATAGTTACCAATAATTAATAATAAATACATTTTTGTACAAGTATATGAATGTATACAATAAAATATATATAACTAAATTGTAATTCTAATTTCTAATATTTTCATCCCATTTGTCCCGCTTTGTCTCAATGAAAATGTGGTCACTTTACTATAGTAGGTAAATGCATAGTGAAATATTTCCTTACCGACAAATTTTTCAGGCTGGAAGCATTTGATAAATAAAGCACGTATAATTTTAACCACTTTGATAAGCCACTTTTATAATTGTTTAGCACAGAACACTTACTTTTGAAAATAACAGTACGTATATAAAAATATATTATATTATTTTCCAATTTCAAGCGTAAAAATTGCTGGCACACATTTCTTATTATACCTGCTGTCGATAAAATGTTAAATTTAAAAAAATTACTCTTCCTTCTTTGAAATCGGTTAAAAATAGACGTTACATGTTAAAACTTTATTAAAAAATTAATGCTACGACTTTTTATTACAAGTAAAACATACATAATATACTAGATCTCATATCACATCTTTAACATGTGACCCTACTCCTTTTACATTATGAATATTAAACGTATGCTATAATATTAATACCCTACAGCTTTTTAAAATCTGTTTTAATTATGTTACCATTTTTTTAAATTTTTAACACTTATTCACAGCAACATCTGTACAAATAATGCGAAATAAAATAATACACATTTCTTTAAATTAGATATTACATAATTTGACTAGAAATTATGCAACTAACAAGTAGATGTTGTGTATATTTAATTTTTCTTAGTTTTAACTGTACAAGGTACAGTTAAGACGCTAGTCAGATAATAAATAACGATTTATAGTTATTATGTAATGTTGTTTTTTTTTTGTAAAAGATTGTGTTAAAACTGGATTATTAGATTTTTGATTTTGCGAGAATAAAGTTGGTTAAAATCTGTCTTTATTCTTTTTATAAGAATACTTATTAGTAGAAAGATTTTAAAAATACAATGTAAAAATATAAAAGCGGGTCCATAATAGACTACTACTAATTTATACCATTGACACACACTGAATACAAACATTACTGCAAACACGTTTCCGAACAATTAATTATTAGTCATTTTTAAATAAATAAATTTTTATTTGACAAAGTCCAGTCAAGGTTATTCAACCCTGATAGTAAAGCGAAAATAAATTATTATATACACACATTTAACAATTAATATTAAATATTATGTTGCAACAGGCAATGGAAGAATTTTAAAAAATACAAAAACAAACAAAAAATGCAAATGAAACGTAAGTAGAAAGCATTAAACATTTTTAACCTTAAAAAACAAACTATATAAAGCTGAAAATTGGCATACATCTATATACCTATAGGTACATTTTAATTCAAAGATTATACGAATATAATATGGTGTGCAATGTGCAGAAAGGTGAACGTGAAAGTGGGAGGTGAATTAGTCAACACCCTGTATTGTTTTCGTGTTTAATCTAAAATATTCAATGAACACCTCTCCAGGTTTCACTTATATTCTCCATGTAAAGCTCGATTTATAATATCCGGTCAGACACGGCGCGGGAACGTTGCGTTTCCGGTAAGACAAACTGTTTACATGCATTTCAAATACGAATATTTTATACTTAGCGGATCCCGTCCGTCGTATTTGAAATGCATGTAAAAATGTATGTCTTGCAAGAAACGCTACGTTCACGCGCCGTGTCTGACCGGATAATATAAATCGAGCTTTATGCAGTCAATTATCCGGGTTGCGCCAATTTTATAATAAAATAATTGCACTTATATCATAATAATTTTTTCGTTTTAGCAACTTGCTCCCGATTGTTGACTATACTTATATGTTACATGTAACACTTCGTTTTGTTTTCTTTTCAATTATTACTGTTATATAATATTCGAATTATATTTCTTTTTATGTTATATTAATCTTTAATTTGTCACGTATATGGGTACCTATACTGTATTGTGACATGTAGAATCCCACCGAAGCTTCGGCTTCGGTCAAAATCAGGCTAAAGCCGAATGTTGAATTTACTAAATAATCTTATCTAAAAAGCAAAATTGTGCTTATTGTATTATTTTATTTAAATCACGCACACACAACTCTGCAAACAAAGAATATTACAAAAAAACAAGAAATGAAAAAATAATTCTCAACTTCAACGCAATTGCGATCAACTTATTACAATATAATACGTATTTTTCCTCGCTTTTTTAGCATTATGCAATACTTTCGGCATAGGCCGAAAGTGAGAAAAAACCAAAGTTCGGCTTCGGCTAAAAAAGTGACCTTCGGATTGTGAGTGCTCTCTTAAATGATCTTTTAAGTTTGTGATACCTATATGCGTATTAAATAAATAAACAACAAGCCGGTGGGTCGTTTATTAGGACTAAAGTGCGACCCTTGAGGTCCACACGACGAACTTCCCAGTTTGATAAATATTTAATAATAATAATTAAATTAGATATTACACAGAAAAGTAATCATTTTAATCATTAAAACATCAATAATTAAAAAAAAAAAAAAAAAAAAAAAACGGCTGAACCGATTTTTATAAAATTTATGTCGAATCAAAATGACGTTAAGACGCCTCGATTGACACCCTTACGAAGTCGATATAATTTTTTATTCGCGAGATATTGTGTAAAATCTACTTTTTTGGAGGTTATTTGGTTAAGAAAAAAGAACGGCTCAACCGATTTTAAAAAAATTCCTTTCAGATCATATTTACGTTAATACGCGTCGATTGGCACCCCAACGTAGTCGATATCATTTTTCGTTCTCGAGATTTCGTCTTAGAAAGAAATGGACACATACATACGTACGTACGTACATACGTACACACACACACACACACAGACATCTTTCTAAAAGTAGTGTAAAAATAGTGTAGTGACCTTGAAACATAAAAATTTTTTTCCTTTTTGATTTCGATTTTCGGACCCATTACAATAACTTCCAATGGGAAGTTAAAAATGACCGCTCAAGATTAAAAATTGTAGAACATTTTTGACTGGATGTAATCGAGCACACAATTTACAAACATACTGTATAAATTGTATAATAACATTATGTAGATGTACATAAATACGGATAATATGTTGATACTTTCAATATATTTACATCTGTCACAGACGTAAAGTTGTTTATTGTTCTGTCCTGCCGCATAAATGCATCAATGCGTCTGTCGCAAGCCATTTACAAAATATTGTCAGTGTTTTTATGTAGGTATAGGTATTGTATAAACATTATTTTAATTTCAACATAAAAAAACAGAGGCAATGTACTGACAATTCCATTTGATATTTTACAAAGTGTGCCATTGAAGTCTTAATCAGGAGCGTAGTCAGAGATTAAAATTAGGGACCTGCATTTTCTTTAATCTTTATAAAAAAGAATACTTAACCTAAACCAACTTACATATTCTAACGTAGTTTACCGATTAAATTTTGAGGAGAGGATACGCCCTCCCTTAGCTTATATGAACTTATTTTGTTATTCCAAATCTTCATGGTTTCCGGGCTTGTAGGCCGTGGTCCGGTGGTATTTCTACCTGACGTTTCGTCTACAACTGCGGTAGACATTCTCAAAGGCGATGTGGCAGCGGTCGAAGTGTCCTCCTTGGCGGCTCACAGATCAGGAGGACACTTCGACCGCTGCCACATCGCCTTTGAGAATGTCTACCGCAGTTGTAGACGAAACGTCAGGTAGAAATACCACCGGACCACGGCCTACAAGCCCGGAAACCATGAAGATTTGGAACAATGCCGGCCGTGAAAGCTTGCACACTTGGATATTTTGTTATTGTTTTGTGTCCTGAATCCACCCATAGACAGTTACATACAGAATGTCCCAAAAGTCGACGTCCAAACGAAGTGAAGTGATAGGGGAGGTAATTTCCAATCAATATAGCCATATATGTGGTTATCCAATTGTTGACGGTACAAAAGTTATTTCATTTTTTGTATTTTGCTCTGAAATCGCACTAAAAATTAATTTAAAAAAATATATGAGTTGTTTGTTTATTTTTTTAATATGATCCTGAAGAGTCTACCTATAAAGACGGCCCTGCGTGTGGTCTTTACACATACTTTCTTTTTAAAATTTTGTATAAATTAAAAATTTTCTTAATTGATTACTCTCTCGTCTCGTTTTTTAAAGTGTTTTGAAGTTATCTTTTTTATTTATTTATTGTAGATTATAGACGCGTCGACATCCAAGGTCATTAGCGTCTTTCAACTACGCTAAATAACAACTAACTTAAAACTAAATAACATCACAAAACATCCATGAGCGCAGGTAGGATTCGAACCCACGGCAGTCCAGTCTAGAGGTTGCGGCACCAAGCATGCTAACCACTAGGCTATACTGCCCCCAAGTTATCGTTTTGGTAGGTACTTGTACAAGTAGAAAGTCGTAATTATACAATACTTCACGTAAAAAGCCATGTAGACTGTTGATAAAAAAACATAATATACAGGGTGTATCACAGAAAACCGAACATAGGGAAAAGTACACAGTACAAATTAGTTCAGATCAGAGATTGCTTTGCCCTCTATTCAGAGGTCGTTACCATGGTTACCATGGTGTACGTATACAGTAACAAATGCATATTGCTGTTCATTTGACAAAATCTGGATGAACTTAAAGACAAAATCGTCGAAGTATGTTTCAATATGACTCCTGTAATGTTAGATAAAGTGAGACAAAGTTTTTGTAACCGATTAAGCCACTGCTTAATTCAAAATGGAGGTTTATTTGAACATTTGCTTTAATTTTTTATTTTAACTGTTTGTTTTGTTTAATTATTAGTTAAAAAAATATTTTCTTAATAAAAAATTGTTTCATTAATAAAAATAAATTCATTTAATATTGAAGAATTTATTTCAACTGATTTTTCTAATTATTCATTATTAGCTATTATTGTTATTAAATAATGGTTAGTCAGCGTTACCATGGTACCCATTCTCATATGTGGCCAAAGTAATCGTTGATCCTAACTAATTTGCACAATGGAGTTTTCCCTATGTTCGGTTTTCTGTGATACACCCTGTATTCTACTATAGTGAGCACGTTTTTCATAGCAGGGAACACTGCAATGTTTTTATCTGTTTTGTAAGGAACGGATGTATTAGCAATTATTCTAATTATTCTATTCTTAAACACTTTACGTATAAAAGATAACAAGTGTATTTACAAGTTTTATGCGTTAAAATTGTATGTTTCGCGAGTGAAATGCAATTAAATTTACAGTAGTGATCTGCGCGGGTGTGAACTACAAGGTAGACTATCAGAGTGATGTAGAATCACTGAGTTAAAAGGTAATAGAGACCGTACACAAGGGAGCGTCTACAAATTACATAGCGCAAAATTTTCCAATTCCGACCCCCCCCCCTCCTTTCCCGCACCAGGACCATTTGTATGGTTGGGTACGCAAAGTAGTTACCTATAAGAAGTTTCACTTTTACTGTATGAACTGTGGTCTTCTCTTTTATCAGTTTTAAGTTCGTATCTTTTAATGGCTGGGGAAATGGGATATTAATATAATCAATAGCTGTGAGTAATTTTGTTTTCTTTATAATATTTAAATATTTATTCTTTAATTTCTGATCTGTCAAATAATTAACAGACTGACTTAATAACCCTAAATTCACCACGTGTACCTTTCGTTTACAAAAAAGTAGATCTCTAACGTATAATGTGTAGTTTTTAGGGTTCCGTAGCCAAATGGCAAAAACGGAATCCTTATAATTTCGTCGTTTGTCTGTCCGTCCGTCCGTATGTCACAACTCGCAGCCATTTTACTCGGATACTATTGGCACTATATAGATGAAATTTGGAAGGTAGGTGCTTTCCATAGAAATAGGTCTTCCTATGAACTGCTAATACAGTAGTGAAGTGAAATTACGAAAAAAAGAATTAGAAGTGGCACTCCATACATGTAAATGAGGAATGAAAAAAAAATTCCAGTGCACATAAGCGTATGGAGTATCGTTAAATAGGTTTTCAAAAATGATGAAGAAGATTCAAAATGACTTTTCTATTTAATTCAATAGTTGGTGAGATATGCGCTTCTAAAGTCGTAAAAAGTGTGTCCCGGCCTCTCTAACTTTTGAACTATGGGGTGGAAAATTCTGAAAAAATTTAAGGAAGTAGAACTTATAAAATACTTTCAACGAAAATTGGTTTGAATAAGATATGTTGTGTAGTTTTTGAGATATGGGATATTTTCGACCGACTACGGAACCCTTCACTGTGCGTGGTCCGACACGCACTTGGCCGCTTTTTTATTTCTACAGTGTTTATAGGTAAACGCAATAATGTAGTGCAACTTACATAAGGGGTTAAGACGGTGTGTGCAGAGAAAGCGGCACCCTTAGTACACACACAGCGCACTCACACACACATACTGCACTACACACATACGTGATATACAACAGAGCGTGCTTGAATGTGTAGCTGTACTGTACGGCAGTGATAAGGAATCTGCGGCGCGCACTGCGATAACGGTCGCTGCCGTAATACACCGCGCTGCTCGACGCCGCCCGCCGTTATGAGGGATGCGCAAACGTTACTACAACTACAATTTTATATCTAAAAGGTATAAAATTAGGTATAAAATTGTATCATCTGATGCAAATTGGTTTCCTATCAGATTTAGACAAATTTCTTCAAATTATTAAGAGGATAAAACACATCCTTAACTAATCACCGACTTAAGCATCGTTCGGGGTTTTTTAAGAGCTTTGCCCAGAAAAACAAGCCAATTTAACACAAAGAACAAAGACTGTATTGAAATACAAAAAAAATATTGTGGTAGGTTAATGGAACGCCATAACAAAATCTGTAACATAATGTACAATATTTTATACCTTATGACAATAAAATCATATCTTATGACTTATCTTATCTTCTAATTATCTTCAACAGGTATTGTAACAACCTTGAAAAGAGGATTGGAAGTAGAAGGAGTTACCCAAACGCGCGTTATTTGAATGAAATTTTAATTCAACTAAAAATTCTAAAGAAACTACTGAACGTGTAACTTCTAACTAGCGGCCCGTCCCGGCTACGCCCAGGTGGTATAAAATTATGATTAAGCGTACGAAAACAGTTTTTTTGACAAAACACCGTCATAGTTCAGCCATTTTGTACAAAATATTTACAAATTATATACACAAACCTTCCTCGTTTATCGCTCTTTTTATTAGTGAAAACCGTTTCAAAATCCGTTCCGTGGTTTAGAAGAAGTAAGCGGAGAAACAGACAGAGGCAGACAGCGACTTTGTTTTATACTATTTATAGATATCGAGCGCTTACCGTATCAGTGCTGTACCTCCGCTGTACCGACCCGTTAGGAAACGGCCTTACAATTCTACTTAATAAAGTTTGTCCATTCCTCATTGTAGAATCAGAGCACACACACATACATAATACATGGGCCGTCGTCGACCGGCCCTGGTGCGATAACGAACGTTTTCAAAATGGAATATTCGTGCTGTTTGTGTGTTTGTTGTGTTATCATCCCGGCGATATCAACGCTTTAATACACAACACGGTCGACTTGCGAACTATCGTCTTCCATGTCAGGTTAGGTTCACTCATATCGCTAAGCTACATATTAACTGTTCTGCTATAACGTATAGGTAGGTACATACAAGTGTGTAAAACTTGGCAAAACTAGTACGTAGGTATATATCTATAAAAATATCAGCAATGCATTTGAAAAAATCTACATACATAATATTTAGTTTATGTGCTGGCGACAAACATTTTTTTATCAGAAAGGAAATTAAATTCTAACGGCTAAATAGTTAACCTTCATCGGCCATCGCTAAAACACGATAAAGAACATCCCCCTATATTATTAAACGAGTAAATTTGGACGAGGACGGCGGCCGTCAGCGTTGATCGCCCCCGCTGTTCTTTATATTTTATTTATCACCAAATACATTTTATTAAAACAGATTTCAATTTCTTCGAATAAAATTCTCAATGGTTAGATCAGCCATACTCTAAGTGTGTTCCGCGGAACCCTAGGGTTCCGCGATACTTCTGTAGGGGTTCCGCAAGAATTTAGAAAAAAAATTTAAACACCTCTCCCTGGTCGACCGTTCTGTACGTTCAATGATCGTCGGACGTAGAATCTACCTAGACTTCACGAGTTTGCTGCAATTTTACTATGAATGAGCGCGCAGCCCCTTTGGGACGAGAAAGCCGCCTCTAGGTAGGAATTTTGGTCCCAGACGCTATCAATTGTGAAAAACTATTGGTTTTATTGCTTAGGGCTCCGTCAATGTCAGATCGATTCGAAGCCTATTTCTACATAGATTTTATATAATATATCACAAGTGTTAAAACTGTAAATGAACACTAATATAAGAAGTGTGTTGCACAATATGTAAATAATGACAAATCGGTTTTTGCGAGTTCTTCAGTCAACAAAACAATAACGGCGGTAGATTTGAAAATGGCGACCTAAGTAATATTTACAGGAAAAAATGCTTGATTCAAGTTGATACTTAGTTTTTACGCTTAAAAATACACATAGGTATTTAAAATATTTAACAGAAACAATTATTTTAAATTATGTTTCAGAAATAAATTCGTTTCGGAATAATATTCTGAGAAAATAATATCTCACAGCATACAAGTACTACTTTTATTGAACTCATCCGAGCAAAGCTCGGCACCCAGATATTTGGTAATAAACACAGTAGCTGGACGAGGACGGCGGCCGTCAGCGTTTATCGCCCCCGCTGTTCTTTATATTTTATTTATCACCAAATACATTTTATTAAAACAGATTTCAATTTCTTCGAATAAAATTCTCAATGGTTAGATTATATGAAGAGAATTTACTAACAAAATGGTTAGGTATGTTCCTACAGAAATTCAAAACCGTCCGTGGACGTCAGAAGTGTGCGCAGTTCATTTTTTATTGTTCCCACCACCATCTCACCAAATGCCTGATTACTTATATCTATAGTCCAACAGATTTGTACACCGTTTGCTGACAATCACAAAAGTTTCGAACAGTACGTAAACTTTTAATCATTAGGTAATAATTACTGCGATCATGTCAAACTGTTTTGTTTTTTGGCGTACTGCAAACTGCAGCGCGTCAACTGTTTCAACAAACATCATCACAACTCATTAGTCTTTTATAAGAATTTATTTGTCGTAGTTATATAAATTAATAGTATATTGTGCGACTAGTGAGGAGAAAGAGGAGATTCTCCGAGTGTGGATTTTGCCGCACGAGCGTAGCGAGTGCGGTCAAACACACGAGTGGAATCTCCTCCTTCGACCAATAATCGCACACAATATTGTGTTCAACTACCGCAAGAAATATTGTCATTTCGTGGCTCTGCTGCCTACAAAGCAGTGCTGCCAACATGACGACGCGTTGTGATGTTGCTAACACATTGGGTTTTCATCTGTGTAACGGTCGTAATTGCAATTGCAAAACAGTGTAAAAACGAATTGTGAACAATTAATGAACAGGAAAAATTATGGTGGAAGTGATTTTTGGGTCGTAAAATCTCCAACACTTGCGTAAACGTTCCCCGTAATGAGCGTGGGCGAAATGCTATTTCGCCCACGTTCCCCGTATTGAGCGTGGGCGAAATGTTATTTCGCCCACTAGTGGGCGAAATGGGATTTCGCCCTCTCTGCACGTCAACAATCAGGGAACTCATTATTTCGCCCACGCTCAGCAGGGCCACGAAATGATTTATTTCTTGCGGGTGTTGAACAAATTATAATATTTGAATGGAAGTTGTATAAAACAGTTGTGCATTATCATTTATCAAACTGTTGAATAAAAAAACTTTATAAAGATTATTAAAAATTTTAAATAAACAAAAAATTATCAATAGTTTGTACAAAGAATTCAAAACAATATTATATGTTTACATAAACATTCTATAAATTAAGAAGCGCAAACATACATTCATACAAAAGCTATGTAAATTATTAACGCCAAAATTGCAATATTGTGGAAAATTTAAAATGTATCTAATAATGATAACAATAAAAAAAAAATTCGACTGATGACCAGTCCTATACTTAAATATTTGCAAAAAATAAACACTTTTTCTTTTTTTTTATTCTTTGACTAGGCCCAAATAACCTTAGCTGTTGGTGGTCTTTAAAACACAATTTAATTTTTATTCTTTGAAAAAAGCATGGCCCTCTTTTTTGTTTGGTGATCTACTGATGGATAACATAATATAGCAAAAATCATGGTTACCTCGATTTACGTACAATTTTTATTTTTTTTAGTAAAATATTTTTTTTCTCGAAAACTATACATTTTAGAGAAAAAAAATATTTACATTTTTTTCATATTATAACATCTAGAATTCATTTATATTTTTTTTTACCTATGTTAATACGTGACATTGAGGACGTTTTTTTGAATATCTCAGGATCCACTGAACCGATTTGACTCAAAATCTAATCAGATCTAAGTTAAAGGCTGATAAACACAATAGAACAATCGGCATGCCCGTATGTTGTTCCGTTCTTAAGATATCGAAGGCGAAAAATTGACCACACACATACACACACACACACACACACACACACACACACACACACTACACACACACATACACACACACACACACACATACATACAGACATCAGTCAGAAAATGATCTTAAACGATTGCTAGGGTCTCAAAACGTGAAAATCTGTTAAAATCTCGAAATGTTTTTTTCGGACTAAATCCATTACTTCCCTACCATAGTAGAGGTGGGAAGTAATTAATAGACTTAAGAGTTACTTCAAAACAATTTTAAAATACATACGGTTTTAAAATCTGCATATAGTCCTGGTAGGAACAGAAACTTACCTGAAAAAATAAAATAAAAATTAATATTTTTCAATAAGAAAAAATTATACAATTACTTATTATTGAGAAATATACCCGTGATTATATTATACGTGAAAAGTTGTGTTTTAAAGACCACCCACAGCTAAGATTATTTGGGCCTAGCACCAATTCATATTTTCAATACATTATTTTTTTTTAAATAATAAATTGAAAATCCAATTGACACTTTTATCAACTCTCGGGTTAGAACCCGGGAACTGGGGACTTATAATAGAAGAACCATAGCAACGCCATGTAAACAACAGCATTGCTACACGCTCGACCATATATTATACGTGATCGCTGGTAAACATGCCAACATACCACAGTTCTCTTGTTAAAACGGACTGAAATGTAAATTTGAAGACGGGAAGATTTTAATTTCAAATTTTAAAACCAAAAAACATTTTTTTTACTTATAGTAGATAATAATAATTTACTGAACCTTTACCTACGATTATATTATACCTATATTTCTAAAGATACTGAAAAAACTACTAAAATAGAATAAGACATAAAACATAGTGAATAAAAAAAAATTATAGAACATGAGAACACACGGGAAAAACTCAATAACTAAGAAAAACATTCAAAAAAGTTGTTCGAGCTGGTCTAATATTTTGTTTTTTTTTTGTTTAATACACTTTATTTTCAAAAATAACCCTTATTAGATACTGTCATATGACTCAAAAACTTTAATAGTAAAGTGAAGGCAATGACCTCTCAGCTATGGTATTAGAATGTGATATCTTTACTTTTTAGTAATAATTCAGTTAATTTAAAAAATAATAAATTTAAATATAAAAAGCCTGACAATATAATAGAGCTTTAAAAAAAAAATAATCTGGCTTGTATCAGTGGGTTCGTGGCGCACAGAGTATGAAATTTAGACCCGAAGTAGGAAGATACGAACCCATGATGAATCCAGTGGTACCTACAGGCCCAATTATTGTGCATTTTTGAAAGGTTTTTAAAAATTGTAATTTTACATTTTTTATCAAATATTTATCATCAACAAAGTACGTTTTCCAGTCAAGAAACACTACAAAAAATGGTTCGCCTAAACAGGAGACTCCTATATATATTTGCATGCAGTGCATGTATCGCGATAAGAAATCAATGCAACATAACATCAAAAATCAGTGTTGCGAAAGAGAAAACTATCATGTCGATATAATGTAATGTAATGTACCTACATAGTAGTAGCAGCTAGCATGTATTATAATGGTGGAAACTGTAATAACCGGATATGTTCACGAGTTATATTGTGTAACTACTAACTGGAAGTCGTAGTCGTATATTCATGCAAATCGCCTATATCGATGTGTGCGTGCACAACAAGGATTCTCAACCGGTGCACCTACTTAGTTGTCAGATTGGGAAAACTTGACTCCGGGACAAAATTTTAAAATACCGGGACTTTAAGAGTTTCGGCTGGACGACACAAAAGAAAGACCATTCGTAAAGGAATTTTGTAAAAAAAATTGACAGGGGTTGAGACAGCGTGGAGAAAGTATGACTACGCATTCGCATACCGTATAACTGCACTCTACTATTAGTAGATATACTTTCTCTGGGCTCTCTCAGCCCCTGTAAATTTTTTTTACAATATTCTTTCACGAATAAGTCTATAATCGATGTCAAGTAGAAATATCGTGTTTTCGAAAAAAAATTGTCTGTCTGCTGCCTGTCTGTTTGACTGCTGTCGGTTTGTTTGTTTGGTTGCTTATATTAACTAGAGAACTTACTGCATTAATGTCGATAAAATTATTATTGATAGTTAGCTTAAAGTTCAAACTTAAAATTAAAGGTACAAATCATTATGTCAAGTCATCGGGAATTGCAGCATAATCCCGCTTTGTAAAATCGAGGGGGAGGAAGCCGCGGGTACCTATGCCTAATTAAGTAAAACTATAATGAATCGTAGACAAAAAATGTTTATACAAAAGTTGTAGAGAATTTTGTTTTCTACAAGATTGATAATTACCATTTTTACCAAAAATTGGAACGGAACCGAGAAATTCGCAAAAAACCGTTTTTCGAGACCTTGAACCTCGAATATCTGGCATTAACGCCGACAGGATACCGATGGGGACTCTTTACACGTTTTTAAAACACCCCAACGAAGGTGTATACACAAATTGCGCTAACTGAATTTTTTATGTCTAAAATGACCGGGCTAATAGGCCTGCAGCAAAAAGCATATTTCTCTTTCTTTCTCTCAATCTTCAACTAAATATAGTTGAAAGTTGAACATGGTTGAGAATTCCTGGAGTACACAAATGTGTACGTGCAGAGTTCTAATGTGTGATTTGATAGAGCTGACAAAGCAGAGCTTCAAAAGGCTTTGAAAATTCTTAAAACTTAATCGCGCATCTCTTTACAAAAGTTAAATGTAATAAGACATCTATGCAGATAAAACAGATATGGTTTTAAAATGTAATCATGTGTTGATAACACCCTCGTATCTCACATTCCACTTGCACCATTAAACTAGGTGGCGCCTTGTAACATCTGAACTGATGGTGCACGATCAGCACATATTATAATGATATATAATACATTAAAAACACAGATAGTGTAGATAAAACAGCATATATTTAATAAGATTTTTTAGATTTGTAAAATAATCCAAGAATTTAATAAAAACAGCGGAGAAGAAATACGAAGTAGAGGAAAATTTATAGATAAGGGATATATTAGGTATTGACCGTGATTACAGTCGCGTGAACGTCGCAGATTCGCTCACGTATATAAAGGTCTATTTTTGATGCAAATTCGCGTGCGTTATAATATCGGCTTTATAACGTGTGTAAGTTCCGTGACTTCAGTCGCGTGAACGTCGATTTGTTCCAAGCAAATTCGCTCGCGTCAATGCCGGCGTTAGGGTCAACTCACACAGGATTTTTGTTACACCATTTTTGCGATTAAGTCGCTTGGAGATCGCCAAATGTAGCTACTAATAGCGCGCGCGTAAAGCCGAAGCTCTTCGCTGAAATACACAACTATGATGTATCACGAGAAAATTTGAGTACAAGCTGAGTATTCGTCCAATCGCAATGTAAAATCCTAAATCGCACGTTTTCGATCCAAAAAGTAGCATTTGCACACGTTGACCCCTAGAAGAAACCTCATTTTTAACTTGTTTAACTTTAACAATAGAAAGTAAGTGCAACAAGTAACTCAATTTTTAAAACGTTATACCTAGGGCTTCCATACCGGAATTCCGAAATTTCGGACAAAATTTTTAAACATAATAATGTCAATTACGGAACTGAAGAAATGAATATCGAAATTCCAAAATTAATGAAAATATTAAAAATTAACAAATTTTTGCTTAATTCGCTGATCCGAAAGGGGGCCTTAATATAGATTGTTTACCAATGGTGATGATCTAGGAGGAGCAGTCATATTAATAGTTTAATATTCAAAGTGTTCCTAATTATTAACATTCAATAATTCTAGATTTTTTGTTTGTTTGAAAATTTCTGACTGAGTTTCATCCAACGTTTTCTATGTCAATAAACATGATATACTTCGATTTTAAAATGGCACGTTTGTTCAGCATGCAGTATTTGTCTAAACCTTTCACGATATTGGAAGTTGGAACCAGTTCCATAATTCCGGAACTGAAGACGATCCGATATTGTAGGCCCCAGTTATATCTCCGATATCTTCATATGTTGAATTTTTTGTATTGGTTATTTCTCTGAATTGTTTCTGTAATTATAATTTATTTAGAAGTATTATTGTATATTTGTATTATTCTTTTTCTCTCACATATGATTGTATCTTTCTTTGTTGATGGTTTGGAATGAAAACCAGCTTTAAGCTGATTTCCACACCATTTGATAAAAAATTTTATTTTATCAATAAAGGCATTATTATTATTATTATTATTATTATTATTATTATTACTATTATTAAAGCTTTTTACAACTTGCCTATTATTTTTTAATAGAAAAATGCGTAATTTATAACTCTTATTTGAGTTTAACATCTCTGATCTAAATTCTAAGTTACATGAGGCAGTGTTTGTGTTACATGTTGACGGTCCATGTCTGAGGAGGAGCTGCAGGAGTAAGAGTAAGTAGAACTGTACAGCAGTAGCGAGTAATAGTGAGTGAGAGATGAGGCGACGTGAGCGACATCGCATACATATTATCGCGGATTCGCACGCCATTACCTGCCAGCGCCACACAGTGATACGCCGTGTGTGAGAGACTTTAATATAGCACAGTCATATCGAGAAGAGATAAGTGAATAGTCCATCGTGTGTTACATGTACGTAAGTATGTATGTATGTAGTTGTAACGCGTCGTTCGTTTATACATGAACTGCCATCGATGCTTCCGTCCGACACATCGGAGACGAGAACAGACCCACGGTTGGCTAAGCTTACGCCCGCCAACACCACCGCCGCCGCCGCCGCCGTCGACGTCGTCGTGTGTTGCTTCCCAGAGGCGCGCTTTCTTTACATGTACAATAAATATCATAACTGGAGATTCAATTCGGTAAAAAATATTTTCTAGTATATTCGAAGGTGGGGGGGTTTGTCTAAAGTTTGACACATAAAAAACTTTGTATTCAGCCATGTGCGGTAACTATTATCTTTTTAAAAGAGCTTTTCTTAAGAATCTCAGAACTATTTTTTTTTTCAGAATTTTATGTTATAATTGTTTAACGGTTTTCCTGAAAACGCATCTCGGAAACTGATTTCACGCACTTCAAAACTGGTACACCTAAAATTTTGAAGAAAAAAAAACTAGTGATGTTAGAGGTACCTACATATATGTGTATAGGTATCTACTTTACAGGAAAACTATTACGATGGTCGATGTTCCTAACAGCAAATAATATGGTTGATGGTACGGAAACGTCTGCAGCGGGCGATCTTTTAACTCTTTTTAAAACTTCAATAAAAAAAAACTTTCAAAAAAAAAATATAACCTACTTCAAAAAAATAGCCACTAAAAAGAGAAAAACAATAAAATTTTGAGGTCGACGCCAATTTAATTAAAGTAGATAACTTTTATTAAAATGGCGCTGACCTCAAAATTTTAGTATTTTCCTCTTTTTAGTGGCTTTTTTTGAAGGAGGTTCTATTTTTTTTTATGAAATGTTTTTATTTGGTACTTTTTAGTGTCTTTGCAATATGTAGTTCGCACGTTATTATCCGACATCTTTCTTGATATTTGATTATACTAAACTAAAAAAAACAAAACTAGTAAACCGATTTAAGTAAAATGTATGTGGGACCACCCTGATATGCCCTACTAAATAAAATAAGAATCATCAAAATCGGTTCAGAAATGCAGAAGATATGAGGTAACATACATAAAAAGTAACATAGACTTCAAAAAAGGAGGAGGTTATCACGTTGAAGGACCTAAAGCATCAGAGCGTCACGAGAAAATTCAACACAACGCCGTACGGCGTCACCAGTTTTACTGATCAATTTGTCTGCATGCAGGGATATAAATCAGTATTGGGTGACACTTCAATACTTTGGTTTGTACATTTTGTGACAGTAAGAATTTGGTTACTACTATTTCCTACAGAAAACAAGACGCTGTCCTGCGTTCAGTCAAACTGATCAGTAAAACTGGTGACGCCGCACGGCGTTGTGTCAAATTTTTTGTATTCTAACGTGATGCCGTGCGGCTTTAGTGTCCTTCACCGTATTATCCTCCTTTTTTGAAGTCGGTTAAAAAATAGAACAAGGTGCGCCGCTGAAGCGTCATGCCATAGCAGAGATGTGGGGGTACTTTGCATATTATATATGTATGTTCTGATACGTGTCTATGGACTGGAGATATCCAGTCATTCCGGACTGTAAACTTCTGACACCCGCGGTGCTATTTAAAGTAGAGCGAGAGATTACGGCAGAAATCTTTACATATCCGCATACAGTACGTAGTAGCTGTACCTATCACATGTATAAATATGGATCCTACACACATACCTATACAAGGATTGCATTCAAAAATATACGTAGGTATGTGTGTGAGTTAGTCGTTATCAATTTATATGTTCCAACTTGGGCACAATATATATACAGAATGTCCGTCCGAAAACAGTTAGTGCAATCCATTGTGTGATTTGACAAAGACCATTAAATTCAATACAGTCGTCTCTTTCGCTCTCTATGTGGCGGCTACCCTTTAAATTTCTCACTGAACTATTTCCCTATTGCAAAAGCCAAGAAATTGTTAAGACACTCTTTATGCGTGTGCGGTGTGGTGCTAAAAATAAAGCAACTAGCTTTGCGACACGACCGGCGTTGTCAGATGTCGCGATTGTTTAGCTAAAATTGAATGTCCGGGCGCAAAACTAATATCACGATTTTTCAAAAATATTTAGATCAGAACCTCACGCGTTGCACTTGTTTTTTGACTCGTCGAAAGAGTGAAAAGTTGGTGCAAGCAATTCCGTATACAAATAAGAATCGGTTAAGTAGAAGTAGTTGCAAAAGTTGTCGCAAGATTTGAAACAAAGATAGTAACAAACAAATATACGGGGTCAAGCTAAAAAAAACCGAAAAATAAACAGATTATTTTATATTATTATTAAAGTGAAACTTTATATCAGGATTAGCCTCGTTTTTTTTTCTTTCGGTTACGCATGCCGACCGTTACGTCACGTCCAATCGACTAAACCAGTACTCATCGAAAAGCAGCGACGTTTGTTCATAACTATATTGTACTACTGCATACAAGTGTGATGGTATTCCACCAGACCAGTACTCATCGAAAAGCAGCATAATTAATAAAACGAGTATATGAACTGCACCCCCCAGGGGGGACATTGGAATGTCGTTGCTATCGCAAATTGCATTCCAATGTTCTTTGGGAATTAGCGCTCCCAGGGCCACGAGCTCGTACCAGTCGGTTTGTGTATGCCGGCTGGCGGATTCTAATACACAAAATGGATTATTTGTTGTGTTGAAGACGCTAATGACCTGAGTTGTCGACGCGTCTATAATCTACAATTAATTAATTAATTACATGAACTGCAACGCTTAACTTTCGAAGTTATTTTAAATACTGAAAGCCTATAAGTAGTTGCGCAGTAGTGTTTGCGAAACAACGCGACATAAACCGATGTGTGACAGCGATCATACAAAACAATGTAAGCAAGCGCCGCTTCAGAAATAAAACCGAACGCGTTTCTTGTGGAGAACGACGTGTCGAGATGGCTTTTCGTCGTCAGGCAATTATTGCCGCAGTGTGTGTTTTACTTCATTGAAAAACACAAACATATTATGTGCCGACTCGACACAAACCGCTGTGTGTGTCATCGCTCTGAAACAGCACATCTTCCTGAACGGTCTGTATGTATTATGTAACGTGTATACATTATAGACAGGCCGGGCGTGATCGTTTCATTATGTCAGCCATTTCATTAGATATACCTACGGTATTATTACTATCTCAACGGCGTTCATTGATAGATTCTTTTGTTTAATTAAAATATTATGCATGTCCCTCTACATACTGAACACAAGGTGGATATCGTCCTTGTCAAAACAATTGATTTTATGTTTTATTTTGTATAATCACAATTCGTACAGTATTAGTTAGTCGTGAGAAGACAGTTTCCGTTTTTTTATCTCCTGTACATGTTTTTATTTAAAAGACGCAAATAATATTTACATATTTTAAATAATTTATAACTGGAAAAGCGTGTGTTATTTGTTCAAGGAACATCGGGGAACATGTATTTTTTTTTAAATTGAAAATAATTATTGCATAGTAGGTACCTATATTTTCAAAAATCTCTTTCGTATATAATAGTAAATTGTATGTCTAGATACGTAATGGGGCATATTACGGCGAGTGATGACAGTATGTAAAAACGAGGGATAGCGAGTTTTTACAGTCACACGAGGCGTAATACCATTACGTACGAGACATATATGGTATTTTTTGCCATACCCCCTACAAAATACCTATTTTTCACGTAATTTTCAAAGAATCCTGACAGTTCAATTGCGTCGCCATCTTTCCTTCCAGTGTGCCGCGAAGTTCGTACAAATAGGTAATGACAGGCGCACGCAAGCGTACGCAGGCGTATATAGAGCGAATAAACAGAAGTTGCTATGGCAACCGTTCTTTTCTGCGCTAGAGCAGAAAGTAAACCATGTTAAATGAGTCATTAATGACCGCTATACATACATCGAAAAGAGCTATTTTGTAGTGGGTATGGCAAAAAATATTTATTTTTATATACCTACCTATATGGTATATCAGGGATGTCATCTAATTTTTACACAAGATATCTTTTTCAGTAAAAATCCATCCAATTTTCAAAAATTGAGGCATAAAGAAACCATTCCACATGTCTCTAGTTTTTATTAGATAGGTAAAGTATCTACGTTTTGAATAAGATGTTTAAATAATAATAAAAACATTAAATTTTCCATCTTCAGAGCTCAAATGGATATGTCTGATCGCGGGTACAGATAGATGACGTGAATACAGTTAAACACAAATAATAAATTGTATTCGTTGTGATGGAAAGAAATACATCCCCTTTTATTATTATATAAAATCCGAGAAAAAATCAAATGTTCGTAAAATACTTATAATTGAAAAAATAATTGTAATTTTATTTTTTAAATTGTTATCCAATACCCAGTATAATATTATATGTTCATTATTAAAAAATAAATAAAAAAAATATTAAAAGTCTTCGAGATTCGAACCTTGACGTTTGTACCTGTCGACAGACTCGTACTTTTCTACACGCCCACCTGGCTGACTGTGCTTGAGACCTTAACATAGATATACATGCTGTTTTTTTTACATGTCAACCACTTCCGACTATTTCCGTTACATCCAATATTTAGAAAGTGCCACTCCAGTATGTTGTTCACGTCAAAAAAATTCCTAAACGTTAGCAAAATAAATGCAAATCTAATTCAGGGATGCAACTTAATTTGATTCATACGGCACTCTATTTTAAACCTCAGACTAACTTAGGATCGACACAATTTTTAAATAATACATCTTCATCATAAAAGAAAAAATTGTATAAATTTCAAAATAATAACAGCATCAACAACAGGAGCTTTGGCGTGGCGACTGTAACGCGTTAACTCGTTGTTTCTCATCTTGTTTGAGAATGTGGCGCGGAGCAATGTCGGTCGTCGGCGACTGGTGCTCTAGACTTCTGTTAGTCGGACAACCTCCACCACCACCATCGTCCACCGCTAGCACCACATCGCGCGGCTTATCGCATACTCGCAGATTGAATATATTTCATATGTTTTCATAAAGCTCCCACCAGCTGCTAGTGTGAGGAAGTTGTGCGGCTGCTTGCTCTGTCGGTTGGTAGTAGAACGGGACGCGACCAGACCGGGCGCTATCAGTCAGTGTCGTGCACCAGCGGCGCTCAGGGCGTCCGTTGCGCCGCTCGCTATCTGTACCCGCCAAACGTCATGTTCAAACGACCTCTCTTTCCCCGCGTCCTTTTCCTCTTCCAGCTCGTGACCGAACGTTCCTTAAACCGCATGCCAGATATATATAACAAGTAATATATATTCCATCACGTCCTTTGAACCAGCATATTGCATTTCAGAACAACTTGGATGAACTTTTCCAACGGATATGAATATTCTTTACTACGGAAACATTACTATAGTAATTGTGATGCCAAAAAAGGGACATGTCAGCAGATCAAAAACTATATAATTTATAAAAAGGTCGACTGATCGGTGAACCTGTGTAATCACGATTCACGACTGTATTGATCGATTAATTCTGTATCCAGACTGCGAAAAAGGAAAGCTTTACAATTTATACAACTGGATAGTCTTGTTACTTAAATTATTTTATTAATAGTAGTTATGTGAAGAGTATAGACTCCCCTCCCTCCTTGTTCTAAGTTTGGATTTTTAATTAACAGAATTTTAACAGAATTTCGCGGACCAACTCACTAATCTCACATGAATTGGTATCCCATTTGTTCAAATCAATCTGAGGGCTATTGGTTGGCGGCTTGGCGCAACATAATATTATTCCAATGTGTGCCCCCCCCCCCCCAAATTGGAATAAAACAACGCATATTAAAGGTTATTTGTTTTTTCATTATTTTCTGAACCATCCTCAGCATAGGTACAACTGATTCATATTACAACTACATACTTAACAAAAAAAAACATCTGAAATCATAACGCAGAGAATGAAAAACAGTAAAGCTTTATTTATCCTGATTACATTTTAAAAATCCACCGATGATAAATATGAAAACCACTGACGCTAATGCACACATGTGTGTAAAGAGAAATAAAGGAGTATAACTACAGCTGCACAGAATAGTAGATAATGAATAAGGGTGGGTTGTCTCTCAGGGGGCCAAACAGATGTGATGAAAAATCTGAAGGAAATCAAGTGTAAGGTGCATGCGGACCGACACACTATTATCTTTCTGCAACAGCACACATTTTCATCGCGATTTCCCGTTCGCCGGCGTGACACGTTCATACATACACACAGACAGTGGCTCTTCTATCATGTCTTCACCGTCTCACATTGCCCCGTCCTGAGTCACACCAACCGCCGCCACAACCCATACCCAGTATCTGTTTGCGTGTCGATAATATTATGGAGCTGCCCGGTGTCGCCTCTGAGCTGAGATATTACACTTGTGTTCATCTGACAAGTTCAACATCAAATATCATTAACCTACCCGTGTGTGTATATATTGTGTTCATAAGCTGAACTTATAGCGCACGTAACGTAGCGACGTCGCTTTAAATTATCATTTAACTCTAAGCTTCATTACGTACATATTAAGATATACCTTAAGTTTCACACGTTATGCAAAATTTCAATTCGCTTAGGGCTGTTTCGCCATAGCAAGGTTCGCAATTTTACTCCATAAATCACTACGGGTTCTTAAAACGTTGTTTAACGTGTAATGTCTTATTCGATTTTAGTGACAAGATATCGTAGTTACAAACACTACATAATGACCTCAGTTGTCAAGCGTCTATAATCTATATTCTATAATAGGTGTAGTAACAAATGCAAGCACATTGATTTTAACGCTATTGAACTAATAAACTAAAAATCATCCATGAAAAACTATTCTGCTTGTTTACAAAACGACATAGCAAAAACAAATTATTATTCGTGGCGGTTATAAAATGGGCTTAATTTAGATTAATGAGCATAGTTTTAATAATTTTAATTCACTATAATGCTGGGTTTATCGTACAATTTTAACAGGCTGTTTTTTAATCACGCTGTTAAATTTTGATTGCTACGTGTTCATTGGTTGCTGCGTTTTCATTTTGACAAATTGTTGATCGTTGTCATAGCAACCGTCATTTAACAGCGTGATAAAAAAATAAAATTGTACGATAAACCCAGCATAAGTATTTTTTAACAATCACCGCGGCGTCTAAGCAAATCTTGCCTTTTTTATGAGCTATAGTACAAACTGTAAAAAAATCTGCATAATATAAAATGTTGCAAAAAAAATAAACACAAAAATTATTCACGTAGGTAAATAAACATAATCAGACAGTAAATTACAACAATAACACTTACTTATATTTATTAATGACTGGTACTTTAATAAGTTAACAATTTAAAAAAAATTTATTCTACATGGATCGCTTGTATTTTTAATTAGAATATTAAAAATATATTTTTAAAGCAAGCAAATCATACTGTCAATCGTAAAACTCCTTGTATTTTATTAATTATCTATTCACTGAGTTGATAATTATTATTATTATTATTAGTAAAAACGCATTCGTTTGTAAAAAAAATTATCAAAATATGATGACGTTTAGGTATAAAATACACACTCCCTCGCAGTATATGTGGTCTCAAGGTAAAATAGCTTATGACAATCTGTTATATCTACCAATATTATACCTAAATGCGTAAGTTTGTGCGTGTGTGTGTATGTTTGTTACCACTCAGCTCCGTAACGGCTGAACGGATTTTCATGAAATTTGGTATATAGTTACCGTAAGTCCTGGAATAGGACATAGGGTACTTTTCATCCCGGAAAAATGTATTATTCCTGTGGGATAGTAACAAAACGTATTAGCTCAGCAATTTTCCTGCTTTTAAGCGTATTGGCGGAACCCTACTAATATTCCGGGTCACAGGGGGATAATTTTTCACGGGGGGGATAATAAATCATAAATTCATAGCACCCGGACGAACCAGACCGGGCCGCTAGTTTTCTTACATAACTTCAGACTGAATTCTTCTATCTAATTAAATCATCGTGCCCCAATACAAATTTTAAATCAAATTTAATTCATTCAGTAATTTTCACAACAATAGTTTTTCCATTCATGCCATATTATGCTTTGAGATACCTCTTAAACAATCGCCAATTGTATATTATATATACATGGTAACCGAAACGTGTGTCAAGAAAAAAGTTTGGCGTTTTGTGGTTATTTTTTATTGTGTTTTAAGGACCACCAACAGCTAAGGTTATTTGAGCCTAGCACCAATTCATATTTTCTATTCATTTTTTTTTAATAATAAATTGAAAATCCAATTGACACTTTTACCAGCTCTCGGGTTAGAACCCGGGAACTGGGGACTTGTAATAGAGGAACCATAGCAACGCCATGTAAACAACAGCATCGCTACACGCTCGACCATTCTCAAGCCCGTTATGTTTTATTAATAAATTAATAATCACACCAAAGGTTCCATCCTTCTTCAAAAGACTATTGGATAAAGGTTTCATGGTTAGCGGAACCTGAATCTTTACATTAATGGTTCAGTGTTTTGTGGTTATTTTTTTAGGGTTCCCTACCTCCGTATGGAACCCTATTAACCTGCCTACGATGTTTGTTCGTCCGTGTGTCTGTCACAGGGCTCCATCTCACAAACGGTAAGAGGTAGCTAGTTGAATTTAATACTCAGTGTCTTCATACCAAAGGTTCCATTACATTTCTAGAGAGTCCAAGAATCACTAAGTTAAGTTGTCGTTAATAATATATTTATTATTCCTGTCTGTACATTATAAATGTATAGGATATGTCAAATACATAGAGGATAACAAGATGAATACAATTAAAAATTACAAATAAAAGTCATTGACAGAATAAAAACAGTTAGCAATTAAAAAAGCTCTAAGCCTACTTTTAAACAGTGCCGTACTATCACTGTTTTTTATATCATCTGGTACGTTGTTAAACACTTTGATGCAGTTATATAACGGCCCACTTTTGTAAATACTGAGTTTCACTTTTTTATTGTATAAATGATTACACCTGGTGCCGTAAGCATGGGAATTTAAGACAAACATGTCAGGATTGTTCCAAACAAAAACAGCTGCTTTGTATATATACACTGCTGGAACGGTTAAAAGTTTATATTTATTAAAAACTGGACGACACGAATCCGTATACCTAAGTTTAAAAATAATTCTTAAGGCTTTTTTTTGTAAGAAAAATATACGGTTGACATATGATGATTTGCCCCACAACAGAATTCCATAATTTATATATGAATAAATTGATGCAAAATAATATGTTAAAAGTGTATGCTCATCAACAAGATATGATAATCTTCTTAAAGGAAAAAGAGCACTGGATATTTTAGTGCAGCATTCGTCTATGTGAAAAGACCAGTTTAAGTTAGAGTTAACAATTAGACCTAAAAATTTGAAATTATCAACTTGTTCAATCAAACTGTCATTGATAACAATAGCAGGTAAAACACTAAGTTGATTCTGCCTTGTATGAAATAAAATTGATGCTGTCTTGCTAATATTTAATTTAAGGTCATTATTAACACACCAGTCAAAAACTTGATTACTGCCAACATTGGCATCAATTTCAATTTCGGTCATATCACGACTTTGAGTTAACAAAGTGACGTCGTCGGCATACATGATGACTTTTCTGTTCGGGTCAAAATAACCAGGTAAACTGTTTATATAAATTAAAAAAAGAATTGGACCCAAGGTAGAACCTTGAGGAACTCCTTTATTTAAATTTAGCTCCGATGAAAAATGTTCTGAGATATTAACTTTTTGAGTTCTGTTCGATAGAAACGACTTTAGCCAGTCAAAAGCTTTACCTCTATTTCTTACATGTGTCACTTTACCTTGTGAGCATAGATATTATTATTATTATAAGTGTATTATTGAATGATAAGAGTCATCACCAGAGAGAGAGAGAGAGAGAGAGAGAGAGAGAAAGAGAGAGTTTCTCTGTGTGTTCTCAATGCTTCGAGTCCGGTGGCGGTATCCATCAGTTTCCAGTCGACGTCACAAGCCGCCACCAGACCGGCGGCGGCTAACTAAATTCCCTGCTAGCCGCTGTATTATTGAGACGGTAAAAGCCTGTCGCTGTTCAATTAAAAGGCTTTTGTGTTCAATGTGACTGTGGATATATTATCACCACCTCACCAATAGCTTTGTGTATTGTGCTTCGCACGTTTACAGTTGAATTGATTCAATTCAGTTCCACATTCACAGAAGTTTAAGCTCTTTTATACACACTTTCAAAAAAACCAATTGGAACATATATTTTTTACTTCCCACCTCTATATGTATTATGGTAGGAAAGTAATGGATTTAGTCCGAAAAAAATATTTCGAGATTTTAACAGATCTCCTCGTTTTGAGACCCTAGCAATCGTTTCAGATCATTTTCTGACTGATGTCTGTATGTGGTCAATTTTTCGCCTTCGATATCGTAAAAACGAAACAACATACGGGCATGCCGATTGTTCTATTGTGTTTATCAGCCTTTAACTTAGATCTGATTAGATTTTGAGTCAAATCGGTTCAGTGGATCCTGAGATATTAAAAAAAACGTTCTCAATGTCACGTATTAAAATAGGTAAAAAAAATATAAATGAATTCTAGATGTTATAATATGAAAAAATGTAAATATTTTTTTCTCTAAAATGTAGTTTTCGAGAAAAAAAATATTTTACTAAAAAAAATAAAAATTGTACGTATATCAAGGTAACCATGATTTTTGCTATATTAAGCTAGCCATCAAACAAAAAAGAGGGCCATGCTTTTTTTCAAAGAATAAAAAAAGAGTGTTTATTTTTTGCAAATATTTACTAGGTGGAAAGTATAGGACTGGTCATCAGTCGAATTTTTGCCATATAAAATAGCTACTTTACATTGCGTGTAAATATGCATGGAATGGATCATTTACCATGCAGGTGTGTTGAAAGTGTTTTCAAAACACGCTAGGGTGGGAAATAAAGAGTTTCCATAGTGATTTATGTTTATTCGCTCTGATCCGCCCGCTATGGCCTGCTATAAATGTGAAGTTGGCGACGCAAATGAACTGTCAAAATTTTTTGAAAATACTGAAAATGAAGTGACCACATGTTGTATTTCAATAACGAAAAGTTAAATTACTACAACTGTATTTCACATTATACTGTGAAACCATTTTAAAGGTTAGGTATTACAAACATTGTATGAGAATTATTACTTCTATGATAATATAATAAATACAGAAACTCAGTTTTAACAAATAAGCAAAGATAACTGTAATTGAATTTATTTATCATTTTGGTCTACACCAGTCCACATTAAACTAACAATAAGTGAATATGTTCAAATGAGAATAAAACTAAACAGGATTATTAAGTTTTAACTATAACCCTGCGTTTTTTCGTCTACCAATTTTACAATAATCTAACGTCAGTGACATTTGCTGAGCATTCGCACTACATTTAAACGCACCACAGTACAAATTTCAAGTACCTTTTTAAAAAAATTTATATAAAAATCCTTGAATCACGTTCTTTTCAAAAATAGGGCATTGCATTAAAATGATACTGATAAAAAACCACTACGGTCGGCCTATGATAACCCAAATAAGTCTGTGAATTAATTTAAAGTAAAATAAAGTACAATATAGAAAATGAAATAAAAATAATTAGGCGTCAAAATTGAACATTCCATACACTGGATGTTCTTTTAAATACATAAATATGTAATTGAAAAAAATAAGACAACAATTACTAAAATGGAAAGATATGCAAATGTAATATGGATAAACAAAACCGCGAGAATGTTATGTACAAATAATAATAAAATAATAGCAACAATAAAATAATGACAATAGTTCTATGCGGGTACTCCAAACGACCACATACACACATCTATATAATATATGTAAACTGTCACATGTCAACATTCTGACACAGCACATAAATGTACATTCACCTTTATTTCTCAGTGTTTTTAAACTCGACAAAAAAGCCAGACTTCTCAAAAACCAAATACAGTAGAACCTCGATTATCACTGCTGGGCGGAACTTAGGAAAACACGGATAAAGAGAATTCCAAGGTGAGTCGGGAGAAACGCCCAAACTCCAAGGGTTGTACACGTAAAAATAATTTTAAAAACTCAAATGTTGTTAAGTATCCGATTTTCATTTGTATTCAAGTTATGTCATTGTTAGTTTATTGTGAGTGATTTAACGTTAATTTTCGAGTTTTTACGATTAAAGTGTTACAAAATACCACACACTTATTCCAAATCTTGAATATGCAAATATGGTGTCTATTTATGGTTTTTGTAATGGGAATGCTACATCTGCTGTTGAAGAATATCGTCAACGGTTTCCACATCAGAAAACACATGAAAATCCGATAACAACATTTTAGTGTTTTAAAATTATTTTTTCTTGTACAATACACGCCTGGACTTTGGTGTGTTCCTCCCGACTCACCCTGTATAATTAACACTAGAGATGCGCCGAATAGTGGTTTCACCGAATAACCGAATACCGAATACTATTCGGTTTAACCTTTACCGAACCGGATATTCGGCCGAATTATTCGGTTTACCATTTCATTGTGATTTAAGGTTTAAAATAAATGTTGGCTATACTAACTACTACCTATAGGTTAAGAAATAAATATGTTGACTTGAGGTTTGAAAATAAATGTTGATTTGAAGTTTAATTGCTTTATTTTATTAGCTTTATTCAACACATTCTTCATAGGATTTCTTTGACTTATAATGTATAACATAAATCTTACATAAGAAGTTTTGTCTTTTAGTTCTATACCGTGTCGTGTAGCCAAGAAAATAGAAATACTCGAACCGAATATATTTGGCACCGAATAATTTGGCCGAATACAAATAGTGAAAAAGATGCCGAATACGCCGAATACCGAATACCAAACGAATATTCGGCGCATCTCTAATTAACACTATATTAATTGTTTAAAATGTGTTTTGAATACCAATGTCTATAAATTTTAATAAATAAAAATACAAACACAACTTTTTTAAATTAACTCAACGATCGTTTCAAGTTATTTAAGCCCATCATCAAGAGCACTACTTGACTCAATTCAAGTACTTGTGGTCCTGAAGAAGGATTAATAGCCCGAAACGATCGTTGAATTGTGTTTGTGGAACTTTTTGAAGTGTTTGTGTATTTTTATTTATTATTCAATCATGTTTTACAAAGTCTCTAGCGGAGAATCTGTTCTATAAAAAATAATTTATCAAAAAAAGTTTGAAATCCACTGCCATACCTACTACACTGACTACACATAAAGGGCCCGCGAATCTTTATATTCAAAACCTCCTGTCTGCAATCTGCATGCATTTACATTCATATAATATGTTTATTACAGGGATGTGAAAATATTCCGTAAATATTAAAATTAAAAGTTTCTGACGCTCAGTTCTTCGCGTTCTGTAAATATATCTGCAAGTTTAATAATTGACAATAGATAGTTCTTTTTTATATAAAACAAATGAGAACAAAATAGGGTTCCTACCTCAAAATGAAAAAACGGAACCCTTATAGGATCACTCTCGTGCGTCTGCCTGTCCGATCTCCCCTCCCCCTTATCTCCTAAACTACTAAGCCTAAAATTTTGAAAAAATAGGAATTATAGGGCCCCATGCATAGTTTACAGGAAAACCTAACCGAAAATCTTAATATTATGAAGTATTAGAAATACCTTGTATTTTTTGATGTCCGTCTTGTGACTTCCTATGTTTTAACACGACGCGTTTCAGCAACGAGTTGCTATCTTCAGGTGTGGTTAAATTTACACATTGAGTATCCGTAACACGTTATAATATTAAGCACATGCGTATTATGTTGTGGATTGTGGAGTACTTAATTCTTAAGTCTATTTTGTGGACCAATGTAGAAAATTTAAAAAAAAATTTTTAATTGCATCATGTGTGATGCGACATATCAAATGAAAGAGCTCGTTAGGAGAAATACGAATATATTTTTTTTATATTTTTAAAATGCGTAGTTTAACAGATATTAAAGAAAATAGACGAATATCGAGCATTCCCCTTATCTCCGACACTACTACTATTTTTAAAAAAATAGGGAATATAGAGCCTCACTCATAGTTTGCAGGAAAACCTAAATGAAAGTCCCAAGTCTTAATAGTACGGAACCCTTACCACGCGAGTCCGACTCGCACTTGACCGGTTTTTTTTATTCTCCTATCCTTACCATGTCGGCAAATATACATAGTAGTACGTACACAATATGTATTGTAATGATATAAATACGTGATCAGGCGCGTTCAACATACATTAGCATGCCATTTCACTTACTTTGTGTAAGAACGGATGTTTTAGATTTGTTTTAGAATATATGAAAAGATAACGTACGTACGTATAATACATATAGGTATGTACCTATAGAGTAGACCATCTTAATAGACACAGCAATACACTTGTTTTTATGAAGCATCCTAACTACAAATATTATAAATGCGAAAGTTAGTTTGTTTGTTTGTTCCACATTCATGCCTCAACTACTCAACCAATCTCTGTGAAATTTTGCACACGGGTAGCTTCCGCAATAAAGATGAACATAAGCTATAATAACTATCCGGACCGGCTTCATCCGGGTAAAAATCGAGGGTAATCTCAGAAGACCGATTTCTCCGTAACTACTCAACGTATTTTTTCCGATTTTCACGATTAGATAGATTGATTCACGAGGAAGGTTTAGAAGTATAATTAAAACTGGTCGGCTCGGATTCGCCGGGTGAAAATCGGGAGTAATATCAGAAATTGCTGAACCGACTTCAATAGTTTTTCAATGTTCGATAGGTAATATTTTGCTTTAGATATAGGCTTCTCCCGGGTGAAAATCAGGAGTAATCTCAGAAATTACTGAACCGATTTCAATTTTGGTTTTCAGTATTCGATAGGTGGTACTTTGCGCTTTAAGAGTAAAGACATAGGCTATAGTCTATAGGTAATAACTGGAGCGAACGAGCGAAGCAAGTGAGTAATATATACTTACTAATAAATCATAAATTCATAGCACCCAGGCGAAGCTGGACCGGACCGCTAGGATATCGATAAAGTTACTGCATAGTTCAATCCAGTTTGACAATACTGAATACACTATCTCTGTAAGGCTAGTTAATAAGCGAGCGTACAAGCCGCGCGTTGCGTACCAAGGCGTTTTCCACATCAAAATGAGAAGACTGTATTTTAAATTGAAAGGAATACATAAACGGTAAACACGTCCGCTGAACGAACACTAATGATCGCGTTTTGTACGCGTCGTTTAAGAAACGCCAGCAACGCAATACATTGTCTATTACCCATGTGGATACACAAGCAGCGATATTTCGCGGACGAGTACAGAGTACAGACTATCAATAATAACGTTATCCCATGTTGTTTTTTCTTTTCTTTTTTTTTTGAATCTACAGTACTATAATCTATTAATTTTCAAGACCTGTATGCGTGATCAGCTCGCGTACCTTTGTGTCTTGAGTTGTGATTGATTGGTCGAAAGAATTTCAAATTTTGCAAATGTACTGGTCCGTAAGGTAAGTGACACTGTTGGAATGTATTTTTTAACATTACTCTACCTTGGAAATGAATAGACTATAATAGATTATGAAACAATTTTTGGAGAATTTATCCGAAGCTTTTTTATAATAAAAAAATCCCAATTTGCAATGAAATTTTAAACATAGAATTGTGCCGCTACCGAAATGACGTAGATAATTATCAGTCTGTGATTGGCTGACTACATACTGTGACGAGCGTACCTATACGACATTTTTTTTTTGAAAACGAAGTTTACAGCTTAAACTTCGTTTTTCTTAATACAAAAAGTGACGTATCTTTTGTTTAACATTTATCTTTGAGATGTTGGCTTCAAACAAAATCGTATAAGTATAGCATATTCCATCTAAGTACTTTTAAGACAACGATCTTATTCCATTATGCGTATAATACATAATGCGATGCATGTCCTACGGTCGGTATTATCGAAACATGCATGTTACGTAACTAAATAATACCTGAATACCGTTGATTTGATTTGATCGTTGTTGTGACCGGATTAACCCGTTTTCTGTTACATTTTCTGACGTTAATTTACGCAGCCAGTCGGCCCTGCTGCCATTCGCACATTCTAGCCTAACGCACTTATAATACTTATTGTGTATTTTTAATTTCATAATAAAATACATACAAGCATAGCCTGTGAAATGCATACATCATAACCCTCCTTTTGGCTTTGCCGTAGTCGGGTAAAAAAACACTGCTTGAGAATAGTCAACATTAAAAGGTAGAGTGTTGATGATCAGTGCTTTTTACCTGAAATTCATTTGCCATCAAATGAACAGGTTCTTGGAAAGTTTATTGAAAGAAATACATTCTGATATTTCCGTAGTGTATTACAAACCCCCAGTTCGCAGGTTCTAATCTGGTGCAAAATTATCAATTTTTCATTGAGAATAATAAATTGCAAATATAAGTTAATCTTATAAGTATATAAAAATGCTATGATGTTAGTTAGTCTCGCTAAAACTCAAAAACGGCTCGACTGATTTGAATATTTTTTTTGTTTTGTTCGCTCTAATACAGAGGTGGTTTAAAAACAAAAAAAATTAAAATCGGTCAAGTCGTTTTTGAGTTTTAGCAAATCATAAATTCATACCACCTGTGTATTAATAAAATTCGAGCGAACAAGCGAAACAAGTGAGTAATGTAATTATAATATTCAAGCGAACGAACGAAGCGAGTGAGTAGTGTATTGCACCCGGGAAATTCCTAGCACCCGGGCGAAGCCAGACCGGACCGCTAGTTACCTATTATATCTTGATCGCCAGGGAGCTAGTCCTTGCATGACATATTAATAAAACTTGATTCAAACCTCGAAAAACTAATGACGGAATAGTGTTAACAGTTCTTGAAAACAAAATTTCTTGAAAACTAAACGGGAAATAACAATTCACATTTTATTAATGGCCAACGTTCTGTGGATAATATAATCATAGAGATATCATAGATACAGTAGGGGAGTCATAGGCACAATTGTAAGAGACAGTGTCAGCTATTGGAAAACAGGCAATAAACGAATAGGTTTTCTTGTAAATGTAAAAGTAAAGAAATTTTATTGAGGAAGTCTGTTCTGTTTATCTAATTATTTTATCATTAAATGACGTTTTGAATGAAAATAATGTATTATATACAGGGTGGTGACCGTGACTGCTGCACATAGGGATTTAACCCGTAAAATGAGACTTTTGCGATTTCCTGCTTCCCTAATTATTTTAGGAAAAATATCTTGAAATAATAGTTTTAGAACATAAAATTCTGCATCTAAATCATTAAACAAAATTAATTTTGCATTCTTTGTAACGGCAGAAATTTGATATGAAAATATCAAAATTACCTCAAAAACAGATAGCGATAGCCATGGAACTTGAATAAAATGATGAATAATTTCTAATCATTTTGTTGTACCATGGCTATCGCCATCTGTTTTTGAGGTAAGACATTTTCATATCAAATTTCTGCCGTTACAAAGCATGCAAAATTAATTTTGTTTAATGATTTAGATGCAGAATTTTATGTTCTAAAACTATTATTTGAAGATATTTTTCCTAAAATAATTAGGGAAGCAGGAAATCACAAAAGTCACGGTCATCACCCTATATGTGATTTGTAAAGTACCTATTTTAATATGACATAACTCAATCTTAAAAACTGTACTTACGACTATCGTATCCGTTAGCTTGTTTTCAGTGAAATAAATAAAGATACGATCATAATTGTATAGGCACCTACTTATACACATATAGTAATGATCGTATTCTGATTATAAATTATATGCATGAATCAATCACTTATATCGGTCAATCAAGTATTATATTATAATATACAAAATAACTATAATTTATTATTAGCGTATTTTCCTACGCATATATAGTAATTACTAACACCAACAGATATTTACACCACTAGCTTTGATCGCATGACGAAAGTAGCTGTAAATTTAGTACCAATTCCCCAAAAAATTTTAGGTTTGTGTGTGTTAGAATCACTCTCAAAATATTATTCAATTAAAAAAAAATTTAGTATATATTTTAGGATTAACATAACCACTCAAAACATATTTTTAATTAAGCAGTAAACTATCCTTATTTGAGGGAGGAGGGGAAAACAAAAAAAAACCTAAAGAATCTTCTAAAAACCCTTAAAATTTTTAATTCAGTCAGGTCTTCGCGCATATGTATGAACAAATATGTAAAGGGGCCATAAAACGTCTAAATCCGTCAAAATCTCGAAATCGATTTTTTTCATCATTGACCTTCTTTACTTCTATGGTCGCTCGAAAGCTCGCTCGAAAGTAAAAATATATTTTGTAGGTGTAAAGTATAAACTTAATACGTGAAGTACAGTGAAATAATACATTGTAGTACTAATTAGTATTTAGCATCAAAGATGTCGTTTAACAAACGTCGCGTCACCTGTATCTACGCGTTTACTCCAAACATGGTGGTTGTCTTTTCTTTCTACACGTTGTATATCATCATACAGTACCGGCTTTAAAGCTATACGTAGGCCCCTGAACAGTCAAATCGGAGCGTACTTTTGCGTGCAAGAGAACACAAAAATAAACGTTAAAAAACTAAAACCCGACTACGGAAAAGAAAAAAATCAACGAAGAAAACAAGCTTCCAATATGAAAAGTAGTCTGAAAAATAGTATATTGTGCGACTAGTGGGAAAAAGAGAAGATTCCTCGAGCGTGGAGTTTGCCGCACTAGAGTAGCAAGTGCGGTAACAGTGTAAAATAGTTATTTTGGGTCGTAATATCTCCAACACTTGCGTAACTTTATCCCGAAATGAGCTTGGGCGAAATGCCATTTCTGTACGTCATCAGTCAGGGATCCTCAGCAGGGCCACGAAATTACATATTTCTTGCGGGTATTATCTATTTAAAGTTTTAGTTTCAGTGAGATAACACTAAAAATTATCTTTTAACCAGACTTACAGTTTTCATATTGGAAGCTTGTTTTTTTCTTTTACGTAGTCTGGTTTTAGTTTAGCTGTCTTCCTTTAAGTCAAAAAATTATTATAGGTAAGATTGTTAGACAGAGAACCCACTGTCAGATTTCCCATGTATCGAGTACACAAATTTGTCTTTGTGAGCTAGTATTGGAACAAATAGGGAGCCACAATTATTATTATTTTTATTCCATCGGTTCATGGAATACTGACGTCACTTCCGCTCATTTTTTGTATTGTCTTAATCTTATCTCATCGACTACATAAATAAAATTGACGTCAAAATCTCGGTCTCAACAAATCTATACTAATATTATAAAGCTGAAGAGTTTGTTTGTTTGGTTGAACGTGCTAATCTCAGGAACTACTGGTTCGAATTGAAAAATTATTTTTGTGTTGGATAGTCCATTTATCGAGGAAGGCTATAGGCTATATAATATCACGCTACGACCAATAGGACCGGAGCATCAATGAAAAATGTTGCAAAAACGGGAAAAATTATTCCTTTTGAGAGCTTCCGTTGCGTGCGCTGCGTAAACGGCTAAAGTTACGCAAAAATCATGTGCGACGGAATTGTTCCCGGAAGGTTTATATATATAGCGAACGAGCGAAGCGAGTGAGTAATGTAATTCCTAAACCACGCAACGAATTTGATGCGGTTTTCACCATCAGTTAGATAATTTTTCACGGAAGGTTTATATATAGCGGACGAGCGAAGCGAGTGAGTAATGTAATTATAATATTCAAGCGAACGAGCGAGGCGAATGAGTAGTGTATTTATAATATTCAAGCGAACGAGCGAAGCGAGTGAGTAGTGTATTGCACCCGGGCTTTCTTAGCACCCGGACGAAGCCGGACAGGCACCGCTAGTACTTTCATATAATCGTGAGATGCCAGAGTTGCATCCTGCCACAAACCTTTATTAGTCCTAATTTTTTAATTTCCGACAAAATAAAAATAATAATAATTGAGGCTCCCCATTTCTCTACCCCAATGCTAACTCACACATCCGACGGTCGGCTCTGGGACTGTGTGGTTTTGGATTCATAGTACAGTAATGTACAGTAATTAGCGCCTACGGGGAAAGAAACGCTGAGCCCCTTCTCTTAATAATTTAAATCTAACATACTGTGAGATCGTAACTTATCGCAACGTTATCACATCGAGCATGAGTGAAGACTGGTAACGGTTGAAAACCATAAGACACAGGGTGTGGTAAGGCTAGGAGCGCTGACTTAACGAGCAAAAACTTAACAAGAGGCTACTGTACATCGTGTGTAACTATTATCTAAGTACATACACAATACACATGTCTACTATTCTCTACAACTATAATGAGCGGTGTGCTGTGGTGTCAGTCCATCAGAATATCGTGCGTATCAGTTACAAGTTTAACGTCACAGAACGTAACATGCTGGTACCATCACTGTCTTCCTTCTCAGAGATAATTCATACTCCGTCTAACTATTCTAACTGGCTAGAAAGGGAAAAAAATGACACCTGACGTCCGTCTCTTCTAGTGAATTCACTATCATTCATAACGTATCGCAGTTACTATTCAAATTCAGTCTACTGGAGGAAACTATTCGCCATAACATTGTAGATTCATTTCTTGATTACAATAATATAATCAAAATTTTCATTTAAGAGATTTATCTTAGAGATATAGTCACTCCTATATTGTATAACCCATCCTGTAGTTCTGTTTCACATATTTAAAAAGGCTTGAATATCAATAATTATTTAATAAATTTACTATTAAACAGTATTTCTTTTAAACTGGAATTTACAATTTCCGGATTCAGGATCGATCGATTAAAATTAGTATTTTAGGTATATATTTTTGTTTGTTTTTTTACTGTAATAAATACTTACACTTTTGCTAGAAAATTATCAAAACTCAATTTTTAGTATTAAGTGTGGTTCATTAGAAATTTAATTAATTGTTAATTGTTTTGACACATTTAAAATGTACTGACATATGATATAGACCAGAGCTGAAGCCTTTGAAAATGGTAAAAAGTGAAAAAAAATAATAGTAGGATGAAACCCATTGGAAAAGGAAGAGAACATAACAAAAATAAAAGGAAAAATAATTTACGGGCGATCTGAGGTCGGGAAGTGGTAGGGGGTGAGTTTTTAAGGGTAAAAAACGGTTTATCTCGATTTCCGGAAAAACTACAAGACCTATGGAAAAAAGTTTAATGGCAAAGTTGCAGGTAATAAAAAAATCTACAACTTTGGTATCACACTTTTTTCACATAACCTCAAAATTTATGTGAAAAATTCAAATAACCAAGTTTTTGGTTTTTTATTTTTATCTTTTACAAAAAAAATTTTTTTTTCACGAAATTTGGTGAAAACCTTTTTATGTCCCAAACACACTGCAATTTTTTTGATTTAAAATACTTATTTATTTTTTCACCTTATTTTGACTTAATATCGAAAAAGCACCCTAATTTTCAATCGAAAATTCTCACGTCAAAATATCTGCTTTTTTAAAAAAGTCGGTTGAAATCTCTACTTTATGATGGTGTAAAAAAAAATATACATTACTACGGTAAATGTGTCTCAGAAAATGCTGGGAAAACTTATTTATTTAAATATTTAGAAAATTTGGCTTGATAAACTTTAACTAAGTATGTTTACATACAAGGAGCTCCCAAATTATGGCTTAGTTCGTTTGGTTAATTTTTTTTATGGAAAACCCGATTTTTGCTTTATTTCAAAATAAAAGTAAAGGTTCAAGGTCGTTTGCTCTCGAAGGATTTTTTTTTGTAATACAAACTGGTGTTCTTAATTTCGATATCATTTTAACTGACTGGGAAGTGAATGCGTCGAAAAGTCGAGGTACTGAGTGGATTACAGACGCTCGACAACAAAGGTCATTAGCGTCGAGGTACTGAGAAAACAAGGAAAAGATCGTTGACAAACGGATTACGCAATATCAGATCATATACTGTAATGTGATTTCATTTCGTTTTCATAACTACAATTTGTTGAAGAGGCCAGAGGAGGATGAAAACCGGAAAACGGGGCGTTATATCAAAAAAATTATATGAAAATGATCGAGATCGAGAAAAAAGAGCGCTATAACCGGAACAGCGTTATAAAGAAGTTTCACTGTAATATGTACCGTAAAATATAACGTGTTCCTGTCAAAAATGTAATTATAAAAGTATTGATTGACAACGACAACAGTTTTAATAATAATTTGACATTAATCATACATTCTAAACATTAATATTTATTAGACACGACAGTTTCAGTAACAATTATTCAATAACGGAACAATGAACAAATTGAATATGGAAGAGTTATTGTCAAACCTCTCCAATTCGCTCGAAGGAGATTTGAATGGTGTGCAAATTGAGGCAGGTGTAAATACAACTACAGGTACAACAATTCATGTTAGCTATACCTACATACAAAGTGCCCGTGTATGACTATGGTCACAAGGCAAAACCGTTCAAATCAAATTTTTGGTATTATAATCTTCAAGACTGATTTTTAATTCCCACTATTGAAAAATGGGGATTTTCAAAATTTCGGGAAGTTATTGGTTTCAGTCTGATTTTCGAAAATCGAGTTTTCAACAGATCTCGAAATTTTGAGGTCCTATAGGAAGCTATTCTGACCATTTTGGGATGGACGTTCGTATCGTGCTTGTGTCTATGTATGTATGTGTGTGTGTATGGATCTATATGTGTGTATGGATGTATGTAAACACAAAATATCTTTAGAATGGAACGATCGATTTGGACGATCAATACGGCGATTGAAAAGGTTTATCAAAACTTGGATCTGATAAAATTTTGAGCCCAATCGCAAAACTGGTTTAAGAGTTATACATCAAAAACTTAAACAAAAAAATGTTTTATTTTATATTTTGAATAACTTGAACACTACTCGTGTGATTGGGCTCAAAATTTAATCAGTTCTAAGTCGTGAATAGCTCTTTCAATTTCCGCACGATTTATCAAAATCGGTCAATTGGTTCACGAGATATCGCACGACAAAAATTTTGTTTTCTCATAATTAATAAAGAAAATATTAGTTTTGACCTCGACGAGCTCACCAATATTATTTTTTTACGAGTTTTCTTTTATTTACTTAATATTAAAAAAAAATTAAATTCATAACCACTATTTCTGAGCTCGAAGAGCTCTAAAAATATATAAATAATAACGTTTTCGAGCTCTTTTAGCTCGAAAACAGCGGGAAGTTTTCGGGTTGGCCCAAAGGATTAACCGGTTTCCACATTTTTTCAAATTCTTGTTACGGGATGGATTTTTTTTAAGTTTTCCCAAAAATGTATTTGTTCTTTTTTGCATAAGTACGTACCTAATGTTCTTTTTAGTACGTTTATTTTAGCAGTTATGGTTAAGAAGTAAATCTGATTACATAATAATGCTATTTTAAAGCAGACAAATAAATCTTTATATAATATTATATTTTTTTAATTATGTTCTGCTAAAGGTAGCGGCTACCCTACACATGTGACATTTGCCAAATGTATAATAACTATTTGGTAAATTTCAACGGTCTCTTTTCTCTCCAGATAAAAAGTATACTTACTTGTTGATCCGCACATTCAGTAGAGCAGTAGTACGCAAACTTTTTCAGTCCCATTACATATACAAAGAGTCCCATTAAAAATTATCGATAACATCATAGCTTTGTTAAATGCGGCGAAAAAAAGCTGGAAATATTACGAACAGACGTGATCATTTTTATATATACTAATTATTAACTTCCCATTGGAAGTTATTGTAATGGGTCCGAAAATCGAAATCACAAAGGAAAAAAATTTTTATGTTTCAAGGTCACTACACTATTTTTACACTACTTTTAGAAAGATGTCTGTGTGTGTGTATGTGTGTGTGTGTGTGTGTGTGTGTGTGTACGTACGTACGTATGTATGTGTCCATTTCTTTCTAAGACGAAATCTCGAGAATGAAAAATGATATCGACTACGTTAGGGTACCAATCGACGCGTATTAACGTAAATATGATCTGAAAGAAATTTTTTCAAAATCGGTTCAGCCGTTCTTTTTTCTTAACCAAATAACCTCCAAAAAAGTAGATTTTACACAATATCTCGCGAATAAAAAATTATATTGACTTCGTAAGGGTGTCAATCGAGGCGTGTTAACGTCATTTTAATCCGACAAAAATTTTATAAAAATCGGTTCAGCCGTTTTTTTTTTTTTTTAATTATTGTTAAAAATAAATAATAATTATGTTTTAATGATTAAAATGATTACTTTTCTGTGTAATATCTAATTTAATTATTATTATTAAATATTTATCAAACAGGGAAGTTCGTCGTGTGGACCTCAAGGGTCGCACTTTAGTCCTAACAAACGACCCACCTCACGGCTTGTTGATGGTTGTGTTTTTTCTAAACCAAACAGAAGAAAAAAACTAATTTTATATGAGTTACTTTTAGTATGCCGTATAAATTAACTATAAGTATATATCCAATAATCCAGGGTGTACCATAGAAAACCGAACATAGGGAAAACTCCATTGTGCAAATAAGTTAGGATCAGTTATTGCTGTGCCCTTTTTCATGCTTAAAACCATGATAATTAATTTAGTTGAGTTAGCCATGTGTATTCTATCTTTGTCACGCTACCAATTTTGTTTATGTCTTCCCTGTTGCACTCATTTATTTTCTATGTTCCCAATCCTGTGATACACCATGTATATAAAGTAATCTTAAAACAAAGCAACAGACATTGTTATTGAAATGGACAAACTTGGGACTATTCTGATCCCCCATTTGCGCACCTCTACACTAGATGTTCAGTTTAAAAAAAAAGGGTCAAAAAAATCTAATTGAAGAGCTAGAAAAACATATTCGCCATAAGTGATTTTACCTTACGGACATATATAATATATGCATATGGCGATACAAAACAAGATTCTTATCTTAGTTATCTTTTTGCAATTTATTGACTTCAAATGTGTGAAATGTATTTATAACAATAAATAATGCGGGCCGTGACATTTTAAACGACTAATGATACAGTCTCATTAATGTTTGTTGTAATTGTATACCAATATAATATTCTATTTGACTACCTCAGGTTTACGTAACATATATATATATATCGGTAAAAAGAAATTAAGAATATAATTTAATTCTACATTGCCGCATTTTCAAAGTTCAACATGGAGATTTCGCGAGATACGATATCGTTTAAATTAGAGAAAATGTTTTGCCTATAAACTTCTCTTTATCTTGATTTTTTTAATGTCAATTTTTTTAATTCAGCTGCAAATATTGCTAACTATTTTCTTTGCAGATATTTTTATTGAGACACTTTTTACGAAGACTGTAATACCGTCGATCTTAGTTGTCAGGCGTCTGCAGTCTAACTTCTGAATAAATATAGATTTGTTTTTGTAATTTTAGCTAAATTAAATTAAATTAATTTGTCAAAAATATAATTTAGAAATAGTACTTCATAATATGACTATTAAGCATATCCACATCAGGGATGGATATAAAATAAAGATTTTTAAATGTTTTTAATTGATAAAATGTTCAAGTATGTATTTTATCTCTATACCTTTCTGCTATACCTACAGACATTTCAGAAAATCTATGAGAAATATACTATACTACCTAAATATAATTCATGATGTTCAGATGAAAAAAACAACAAAAATGTTTGTTACGACCCGAACGGCTGGACCGTTTTTCATTAAAGTGGTCTTATAAGATTCGTAAAATACCTTGGAAGATTCTTAGGTATATACCGGCACGAAAAAAACAAAATGGCGGGTCACATAGTATATCCGTATATTCCATATAGGAACACGCCAGCTGCCTTACGATCACGTCTCTTGTAATTAACAAATTTCTTTATAATAATTATTTTAAATATTTTTTCAATACAACCCTGCTTAAAGGTGTGTCTGAGATTGCCTATATTTATTGTAATTAATTTATTATTGAATATTAAAACAATCTATTAACATACAAGTATTATTGTTTATTAATATTGTCTAGTATACTAGTAAATGATCCTCAAATTTCCGCAATTCTCACCTGCAAAAATGCAGATGTTTTTCAAGTAATTTTATTTTGTGCTAATAAGAACACTTCATGATTGATTTAATGCATACTAATTAACGTCAATTTCTAAATTTTCTCAGTTAACCAGACATCTAGATATCGATCTTAGACTATACATGCAAAAAAAGCTATAAGTTTCTTTTTATGTACTGTTATTAATTCGATATCTAGTTTCGATGTCACGTCAGCTCTTGGTTGGAAGTCGAATATCACATCTTGATCACACTTATATAGTATTATCGCTTCAAGATAGTCATAAAAAAGAAGTTGCTTCATCATTAATACGTTTTTTGTGCCAAAATCTAAAGATTTACATCCGTTCATTAGAAAATTTTGAACTGCTTGTAGCTGTGTTCTGTATCAGGGATGTTGCAGACTTCTGCATCCACTATCGCGGAGCATTCGCATTATTTTTTAACATCTGCATTCGCATCCGCAGCAATCGTTTCGGAATTTTAGCCGATGCGGATGTGATGAAAGTCATGACAAAATTATCGGGGGCGGGCCCGGCACTTGCCTCATGCAAGTGACGACACAGTTGTTTCTATCTTAATTTTGTAAACAAAAGAAGTCATGAAAAATTTTTATTGGAAAAGCAGTCATCAATAATATAATTGATACTAGACCTATCGGAAAAAATCATTTTACCAACCATAGTCACAGTCAGGAATCTAGCCTGAACCTTTCCACTTTCGCGGCGGAATGAGATTACAGTACTCAACCGTGACATGATTACCATACTAACATTCTCCTTATATGCATCGGAATCAATTGAGATGTGAATCATCGTAGGTACTAGCTAGAACTAATCATGAATAAATAAATAAATTTATTAATTTAAAACAAATCATTACTAATTGTTTCGTTGTTTTACGTTTGTTTTACTCATCATTAAAATATATTATTAATAAAAATGATACCTATATAATAAATTACAATCTCTTTTAGGTATCTACCTACTTATAATTTCACGAAAATTTACTATTTACCAATCAAGTCACATCATCACATATTTTATTGTTGAAAATATTAATAATCTTATTTATTATTCCACAAATTACTTAGTGATTCTACAAATTAACTAGGTAATTCTGCAGTTTGCGTAAGATCGCACATTACCGGTGACATATATACAAATAAATCCGTAGCTGTAGATTGTATCCATAAAAGCGTGGTATTGGTATAGATTTAAAGTATGAACCCTGTACATTATTGTATAAGAGAACCACCTGGGGGCGTTAGAAAATCAATTTAAATTGTGTGTTCGATTATACGTCATCAATTTATACTCTAGTGTTCACACTGTGCAGTTTAGTTACAGTGTGTTCTACATAATTTAACCTAATAAATAACAAAATACTGGGTGTTTAAAGTTAATATTTATTACACTATTTAATCCCAGTAGATTTCATTGTTTGGCTAAAAGATTTAGGATATATTTTCACACTAATACAAATAAATATGCAGAAGTGAAGTCACAAAAATTACAATATAAAATTACAATTAAAAAACTCATCGATAACAATTTTCAGGTAAACATTTGTTGATAAAATTGTTCTGTATAAGCAAATTTTTTATGTTATTTGGAAGTGTGTTGTATAATTTTAACGATATTTAGGTACATGAATAGTATATTGTGCAACTAGTAGGAAAAAGAGAAGATTCCTCGAGTGTGGAATTTGCCGCACGAGAGTATAGCGAGTGCGGTGACACGCGAGTGGAATTTTCTCTTTTGACCAATAGTCGCACATAATATTTTGTTCAACTACCGCAAAATAGTGTAAAACAGTTATTTTTGGGTCGTAATATCTCAAACGCTTGCGTAAGTTTATCCCGAAAAGAGCGTGGGAGAAATGACATTGCGCGCACTAGTAGGCGAAACGAACGTGGGCGAAATGGCATTGCGCCCACTGGTAGGCGAAATTAGCGTGGGCGAAACGCCATTTCGCCCACTCTGTACGTCAACAATCAGGGAATTCATTATTTCGCCCACCCTCACTAGGGCCACGAAATTACATATTTCTTGCGGGTGTTGAATAGTTTTTTGTGTGGCAGTTAGTCAGCATAATGGTAGACACAGCGTGTTAACTTATGTCGTGTGTTATAGTCATGAAAATCTGCGTTTATAGTTAAACCGTATTTTTTTTTTAACATATATCAGACAATGATAAATATACAGCATATTTAATTATATTTAAAATAAAGAGAGCTTAGGAAAAGGAAAACTAATGACAAAGGTACATTGAACAGGGAGATCTTCAATATCTAAAATACTTCTTAGCAGGAAAACATATTATAACACGACGCTTTAGGAGCGGCTGTTTTAAAGAGTGTCGTATTTAGGCGCGAAGTTTTTTAGGAGCTTTATTTTTAAGATCGTCATTTTTTTTAATAGACAAAGATCCAACCACTATTGTTGAAGCTATTCCATGTCCGTAAAGTATGTACTTTAAAGGAAAAGGAAAAATGAGAAATAAAAAATCTTTAGTTGGATTAGTATAAAAGATGACACAAAGTTATGGATGACAGGTACAAAAAAAAAAGAAAATAGGGAAATCTAGAATGGTGAAAAATTCCGACGTTAGACGAACACAATGTATATAAAAGTAAGCGGCATACGAAGTTATAATAAAAAGACCACCCCGCTGGGCGATCGCACTCGACGCAATCATCAATTTCAATCGACGTCCGTTTATTATATTAGTATATGAATTAGCTATCTCACGTCTTCCTTGTAATACTTTCATATATCTGTTAGTCGCGCTTAGCTTTCAAAATTTTTTCGCCAGTTTTATAAAAGGTACACTAAAATTAATAGACAAAATGATTCAGAGGTAAAAATGTTTGATGCCAAACTGGGAAATAAGATCAATTTCAGGTTAATTTATATTAAGTAGGTATATCATAGGTTGACATTTCTTAAACAAGAAAAATTCTTATGGTACTGTCATCTTTTATTGAGTTTTGACATAAAATCATAGTTATAGTTGTGCGAAAAATGGTTATAAAATAAAGTTCATAATTGTAAATAAATTAAAACCCTGTTTTATTTAACTTAAAATACACTAATTAAAGTGGCTTCCACATTTTCTGAATGCTATTTGTTCAAATTTGTTTAGGAAAGGACATGAAGAGGCAGCCACCATATACTATCTCTTTCTAATGAACGACATTTTTAACGCGCTTATATTAGCTTCACTTGTATACTAGTATGTAGGTATGTAAAAAAATCTTGCAACTCGATTTTTATTCTTCCGAATGTCCAATTGTAATTGACGTGAAACTTTGCAGTCGTATGTAGTTTAATTTATAAAAAAATTTAAAAAGAAATGGATATAAAAACATGTGGTGAAAGTGACGGTGCTGATTGTGGGAAAACGTGTCTCCAGTTGTTTAAAATTTAAATATGATATTTTATGCCGAATGACTAACAATTTGGAAATAAAAATACATTTTTTTTTAAATAAAAAACGCTTAGGCATATCAACGCACTAAAAGTAGAAAATAAATTTCGTTCACTTCTATAACGTTTAAAAGCGTGGGACACTCACTGTTCCTATATTTCATTTAATTCATCGAATGCCCCACGCTTTTAATAGTTATAGAAGACAAAGGAAATGATTTTCTACTTTTTAGTGCGTTGATATAAGCGTTTCTTTAAAATACATATTTTTATTTTCTGGCCAGTTGCGCAGTCCATTCTCTACAGTCTACGTCAATGATAAATATATAATTGTATTATAAAGTATTCGTGTATAAGCGGTGCGGGTATCCCCCGAGTGACCGCCTCGTCGCTCTGGATGGATGATGCACAGCGTCGCCGCTTCAGAGAGACCAAACGTATAACGTGTGCCGTGTCTGTGTTAGTACCATCGCCTGGCTAAAATTCATTTCCTGCTAACGTTGGCTCTGTGTCTTGTGTGGTGATCAGGAAACGAACCCGCGCTCTACACTGTACGTGCAGTGGAAATGGAAAACAAAGGCCCCACATACACACACGCACACATACATACACACACGTCCTTCTGCTAGCTGCTATACCTCTACTTTATCTTCTACTCTCTATACAACGGAATGTAATATAATAATATACAATACATAGGTGTACACGTGGGTGGGATATGTGCGGCCGGACTGGGACGGATTTATTCATTGCGCTACATTAATATCTATCAATGCACACAGACTTCGGATGTTCGTCGCATGGCGGCCATATTTGTATCAAAACAATATTACCTTACCTAATCAGATTTAAAACAATATTACAGTCTATATTCTATATTAAGGGCAACAACAGAAAACCGTTTTATGTCGAATTGGCCGCCAAGTTGACCGCACACCATGCATTCTTAGAGATATCGTTAATCCAGTGCTACCAGATCGGATAATTTTCCCCTAAACTTGCAGAATTTGGGAGTTTTAGAGGAGGGAAATATTTAGGCGAAATAGTTAAGGAATATATTTTTCGCGAAATTTTATATTTTAACCACCATAGTCGAGATGGACGGTGGATGAAAAAATGCCCTTAGGTAAGCGGGATAAGAAAAGACACATGAGTTTGTGAATGTAGGCGCGTACAATGTTACTAGCATTGTTCTAAAGCTCTCTCACTGAACGCTACAAATGCTAGGTCATACCTGAAAATACTATATGGGGGTTAATTTAAATCTGGTAGGAAATTCAGTTTGCAGTAGGGGAAATCAACCACCATCATCTTAGCAACACTACGTCAATCGTCAAAGCGTCGCGTCGTCTCAAGAAACGTCCCTCGAGAAGAAGCTATCGCCGAATCGACGGCGAAAACGCTCCATCTGATGCCGTTACGGACAGAACCTAGTCGCGTCCTGCTTTAGTCTTCCATAACTATTCGATTATTTTTTCTGTTTTTATATCATAATATGTAATAAATCACTTAGGAGTTAAGAGCAAATTCAAGTTAAAAGTGAAGAAAACTGTGGTTTCAGAAACCGGTCCCTGACGATTAAATCCAAGTATGTCTAATGTATTTTATTTATTCTCGACTACAGACGATCGACAACCAAGGTGATTAATGTCTAATTACATCACAAAATATCCACCCACGACTTGTTGATCCAAAGGCCATCATTTTAACCGTTACATCAAGCTGTCCTCATGTCTGATGAAAAAATCAGCACATAAATTAAACTGAGACAACTGATAATAACATAATATTCAATTAAACATGTTAAAGAGTGTAACAAGAATAAACAGCGAGTCCCACGACGAGATACAAGTCTGTGAGTAATATAATAATGTTACAATAACATCAGTGATAGAGGTGTATTGATGCGATGGCCTGCAGGTACGCGCTATTATAAAACTATAATCAGATATAATAAACAACACATAAAACAATAGCGTCATCAGAATGATATATGGCATTTTGTATAATAATATAACGTAAAAGAAAACACAATGTAGGTATAGATTGAACGGCCGATAGAAAGCGATGATAAACTGATAACGGTGCGGCAAACGTTGAACGAAACTGATTAAAGCCACGCAAATAATGCCCATATTAAATAACCTAACCTAACCTAACCGTGCATGCATTCTGCAAGCAATAAAAATAATTATGAAAAAAAATCTTATCAGACTTATTTTATACTATATCATGACCGCACACAATAGCTACCGACTACCGTTATATTTTGACTATTTATAGTAAGAAGCACCATGTTACCAGTTGAGGAAATCCATACACACTTATTATTACCCTTAACCCTACATAGTGTTTCCTATTTGTTACAGAATGAGCCATTTTCCTTAGAGTAGTTCTTTCAATTATCCACTACAGGCAGCACTTGTGGTAGGGACAAACATTATTTATTCCCCATTAGTGTCGTGTCATTTTACTGGTATAACTTAATTATTTTAATAGTAATAATAATTTAATAATTAAGTTATAGCACTACAATGACACGACACTAATGAGGAATAAATAATGTTTGTCTCTACCACAAGTGTTGCCTCTCGTGGATAATTTGAAAGAACTACTCTCAGGAAAATGGCTCATTGATTGACAATTTATACGTTCAACTAAATTAAATAATGAATGATTTGTAAACTAAAAAAATTAACACGTTCACATGGCGTAGTGGTAAGGCGTAAACTTGTAATCGGGAAATCCGGGTTCTTGCCTCGCGGTCGGTGATATTTTTTCATGATTTTCCTCTATCATGCATAGTGAGATATTCAGATAATTCCGTAAGTGGTTCCACTATTTATTTTTAAATTGAAAAATTCAAAAAATGTGTTCATATAATAATATGATTCAAGTGTGCAAGCTTTCACGGCCGGCATTGTTCCAAGTCTTCATGGTTTCCGGGCTTGTAGGCCGTGGTCCGGTGGTATTTCTACCTGACGTTTCGTCTACAACTGCGGTAGACATTCTCAAAGGCGATGTGGCAGCGGTCGAAGTGTCCTCCTTGGCGGCTCACAGGTCAGTGCCATAGACAGAACGTTGAGCTATTACCCAAGAATATACAGAGAGGCCATAGAAATACATAAACACACACAGAATTTCAACCGAAAATATGAAGGCCTCAATCTCAGTAAAACCTGGACACGAGCACTCCGACATACAAAGCCAATGACCAATCGTACAAGGACGGGATACGACCGAGTAGAGAACTCACCACCACTACACACTGCGCAGTTGACCAATGGCAGAGAGACGGACTACGACCGAACAGAGAACACACTGGCACTAGGTATAAAAGAAGGGAGAACACCAGTCACCGACACACTGACCTGTGAGCCGCCAAGGAGGACACTTCGACCGCTGCCACATCGCCTTTGAGAATGTCTACCGCAGTTGTAGACGAAACGTCAGGTAGAAATACCACCGGACCACGGCCTACAAGCCCGGAAACCATGAAGACTTGGAATAATATGATTATTCAAATTAACGCTTCTAAGCTGCACAAATACACCTTTGGCCCATGCTGTATAAAAAGTTACTGAACGTATGCGAATTTGAGTTTTAAAACAAAAATTTGAATTTATTAAGATCTACACGTTGTTCCGGGAGTGAATACCCTGTTAGCTTTTCAGATACAAATAATAATATAAAAATTAAACCCAGTTGATTAATTTCTACAGAGTTATATGGTCGTCTAGACACAAACGTGTATTTATGTGTTTGATGCATGGTAAAGTTGGTACTCTGGGTAGTACGCGGTACGTGCTGCAGTCCTAGACGGTATGATAAGAACGGATTCGATAAGATCTCCCCGAGGTTTTAAAAACACAATGTGGCGACTGTATATGTGTTTGTAAAGTTTCTAGCTAAAAGAATAATTAAGATAAGACCACTGGATTAAATACTGTACACAGGAAAGACTTGGAAAATTTACCCGTATGATATTGTAAAATAAAGAGAATAAACGCGTAGATAAAATGCTAAAAATGCTTTTAAAATTATATGTGTACACGTAAGTATAGATATGGAAGCACATTATACAGAAAATCGAAAAGAAGAAAATTCATTCATATATTATACGAGGGTAGCTTTAAAAAAATTATGAGCCTCGACATGAAGATGGCACGTCAAAACAGTTGTATATATGCTTTGAAAGATACCTGTGAAAATTGCAGGCATTTTAGACGCTCAGTTGCTGTTTGACAGTCGTTTCTGTCAATCGATCTCAGTGTGCTTTTAATTTCATCAAAACAACGCACTTGCTCATACTTCGACGGTAGTCCGTTGCAATGTTACATTTTTTAGGCTAAATTTGCATTTTGGGTGGGACAAGATTTTTTTCACGTTGCGTAGGGGGGACCGGTGTAAGTTTAAAATTGAATTTCGGGGTCGGCGGTCACCCCATTTGACCGCTATCTTGAAAAAGGGATGCTAACAGGTTTTGCACTGTATGTCCGTAACGGTACATCTTACAGAAAATTTGTAGAGTTGTTTTTATTTAGAATCGAATTCTCTAGAACTTTACTAGAGATCCTTTTCGTCGTAAATTGAATAATTAAAAAGATACGCCTTATAGAAGATAGATTTTTGTTTGTTTGTCTGTTAAAATTGAAAGAAAAGAAAGCTCTAGTTTACCAATTAGAAGTGGTCGAATTATTGATTACATTTTTTTCCCGGACAACAGAGAAAGTAAATTAATAAAAGCGTTGTAAAATAGCTACACAAATTTTCTCCACCACTAAAACCGGTCTCTGAAAAGCGTCATTTACCATGTCCGTTAATTTACTAAAAAATCTTTTATCGTTACGCCTCCTAGTGTTTCGAAAATTTCTAATTCTAAAAAATGGAGCTTAACATTGTACGTTCATTGAATTGATATACCGTGAAATCTTTAAATATAATGCATGCATAATATTACGGCTTCATGCGTTCGATCTGCACTTATGGATTTACTTATTAAAATTATCAAGAACAATATTGTTCAAAAAACTTTAAAACACAGGTACCTATTGTTGCTACTATGTATGCACAGTATGGTCATTGGTCAATGTCAGAATTTACAGCACTATAAAATTTCTGTCTCACTTTACCTAATGTAATCTCAAATTTGTTAGAAAGTGACAAAAATTTAACAGCACATTATTATTTTTTTAAGCCATCACCAATGACTTCAGAAGCATATAGCCTCATGTGCCAACACTAATTAGCACATTAATTTCTAACATTGACTTTACAGAATAGCGCCATATCTCTACATAGTATAAAATGAAGTCGCTTTCCGTGTCTGTCAGTATAACCACTAACTCCTCCTAAACCACGCAACGGATTTTGATGCGGTTTTCAACATCAGTTAGATAATTTTTCACGGAAGGTTGATACATATAGCGAACGAGCGACGCGAATGAGTAATGTAATTCCTAAACCACGCAACGGATTTTGATGTGGTTTTCACCATCTGTTAGATAATTTTTCACGGTACGTATAAATATATATATATACTGCGAACGAGCGAAGCGAGTGAGTAGTGTATTGCACCCGGGCGAAGGACAGGGCCGCTAGTATATTAAAATTTATTATAACACTACAGTCATTCCACCAAAAATTTTCGCTTTTATTAGGATTATATTGGTAGAATGTTCTACAATAATTGAAAATAACAATAACAGCATTTTTTTATAAAAAGAAATTATATTTAAAGTTTCAATAAAATTAAAAAATAACAAATAAAAATGTATTTTCACATTTACATGTTTTTGCTGACACACATATACAGGGTGTCCTCAAAGACACTAAACACACGCCTACCACATGTTCTTGAAACCAAAATAAGCCGATTTAAGCAAACTTACCTTCTTACAAAATTGCTTAGTTTGGGCGCTACACGGCCCTGAAGTTACAATTTTGAAATCGTTTTTTTGTTATAAATTTAAAACGGTTTGTGCGATTTTGCTAAAATTTGACACGTTGACATAGTTTTATGGAACAAAAAAAACCATGTTAAAATTATGATTAATATTAATCCATAGGCGTAGAAATCGGGTTTTTTAATATTTGAACGTTTCAAATTTCTACGCCAATGGAAGAAAAGGGGTTTAAGTATAAAATTTAGAATCAGTAACTTATTTGCTACAAAAAAGCTACTCTTAATAAGACTCGATTACTCTCATGGTTTTTGAGAAATTTGTATTTTAATAATTCGCAGTAATTTTTACAAAATGAAGTAAAGCGACTAAAACATGATAAAAAATAAATAAATATGTCATAAAAAGTGGTCAAAGTGTCCACCATTTTTACGCATACAAAGATTTATACGACGAATAAAATTAATTTACTCTGTGCATAACTTCTTCATTATCTCCAGTTTTATTCTTAGAAAAACGCATGGCCATCTTAATTATTTATTGATCAACTTATTATTATCAACGTATTATTATCGATTACCTTATTATTAAAATACAAATTTCTCAAAAACCATGAGAGTAATCGAGTCTTATTAAGAGTAGCTTTTTTGTAGCAAATAAGTTACTGATTCTAAATTTTATACTTAAACCCCTTTTCTTCCATTGGCGTAGAAATTTGAAACGTTCAAATGTTAAAAAATCCGATTTCTACGCCTATGGATTAATATTAATCATAATTTTAACATGGGTTTTTTTGTTCCATAAAACTATGTCAACGTGCCAAATTTTAGCAAAATCGCACAAGCCGTTTTAAATTTATAACAAAAAAACGATTTCAAAATTGTAACTTCAGGGCCGTGTAGCGCCCAAACTAAGCAATTTTGTAAGAAGGTAAGTTTGCTTAAATCGGCTTATTTTGGTCTCAGGAACATGTGGTAAGCGTGTGTTTAGTGTCTTTGAGGACATTCTGTATACATAATATACCATGACAAATCACTTCTTTAAAAGTTTTTCAGGAATACGTTTTTAATTTAATCTTGTATGGATCGGTTCATTCCAAGAATTAGAAGACAAGAGGGTTTAATTTTGTATAAGTAAGTGGAATGCTGATTGGTTGAAAATGGAACTGAAAGTTTCATCAGCTCAGGCGAGTTATGTTTCAGAATTTAATGATAGAATTAGTACGGCTGGATGAATTGTATTTGAAAGATTTATGAAGAAAGCAGTCATGATTTGGCTGCTTTCTCCATAAACCTTAGAAATTAAAAATAACTGTTCTACTAAAAATCTACTGTGGTTTTCTGAAACTCCCTTAAAAATCTACTAAAGGACTTATCCAAGTAAACTTTCACCAATAACACTGCATTAATAGATCATGAACTTTAACGATTACGCAATGAACTCAAATTCTTATACCCGCATAAATTTTCCACCAATACTGTACACAAAATATTACAAACTAAGCTGCCTACACATATTTTGCACATAGTAGCTTAGTAACTAAATATTATGATTACAATAAATAAGATGTTATCAATCAACTTTCCACCGTAATTTATACACATAATATAATGCACACACACATATTATACATACAAAAGACCCACATAATATGTATATTTATTACATACATACATACTTTAACGCGTATATACCCACATATTGTAATTATGTACACAAATATAAAACTTAAAAAAGAATAAATACTTTACACATATTATGTTCTGGACACATTGAAATATATTATACAGTTACATTTTTTTAATTAATGCTGTCAAATCCAGTAGGAAGTTTTGCTAAAAATACGTTATCTTTACACGAATCAATTCACTAATCTGACAGAAAATTGTATTAAATTAAGACTTTTTTTACATTTACTTAAGAAATTAGACAATGCAAAAATGCCTTGCCACTTAACAATCTAGTTAAAAAGAATATTTGCCAACCTTTTAACGCACATATTTCTAAAGTTATTTTGGCTTTGTATCAATATTCAATGGATATTTTCAGTTTATTATTATTTGCAATGAAAAACTGGAAAACCAATTATTGATATTTTCACCAGCTCTTAGATTAAAATGGAGGTATGTCACAAACGAGCCATACACAAGTCATCCCTATACTTTCGGAGGTCCAATTTTTTTATGTTTCAAAATTTATGTGTTTACATTTTCCATTAAACTTTCAGTTGAAAGTGTCCCATTTATAATTTTTGTCGGTTCTTAAATGATAAATTTAAAATAAAATAATAAATTTGAGTTATTAATATAATAATAATTTGAGAATTCAATTAAGGCGTATTAAGACACATAAGTACTTATTATGGGATTCGTTTTTGGAATATATTAGCCGCTGCAGGAGTAATAAACAATTTGAATTTGAAGTATGAATTTTTATTCGTTCATGAAAGCAAAGTTAAACATTATACTAATTAACCCACCCGAATATCGATCAATATTAAAAATGTATTGGCAGGAAAAATAGAACAATTGTTGAAATATCAGTGCATTTAAAGTTATGTAATTCGAAAAAAACGAAATGATGTTACTGAAATATGTATTTTTTTTTTAGTAAAAAATAAATCAGTAATGCAAATTCAATTAATAACATTTAGATTATCGTGACTGATAGACATTTAACAAATTAATGCACCAATCAATACGAATAAATAATAATGTAGGTTGAAATAAATCGTGCATGTTCTGAATTCATACCGTTTCCATAATTATAGATATTTGATATTACTTTCTTACGCATATGCATTATTGCAACATGTAAACGAATTACTTTGACTTCCGACTAGGGCATGCAAATATTCGGATGTTTCAGGTATTCGAATATTCGCTCAAATTTTAGCCAATATTCGAATATATTCGAATAATTGGTAAAAATAATAAAAACACTGGAACTTCAATAAATGACTTTTAATTATTTAAAATCAACACGCTTACTGCACGTCCATAAATCCAATCAATATTTTAACAACAAAAGCAGCTTACTTCTAATTAAAAAGAGATCAAATAATCATTTTTACTTTACTTAGTTACGTAAAAATTCAGATCAAATTAACTAAATATTAGAGCGCACATAGCTTCCGAGAACCATAGATCAAATGAACATATTTAAGTAATCAAAAAAATTCAAAATTCTTTCTTTCTGTTTTTCCTATTCAAACAAAAATATTAAATGAGCATCTAAGACGCATTTTTATTAATTTGTACCACAAAAGTATGGGATATTGCTCCCCTATAAAAAAAAATACTTCACAAATAAATAATACGTCTATTAGCTCGTGCGAAGAGCAAATCAAGCAATTAAGTACACGTACGTAACGTAACGTAAGTAAATAGTTATATCAAATAAACATGCAATAATTAACAAAAAAAAACTTTCCTCGCCCCGTTTCGATTCCCCTCCCACGCCCTAGCGCGAACTTAAAGCTAGTGTAGCGTTTGTAAGATGTTTTAGCGCCGCCGTAAACCGTTTCTAAACAATTTTAATTCTTAACAAATAATTCGAATATATTCGAATAACAGGAATTACTATTCGAATAATAAATGCAGCCGAATATTCGCTATATTCGAATATTCGAATTGCATGCCCTACTTCCGACTTATTTCAAAGAACTATTAGATATGGAAAATGATAACAGCTATTATTGTTGGTAATACTGTAAATTCACTAATAGAAATTGAATCTGAACGTCATTCAAAGCATTTACTCATATATTTTGCGTTGTACCTTAAACACAGAATATAGAAACATCAGCAGATTCAGTCGACCGTAGCAAAACTAACCCCGCTCCTAATTATCCGACTGCGCCAGAAGGAGAGTATTGTTTTTCGAGTGTATGTATGTATGTATATTTCTTTATCACGCTCTGTAACCTAAACGGCTTGACGGATTTTGAAAAACGAGGTGTCATTAGATTCGTCTGAATCCCCAGAGTGACATAGGGTATATTATGATCTCACGGAAAATTCAATATGGCGGACGCTAGACGCTATTTTGTCAGAATGCAAAAGTAATTTTCCTTCTAAATACATTGATATAGGTACCAAAATCAAAACAAAAGAAAGGTTTTGTTGACATTTCAAATAGGGTACATGACGTCACGGAAAATTCAATATGGCGGGCGCTAGACGCCATTTTGTCAGTACGCAAAAAATCGGTAAAACCTTGTGTGTGGGGTATCAAATGAAAAGGCTTGATGAGTAGATTCAACTAAAAGGAAGGAAATAAAAAATTTATTAAAAAAACAAAAAACCCGACTGCGTAAAAATCGAACATAAAAGATGGAAACAAGATCAAATGATAACATGCAGTCGGAGGCATAGTAGTAACAAATTGAACAGAAATACCTCCGACTGCGTGTTATCATTTGATCTTGTTTCCATCTTTTATGTTCGATTTTTACGCAGTCGGGATTTTTATTTTTTTAATATTTTTTTTTATTTTTACTACACGATTGGCAGGACAATTTGAGCCAGAACTGACAACAGTTTTTACTAAGAGCTTAGCTTTTACAATTCGAGTGATTCAGCTTATGTTTCTTTAAGCTGTGCCTTAAGTCAGCGACGTGCAAACTTTGTCAGATGCGCCCTACCAGAGTTATTTTAGTATTCGTGCCCCACTGAAAACTCTCAAGTGCACAAAGAAAAACTGTCAACGTTTTAGGAAAAATAAAAAAGTAAAAAGATAAATATTCAAGTTCGAAATGCAAACAGTTATAAAAAAATATAAATTAACGATAAAATGAGTACCTTTCATAACAGAATATTTAATAAAAAAAACGGCCTCAAAAAACGCATATGAAACGAATTATAAGATCATGATTAGTTTTGCCCTAACAAGGACTTATCAGATTTTAAAAAATGAGAAGTATTCGAAAATCACATATATGTCACAGAACAAATTACTGATTTGTTTATAGTGATTTTCGAACTTCGTGGGGTGTCACTCAGATTGCTCTTCCCCGCCTTAAGCTGTAGATACAAAATTCCTGTGAACATCGGAACTTTGTACTGGCACTGGCACTTGACTGTCAAGTTGGATGGGAAAATTCTAAGTATCTTATAAATATTTCGAAAATATGCTATTGAAGGAATAAATAAATAAATACTAAAATGGAAAAATTTCAGCAAATTTTATCCAAATTTAATTATTAATTATATTAATTTTAGAAAGTTGTTTGCTGGTTTCAGGGCATTTTACGAAAAAATTATAATGCAGTTTAGAAAAATATCAGATTGTAAATCAATAAATCTGAAATGAAGCGTTCGCTATGAGGGAACTTGTGGATTGAGACTCTTGCAGTATGTTTGTGTAAACAAATCGGAAGTAATTTATACAAACTTGAGCAGATGCTTATACGTCAGCTTAAAAGATTTTGTGCGTATATTTATACACACTAGGACTAGACGGTGCCGCGGCCGCGGTGGGGAAATCGCTTCATCATTATAATTCACGGCAAATTTTTAGTATAGCGTCTTTTATAGTTCAACTTTAATCAGGTGCCTATTTAGCCGATAAGGCAGCTTTAAAATGTAAGTAACCCATATAATACTGCCCCTGAAAGCCGCAGGTAACATCACACCCATCGACTTATACTACTGGACGTGCCCTAGGGGTTGAAAAGTGTCCCTCAGAAAGAAAAAGATAGACTGAATAATTGGTTAATCTCTTCCTACACCTGTACGCTTTTACAGAAAAGGCCACAACCACAGAGATAGAGATCCTCCTAACTCATGTGAATCCTAAAAATAACTACGATATACCGCTAGGTGATCACACCGTGATATTGTAGATCCATAAATTACAGTGAACTCTCTGTAAAAACAACGGTATGAGATCAAGATTTCTCGTCATTAGCGCGAAGTCCACAAACTAAGCAGTTTAATAATAATTCAGCATACACAAAATACATATACAAAGAAAAATTACTTGGCGTCAATATTCCACGTGTTTGAACGGTTAGTTGCTACTTTTTTGTGCAAAATATATCCACATCCCCTCTTCCAATATTAATATTATTCTAGATACGAAAGCTACGTGAAGATTAAACAAAAATGGCGAGATAGATATTATGTAGTATATTTAGAAGGTACATTATTAGTTACATAAGTAGACACTGCAGAAACGGTGTAACATCAAATGGCGTCTATTAATCTTGTCGTCACCATTAGGCTGCGTTCTCATCAGCGATGTCATTACGTAAATGTCAAAACAGACCATGCGAACAGAATACACAAGTAGTTACTATCACCACTACATATACCTACCGCACTGATATAGAAGGTATTATACAGGTACACCACCACACCACACCGCTTTCAGGGGAGAAACCATCGAGGCACGGGTGTCTTCTCACGCGTTTCGCGCCAAAGCCATAAACCCTCGTTCACAAATCACAACACATGCGTCAAAAGTGTCATACTAAAGAAGGACGCGCACTGGATTGAGTGGGTTCGTAATCAGAAGTTTTAGAATAAATGAATGTCGCCCACCGTACTTTTAAGAAATACAAGAACATCAGCTAGGATAATGCGTACGAGTCTTAATTTATTTTCTATAAGTAACGATTGTTCGGTACCGTTCCAGGTCGAACAGAATCGATCCAGTACCCATTTTGCTTCGTTCCTTGTGATCAGTATTAAGTACTAAAATTCGCTTAGAGTTAATTAAGATAATCTTTTCCTCTAAGTACCGGTATCAAAAGACTGTATCTCGAGGATTGTGCAAACGGTGTACATAAAATAATGTTTGCGTAAGTTAGTAGAACACTTAATATTTGAACTCTGGAAAAATATAAAATTTCGTCCATCATATTTTCCATCCCGCAATACCAGGAATATACCAATGTATTTTTTAAACCAAAATAGAAAATTAAGAACTGAGATAGTTATGATCTAAACAATATATTTTTGTGACAATTTCGGTTTAAATATCACCGTTTATATAGTGGTATCATCTCTATGTCAATGGTATGGTGTAATTTTAAATTATGCACATTATGGAGTACATTTAATTATTGTCATATTATTTTAGATGCACTAATGAGAACCACAGAAAACCGCATTGATAGCAAACAGGTAATGGCATCAAAGTTATACAAAACTACAATATTGCAGATGATATTTTAGCTACTAATCTGCTACCAGATAAAGCTAAGTAATAAAGTGAATGTAATGAAATATTAGCAACACGAAGTGGGTCCCATGATATCCCAATAATTTAGAAGAAATAAACTAAAAAATTAAAGGTGTCTTCTATACATTCGATATGTGGTATAATATAAAAATAAACACTAGAAACTACGTAAAATTAGCATACCGACTTAAAGATTAACGTATAACGGTCAAAACTGTCCGACCTAAAGCATTGCTAATTTGCATTAAACACTCATCGAGGATTTCCCAATAAACCACTAATTCCATCAAAATATAAAGATATCTGAATAAAATATCGAGATACTGTGAGTGCATTAATGTATAAAGCAATGTATAATCATATTATGACCATGAATCCTTATCTACTTAATTTGTATAAAACTTCTCCGCCAAGGCGGGTCAACACCAAACAGATAACATAATGACAAGATTATAGAAGAAACACTTAATCTACATCAAAATAACTAAAACGCAAAAAATAAGCGATATTAAATAAAATCCTGTATTTGATAAAAATGTTAATTAATACAAAAGTTGCAAAATTATATCTAAAAGCAATAAATCTGAACCGTTTTTTATCCGACTATGGAGCTCACTCTTCTACATAACATAACCTACAAAAGTATCATTTTATCTATTTCTATATTATATAATAGGTTCAACTCGCTGACTTGTTCACTCACTTAACGATATTATAAAAATTTAATTTAGAGATTTGGAAATAGCATGGCTCCTCTAATACAAGCTCCTAGATTCCAGGTTGTAATCCGTGAAATGGCAAAAGTACCAATGAGCCATTTCCTGAGACCTGCAGTTCTTTCAATTATCCACAAGAGGCAGCACTTGTGGTAGGTACAAACATTATTTATTCCCCATTAATGTCGTGACATTGTAGTGGTATAACTTAAAATTAATTAAATAATAATAATAATTTAATAATTAAGTTATACCACTAAAATGGCACGACGCTAATGGGGAATAAATAATGTTTGTACCTACCACTCTCGTGGATAATTGAAGAAACTACTTTCAGGAAATGGCTCATTGGATTTCAATTCGTTGTTAAAAATAATAAATTGAATATATGAATTGGTGCTAGGACCAAATAACCCTGTCTGTTTGTGAAAAATAGCCGAGATTGTTGAGGTTTATATGGACTTATCTTGGTTCGTCTATTAAAAACGTTCAGGTCCTAGGGTCCAATATAAAAACTGGTGAATTTATCAACTGGATTTCCAATGCATTAATAACAATTAACAAAAATAATACTTCAGATAATAGTAATAGTTGGTGGTTTTAAAAATACTTAAAATAATTTCTAAAATTTTGCTATCAAACTTAGCTTTAGTTTGGTTCGATAGAACGAAGCAGGCGCAATGCACTTCAAAAGACGATTCCCCCGTAACTTCAAAAATATTATGTACATTCTTGCCAATTACAAGCACAAATATCAAGTATATATAAATGATGTTTAGCAATCTCCTTATCTGATCCTTTTCACGTTTAAATATTTACAAATGTATTATGTAGGTATACGCTTTCAAATACAGAACGATTCAAAAAAGAAACTATACGGCCAGGTCGAACCAATAAGTATCTACCTATATAAGTGGAAAAGAGGTATTTGCAGTGTTGCGAGATATAGTGATTGCCTCCCCCCGTCAGGAGTTATTTAGTCCTGGCGCAGACTGGTTATATTTTTTCAGGAATGCTAACAATTGTAGAGGCCCGAGGGAAAGACTTGGATAATTTGTTATGATTAGGAAATGGGAGAGCCCGGGCCAACTTTAACTCCGGGGGGGCCAGGACGCTCCAGCACCTAGCGCTCCTGGCCAGTCCGCGCCTAATTTAGTCCCAATTCATATTTTCAATTTATTATTGTTTGTAATAATAAATTAAGATATCAACAATTTCTCAGATTGGAACCTGAAAACTGAAAGATTGTAAATATGGGTCGATATAATAGATACATAGATAGATGTTGTAGGTTATAGACACCCAACATCAGAGTAAATATGGGTCGACCTGAATTATTGTAAACACGAGCCATGGGAGCACCATATAAACAACAGCATTTCGACGATGATTTCGGCTTTTCTCAAGCTCGGTTTAGATCTAATCTTCAATAAAAATATTTTTTACATTTTAAATTTATTTACTCGATCCTTAAGAACTTTATTTTATAATAAAATTGTTGTCCATTTGCCAGACCATGATCAAGAGTTTAAATTATGATTTTTGTCTTGGACGAAGCCACTTTGTTGTGCGAAACAATAATTGTTATAAAATAAAGTTCTTGAATGAGCCATTTTCCACAAGAGGCAGCAGGGACAAACATTATTTATTCCCCATTAGTGTCGTGTCATTTTAGTAGTATAACTTAATTATTTAATTATTAGTTATACCACTAAGATGACACGACATTAATGAGAAATAAATATTGTTTGTTCCTACCACTCTCGGGGATAGTTCAAAGAACAACTCTCAGGAAAATGACTCATTAAAATGTTATGTTTTATTTAATTTCTAACATTAATTTACATGAAGTAACGACTGAATCTATTATATACTCTTTTTTTTTATTTAGAAAAAAACAAAACAACATAAAGACAAATGAATATAAACTTAGTGCATTAACTTAGCGTTATTAGCACTTACAATAAGTATATGTATGTATATCAATTATTATATACTTAATTCTTATACTTTTGAACCAGCTGTATGAGCATTAATCTCACTTATGTACAAATACATTATGAAGGTGTACATTACCATTAAAGCAAGAAAGCACGTCTTTTACAGAAGATGCTTTGAATAAAAGTAAAAAACCGTACAACAAATCGAAGTATTGCAAAATATTAAAACTGGCTATAAATTACGTAGAAACATGCATAATTTCTCACATTCACACACATGCGCAGTCATCATTAAACTATGCTTAAATTCTAATACCGTTTTCAGCTGGTTACACTTTGTTACACAAGGCCGCACTAGTGTAAACTTTCACCAAAAACCGTGTTTGACTGGCCAGTGTAGAGCGCAATGGTACAGTGTATCGGGTTCAGCTGGGCGGCGGTGGGATGCTAGTGTGACCTTCAGTGTTACACTTTTACCACCGTCGCAGGGAGGTCGTGTAAAGAAAGTGCAACATAACAGCGGTAATGCGCGTAGGCCGTAGAGTATAATATATTATGGCCTACACGAAAAGCGTATACACTACGTAGCACTGACACAGTGCTAGTGTTACACTTGTGCAAAACTACGCGCCACTAGTGTAAAAAAGTGCATACCAGCTGAAAACGCTATAATAATAAGATATAGGTACGCCAGAATTGATAATTAAAGAAAACGGTAAATAATTAATTCAATTGAACTTATATATTAATATTGCTGTCGAATATATTTTACCCACATATAGTAGTACTAATTAAAACAAACAGAAAAGTCTTGGTCAATATGGGTCCGTAACTTAACTGTTCAGAGATGTGGCGGGCTTTTTAAGAAATGTTTTACCGCCATTGTTAGAAGATGTACTCCTTGTTTGGTTGCAACTATGGTTGATACATGATGGGGCTCCTGCACACTTTTTAACTGCGGTCCGAAATTTCCTAAATCAACATTACAACGGCAGATGAACAGGATAAAGTGGTTCAACAGCAACCGATCTGACCCCACTAAATTTTTTCGCTTGTAAAACATTTACTTTAATGTCACTTATGTATCATAAAATTAATTAGATACTTATTTCCTTATAAAAACCTCATTACAAATCTGATAATCCAATTTATCGTCGTTAAAATAGAAAACGGGCCATATCTCTGGAACAGTTAAGTTGCGGACCCATATGACTCAGACTTTTTTGTGTGTTTTAATTTGTACTGTATAAGTGCAGGGTAAAATATTCGACAGCATTTTTTTAACACCCTGTATAAAGAAGTAAAGTTTGTTAGTTTATTTGTGTTTGTTTAAGCGATCTCAGAAGCAACTGGACCAAATTGAAAAATTATTTCACTGTTTTAAAAGTCTACCCAATCTTCTCATCTTCCCAATTAACATAGGCTATAAATTATTATGCTACGGTAAGAGGGGTAAAGGGGGTGATCTCCTGAAAAAAGCGTCAACCACAACAGATATTTAAAAATTTTGAAAAACTCGATTTCCGTTTGTTTTTAAAAAACCAAAGTTCAAACTATATGCAGAATATAATTCGCAATATTAAAAGTGATAAACAGATTTTCAAATTCCTTAACATCCTCACTTAAATGGTTTATTTTATACAAAAAAAAATCTTTCTAGAAATTTACAAAAATAAATACACGAGAAGAAGTTTGTGACGTTTTCTTTTTTTTTTGTTTTATTAAATATTTCGTTAAGTAAGAAGGAAAAAAAATAATGTACGTTAGTTTGCTGGGTCCATTAATGCGTTTTACTTAACAAAAGACAATACAAATTATTATATTAAAAAAAACCGAATTTAGTTAAAAATATAATTTTACAATGATTTTACACTGATTAAATATTCTAAATTACAAGATTTCACAATAAAAAATTAGACATTTAAAATTACATCAAAATAAAATGATAGAAATTACATTTTAACTTTGTCGCCAAACAAGCAAAAAAAAATACTTTAAATCAGGAAAAATGGTATGAAAGGAACACCAAGCCGTCCGAATACTGAATAATCTTTTTTGTTTTAAATTTACGAGCACAAAATTTTTTTCAAGTTTGAAACATTATGTAATAGATATACCTAGACATTGTATAATCTATTTTAACACTACGTTATGTTATTAATTCAGAAAATAGAATTTTTATGAATAAAAATTTTATTTTGCATAAAACAAAAAAAAATAACTAAACGAAATAATAACCAGTATTCGGGAATACGCCACAAGTTTTAAATAAAATGAATAATAAACGTTTGGAATCATTACGAAATTAATAATAAAGCGTTTAACATCCGTTTTTCGACATTATAACATATAACAAATGCCATTCGCACCATTACTATTTTCCATTTTTACCACTTCCCGTTTTCTACATTTTTTATACTTCAACTTAATTAATAGCAATGTGCGAATGGAGGAATTATAGGACTTTAGGATAAGGTACGCAACTTTGGGAGCATAGGAATTTGATAGGTAATCAGCCATGGCCTTGAATAAGGAACCATCTCGATATTCATCTGGAATTATTGAGGGAAACCATGGTAAACCTCAAACAAGATGGCCGGTACAGGAATTACCGTTTCTCGGCGTGAGACAGTAGGAAAAAGTTCTAGCCACATATGCCCCGCCGGAATTCGATCCCAGTCTAGTGATGTACCACTAAGCTACATCGCTGGGTTTATTTTATACAAAAAAAATCTTTCTAGAAATTTACAAAAATAAATACACTTGAAGAAGTTTTAAATAAAATGAATAGGTATTAAACGTTTGGAATCATTACGAAATTATAATCGATAAATTGAATTTGCTTTTCAATTCGTAGCTATATAGACATAGCGTAGGTACCTGCCCTATAAATCAACACAGTTGTTTTCAAGATTCGTTAAATAGTATTTACATAATCATCTGCGGGAATATTTCTGATGAAGAAGAAACTACACAGATGCTAAGATACCCTACACGGTTGCGTAGTTGTTTCTGATACGTTCAGCAACTCTCAACACAGAACAGACAAAGGTTTCTACTTAGCTGCGCGTACATATTACATAATATAAGGATCGCACATAGGTATATTATATCCTGCCAGCTTTCCTATCGCGATATCCATCCAATAACAGTTTATATTCTACGATTTATTAAAATAAATTGAATAAACGCGATTCTGTATATAGTGGTATTATATCAACTGCCTATCTCTACCAAACACCTACATACATACTTGCGCCACTTAAAACCTTCGAAGCTTGTCGAAAGCTCAAATGCAGCGACGCATCCACTAGAATGGTATTTTTATCACTGCAAGACGGGATCTTCAAACGGTTAATTCCGAATGTAAAGGAGTTATTCAAGAGACAGCACGGAGAGGTTTATTTTATTTATTTATTGTGGATTATAGACGCGTCGACAACGTAGGTCATTAGCGTCTTAAATACAACAAATTTACATATATCACTTAAAACTAAATAACATCACACAACATGCATGAGCAGAGGTGGGACTCGAACCCACGACAGTCTGATTCAGAGGCCGCGACGCTACCAACTGAGCCATACTGTCCTCTAGCACGGAGAGGTGAATTTCTTCATGACGCAGTTCCTATCTAGGCATGATACTATATCACAGTGCTATCTATAGGCACGGAAAATTCAGGGCTTGCCTTTACCGAAGACATCGTAATGATATACGTCATGCTGCGCATATTGCGGCTGAAAAGAACACGCCGGAGCACACTGTGCTCAATTGCAGTCGCTGTTTGCTTTGCCCAGGTTGGATGGCTTACTGCGGACACCATCGTGCCGAGGATGTTGAAAGATGAGGAGGGCTGGAGAGCGGTGGAGCTAATGCTCACCTCCATTCTCTGGCAGAAGATGAATGAAGACGTGAAATGAGAGACCCTTGCCGCAGCCCGAAGTAATGTTCAAGCGGTCCCAGGCCGGCAGGACGGAAGAGGAGAGGGTTTTTAGTGAGTATTGCTGCGGCTGAGTCCCACGCACTACCCGTAAATGGATTTCCCCCCTCATATTAAAAAAAAGAATGGTATTTTTATGGAAGTACTGCAACAATCTCTGGCCTCGTAACAAATTACATTTCTAGTGAAGACGTGCGTCATAGAAATTAAGAAATATGGCTGTAGCGACAGCGTTGTCATGTTGTCGTGACGTGAAATGTCAAATTCTGTAATTCTCATCCGTATTAATTTCTCAGCAAAAAAGTCTGAAAATAATGTGAAAAAATAACACTATAGATATTTGAACGTATGAAGTAACAAAAACATTAAAACACGTTTCTTGACGCTTGACAGTTGTAAAGATGACAACAGTATATTTTCATTTCTGTTGGCTTTACTCTAATATTGGCTGTAGAAAAACGCGCGAACATAGTCCTATGACGTCATTAGAATAAACAATTTTTGAACTTTATTATTTTTTAAGGTCTTTGTCTCTAAAAATCCCGAAAAAAATTTGATAGCCTTAAATTCAATAACACTGTCGATTAAAAAAAATAAAAAATACGTGGTTTAACCCCATTGATTTATTATAAATCTAATCGCAAAATAAGAGCATAACAACCTTCCTAGTGGAACACCGGCCTGTGAAATGCACGGGGGGACACACAATTCAGCACCAAGCAGTCGCTACAGATAAGTTCATATTATACACAACACATTCGCACATATACAGTACCGTAAAAAAGAAACACTTTCTTGTATCTGGCAACGCAACGAGAAACCATCAATAGACTTATCCAGTTACAGCAAGTGAGAGAGATAAACACAAACCAGCTGCCACAACAATGCGCAGAACGAAACACGCACCGGCTCACAGCTGTCTCCTTCAACACGAGCTGCGTTGTATTTATCTCTCTCGTTTGTTATATTGTGTTTCGTTCGCCTGGGCCTTGATATGGCAGTTGGGTTGCTTTTATCTCGCTCACTTGCTCTAACTGGATAGGTGTATTATTTTTCACTAATCCAAAAATGATACTTTGAAGTTTGCCTTACCAAGGATCAGCTAATAGATAGGTACCTACTTTTTTAAAATAATAAAATATTCCCATTATTGGAACAATTGATTCGAATTTCGAAAAACTAATGACGGAACAATGCTTCCCGACCTTGAAAATTCACAGATATAAAATTTTTTGAAAATTAAGCGGAAAATTACATAAGTTCCGAAATTTTTGATAACATTCTGGCACCGATTTAGGGACGGCTGATTGTAATTTCGAAGAATTACCATATACCTAAGGTTGTGTATAAGTGTTAGGAACTCCTAGAAATCGAATTTTAGTTCGATCGACAATTTTTTTGCCCCGTAAGAGCATGGGAATTTTTAAGGGCCACAGATTCAGTCCCTTTTCGAATTTTCCACGTTAAGGGTTTTTAAGGACTACAAATTCTGTCCTTTTTCAAATTTTCCACGTTAAGGTTTTTTCACATTATTCTTGGGTTCCCAGGAAAGACAATTTCAATTTTTCAGCTCAGCGGGAAGTACTAAAAATCTAGACACAACATGGGTTTTATATTAAAGACAAACTAGTAGATAGTGATTTATTTAAGTTTGTCATATAATATGTGTTTCGGAATTAAATATTTAAAAGACTTTAGTGTTATTTAGTGAGAAAGCAATCGCGTGAAATTTTCTCGGAAGCACTTCACATCTTCTCTATATTTGGCACCTTTCCTGAAGAGGCATACCTCACAGGTTTAAAAAAAATTTACAGTGAAAATATACAAAAAATGGCCATTGCACAGTAGTATAGATATAAGTGATCATTCGCGTCTCACAGCGCACGGCGCTATTTGGCGGGAATACCATAAACCAGCGTTGCCTAAACTGGGGTCCGTAAATATATCCGAGAGGGTCCGCGGACTCACTCTGATGTAAATGGGCAAAGCGACGACCGAACACCGTCCGGCAAACAGTGATTCTATAGTCAACGATCTGGAACGCAAATTTGTAAGTGGGCAAAGCTATATAGTTCGACCGGTGATGGGCAAACTGTATAGAAGCGGTCCGGCAAACAGTGATTCTATAGTCAGCGATCTGGAAAGCAAGTTTGTAAGTCGGCAAAGTTATAGAGTTAACAGTGATGTGTTGTTTGCGCAACACCGTACAGAAGTGAAACTTATTTACGCAAATAAATCTACATTCTATAGTGTTATAAATTGACATTTACACTTTAAAAAAATGGTTGTTTTATAGGGTCCCGGACAATTTTTCTAATCTCTAAGGGGTTCGTAAGCGAAAAAGGTTAGAAAACTCTGCCATAAACACACACATACATACATAATATGTATCTTGGCGTTTTGCTGTTCAGCCCGGCTTTCATTTCCTGTGGGACAGCATACGGCGTCCTGCTACTACTTCTCTTTCTTTCTCAGTATCCCACCGGTTGCTGGAAACCTGCCTCACTCGCTCCACCGCATACAAGAGACTCCATCCCCCTCATGTATGATACACAGCACACTTATTGCTCGATTTGTGTACCCGATATTTCGTACTTTGACAAAATATTCAGTTGAAATGTTACAAATATTATATCGAGGGGAATAGGGCAAAAATTGCTGGCAATTAGATATCGTCATATTGGTTTTTTAAAGTAATTTATAAAGTTCTTTTCAAACCAAAATCCGAATATACACATGATTATCAAATATACATACATATGCGCGTGGGATTTGGGAACAGACCAGATCACAGGGATCCCATTGTTTATATAGCATTTACAAGGTTCGTCTATTACAAACTTCTAAAGTTCTATTTATTTTTAAAAATGTACGGCAAGAATATCTTGAGTGAGGTGAAAAATAAAAAGATTCGAGTGATAATTATCATTCGAATCCCCTTATAATGAGTGTTGAAAAGGACACTGTGGAAGCGATAAGGAATAAACAACACGTGAAAAGGATATAAGAGAAATAGTTGTCCAATTAAGTTATACACTGGGTGGCAGATAGAAGTAATCAGAAAAAATATGTCAAATAGGAATCTTGAGAATATAGAGATTAGAGAGTGGATGGACCGGGACAAGTGCAGATTTTTGGGAACTAAAAACGCCAAGGGATACTTTTCAAACGGATACACAAACTAGCTGCACCCGCGGCTCGCCCATCAATCATAATAATGGTTCAAAATGATTGCCTAACATTTCGACATCCAATCTAGCCCGACGTTCTAAAAAATTACGAACTCTTTAAAAAAATCCTGGAATTTGCCTTATTTTCATGCATGCGATTTCAAGTCTGTCGAAATTGTTCTATCAGTGGCGAGCACGGGCAGTCGCCATACTAATCCGACTGACAGTATGGCAAAAATATAAAATCCTCGACTAATGACTAGACACTAGACATTGCGTCAAACTATGCCTATCTGCGTTTCTCCTTTCATCATCATAATTATGACGAGGCGAATTATGCGGGGTGAAAAATATTAATAAACAGGAGATTTGCGGATATAGGTGTAAGGTTGAGGAAGCGTTTCACTAAGGATGGGCCCAATATATCCGATAAATTCGCATGAATTGTGAATTGACTCTTTAACATTTAAAATAATTAATAAAAAAAGTACGAGTTTTAAAAATTATATTTATAAAATTTAAAGAAGAAAATTATTTAAATATTCGTTTAATTAACTGACGGTTAGATATCAAAAAAAATACACAAATATTAAAAGATCAAATAGCACGAAATAATAAATTGTTTAGATCGACGCAGTTATAGAGTGAATATCTCTGTTCGTTCTGCCTGTGCTCGAACCACTAGCTTCAGAACGGCCAAAATAGCATCATTAACTCTGCGACTGCGAGAACTTACATAATATGATATTAATTATTACATAACAATAAATATAATGAATTTTATTTGAAATAACATCTACTGAAGGTAGGCCACTAACGCTACCTGTAGACAACCGCGGTTATCGCCAATTCCTGGTGATACCACTCCAAAACTTCCTGTCGCAGTAAATGTTACATAATAATGACAATATAATCATAATAATACTTGGCCCTACCAACCATTTCCCTGAAATCCCGCCACTGTATTCAATGTTATCTATCATAAACTTTTGCATTGAGAAGGTCCCCAAAAAAGATCTAGTGGGTTTAGGTCGGGGGATTGGGGAGACCAGGGAATAGGACTTCCCATTTTCCCCGTAAGTTTCATTTAAATGTTGAAAAGTTAGAGAAAGGAACACACTTTTTACGATTTTAGAAGTGCATATCTCGCACCTACTATATTGACTTAAATAAAAAAGTCATTTTGAAACTTCTATATATCATTTTTCAAGACCTATCTAACGATAACTCCACACGCTTATATATGTACTGGAATTTTCTTTTTCATCCCTCAGTTACATTTACATGTATGGAAGGCCACCCCTTATAACTTTTTTTTCGTAATTTCACTACACCATTGTATAGCGGTTCATAGAAGACACCTATGCTTCCAAATTTCATCTATATCGTGCCAATAGTCTCCGAGAAAAATGGCTGTGACATATGGACTGACAGACGAACAGGACGAAATTATAAGGGTTCCGTTTTTGCCATTTGGCTACGGAACCCTAAAACATACACCTGTGTCGTGTAATAAAGTGAGTTTGCGATGTAAATTATCAGATTTGCCCCTTAAACACGAAAGTGACCACGTACTCATTAAAAATATGATATCTCCATTCCTCTATATAATATATTAATTATAAATAATATAAATGTATGTTTTGTACGTAGGTACACGGTATTTCACACAATGTTCTGTACTCTAAGCGCGGGCGTCTTGACGTTTTAATTGCAACGAGCGTCGACAGTCATAAATCCACGGCTCACGTGAATTATTCCATAGAAATGAACATTTTACTTGCCTGCAGGAGGTAACACCCGATGCAGGATACTTATCTCATACGGTACACACTGCATTCATGATTCTGTAAGTGCAGTAATGGGTCCATATATTTGCAGTGCTTGCCACGTAAGATTGTATAAACAGGGTCATTTGAAGGTTAGACGTCAAAAATTCTTATACCATGAACTCCTATTATCGGATGTTAAAAGTTAATTTTAACCTTGAAGCACGTTTCGTTAATCGGCAAGTTTATAAGTATCATTGAAATATTTCCTTTTATAGGTACAGTAGAACCCTGATTAAGTTTGATTCTAATTTGCGATTTTCCGAGGTTACACATAATTTTTATTCCTCATATTACGCGAGCTTTTGCGCGTAAGAGCTCGGGTTATGCGAGCATTGCGGTGGTTTTTGCATGATTGACATAAATATTTTAATGAGTAATTATGCTGACTTTGTCATAGAAATATGTAGTATTTTTTTTAATTCTATAACCCTACAAAATGTAGATCTGTGTCGAAATTTCGTTAAAAACAATTACCGACAAAGTTACGATTTTATTTATGTGTATTGATTAATTTTCCCTATATTATACTTCAAAAACATTTTAACAGATGAGAAGCATTGACAAAATTGGAAATGATTTGACAATGTTGTACTGCACAGTTCAATAAAGATAATATGCAAAGAACCTAATAAATAAGTTAAGAAAATAAGTTTCTATTCATCTCCCTTCGAAACTGATTTAAAGTTTAAATAAATGGGGAAGTTATTTTTATAATAACAGATATCGATTCCCCGATTTTCTTATCATTCAGTACGTCTGAATAATCTGATATGCATTCCATAAAATTAATTTTATTCTCATACTATTAAAAATATATAACGATTCTATAATTAATTCCAATTAAATTTCATTACTAATTCAGTTTAAACGACCTTAGTTGTCGAAGATTCATTAATAATTTATTAATAGCATGTTACATTAAAACAATTATTATTCCGTATGCTTATCTGGGTACACAATTTTAATTAAAAAAAATTCTTTCATATCTCAGTATATATCAAAAGAATTGTACACAATTATCTTCCTACATATCTATATTATAAATTTAATGAAACACATAGATACTGTATACTACACATAAAAAATTTGCATTAGTATACAACTATGCTGTTCATTCTATACTTGTTCTCATGAAAAGTGGATTATTAGTGTATTTGCCATAATATGGCACATACACTATTGGCGTCGGTCGGATGGCGGGACCTAGGGGTCGGACCAAAATTTCTCGACATTTCATAGCCTCCTGAACAATTTGGCACCATTTTTGAAAATGTTTATATATATATATATGTATGTATATATTTATATATATATATATTTATTTATTTATTTATATATATATTTATATATATATATATGTGTGTACACGATAACTCTCGACAGACTTAATCGATTGAAACGAAATTTGGTACACATATTGGGACCCATCACCGCAAGAAGCCTATTTAAAATGGGCCCGATCGGACCATTTTCAGGGTTGTATTTAGGGGTTCCAAAAAGTTTTTGGGCCCAAAAATACCGAAAAATTTGTCAGAATCGTTTCAAAATTGAAATTTAACTCTTTAGTAAAGATTAAAACGTGCTGCTAAAATTTTAATAAAATCGGCCCGACAGGACCGGACTTTCAAATTTTATGAAAACACTAGTTTGTTGATACGGATTTACTTATGGAAGGGTGTATTTAATGTGGTACAGAGGTTGCATTGATAATAATATTGAAATTAAGAAAAAAATATTTTTTTAAAGGATGTATTAAGGGGTTAAATTTTTTATTTTGTCCAAAAACAAACTTAAGTTCACGTATTAAAGCCACAAGGCCTGTATTAGCAAATACACTATATTGTCGGCAGGGTTTGGCACTGCGACCCGAGTTTTTTTTTCAATGTAAATAAAAATTAAATAAACTAGAACTTCTCAGATTTCCTGGTTGTGTTTTTCATAAATATTACAATAATGAACTGAAATTCACAATTTACAGCAGTGGCCGTGAATTCAAACTATACGCCCGGTTAGACATTAACAAAAAAGCCATTCAATTTTGATAAAAAGAAAACATTGGAACAATTTGGAACGTTAATGCAGATTCAAAAACAATTATAGACATACAGTATTTTCTTTTGCCATTTTGTTGAAACTGAGCTTCCGATATGATTAAAGATCATGCAAAAATACACATTTAATTCTAAACAAATGAACTAGATGCATAAATGCGAATTATCAACAGAACTTATGAATGACTATAAAGGAAGGAAAACATATCTTTTAGTCGATAAGAAATGTAACAAACGAGCTTCATTATTGCAGGTGTAATTTTAATTTTTAGGTCATATTTTTCAACACAAGCACGTTATAATTATGTGTATATAAGTACGTGTTTTTTAAATCCAAATGCGGATGTCTTAATGAGAATAAATTCATCATGGAATTTATCTCATCATAATGAATATTTAACGGTAGGAAATATCACACAGGAGGAAAATTCCCGTACACAAGAACGTACAGATTTTAGCAGTTGTAACTTGTATGTACAATTTGCACAATTCAACATTTCAGTAAATATTGAAAGATAGATAATAATATGTAGATTATAGATGCTCGACAGCATTAGCGACACAAATATTGCCACATATCAAAAATGTTGACTTATAATGAAGAATAACGTCCATATTTTTAAAGAGCGCCTCTCTTTATTTAGTTTGTCAATCTACAAAAAATGACATCTAATTTATTGTAGATTAATTTTATAAATGAACCAACTAATATGTATGCATATTAAACATTTTTGGATAAAAAAGCATAGCTCACGAATGAGATTAATTTTTTTTTCAGGCGGTTAATAGATGGAGACAGCGCTCTAGTATGAAAAAATACAAAACGCGGAATTGTACAGTGACGAGCGAACCCTGGTCATACTTCTAAAATTGCCGTCGTTTTTTACGACAAATATACTGCAAATACATTTGTCATTGTGATGAAAATATAAAAAAGTCACTTTTTATCTCTGATATTAATCATATTTTAATTTTTAGTTCAATTTTACAGAATTCTAAACGTACAATCTGCAAGAAATGAATATGAATGTTAATGAGCTGATTAGTATAAGTTATCCCAACAATACTACCTACTCCATCATTATGATCATTTAAAAGACAAAAAGTCCGTCTGAACATTCTATACATAAATTAATTCTTTCTGACTAATTAAATATTTGAGAAATAAAAGCACCTATTACATATAATTATTAATAATAAATAATATTATTAATAATGGTAGTATGAATTTAGTACGGCTGAAAAAAACAAAGGTTGATAAAATGATTTTTTCCTGATGTTGCAAAATCAATTATGCAAGTTGGCTGCTTATCCAATAGTCTATTAATAATAATATAATAAAAATAAATTTATTAAATACAGAGGTATTATAGAGTCAATACAAACATATTAAATAAATACTTACATGGAAATAGTCTTTGACTTTATATTATTATTCAAGAATCAAAACTCATCCGGCATCTTTTAACTTTTCCTGCGTAAATAATATTCTATTAAAAATAATAAATTATAGAAAATAAAAAATTGCATTCTGAGTACAGTAATGACACCTAACAATGTTTACGTGATTTTCATGTTCAGCGTTCCATGATATACTTTTAATCTAACACGCATTAAGTAATTGCGATTTGCCAGGCATGTCGCCATTTTTTGACATAAAAATTTATAGATATAAGTATTAAAAAATACAATACTTTAAACGAAAAAACAAACGTGTTCGTATAAAATTAATATTTTTTAATGAATGAATAGGGTCAGATCATTGACAAAAGTACATATATTTTTAGTGAACTTATTAATATACTATGTCTCAAAAGGACTGCAAAAGCGTGATGCACGTTTTTAAGAATCAATATCTCAGTCAATTTCGCCTATGACACGTCGAATTTTTTTCCTTCAACTCAAGAATTATGATTGGTTGGTTGGCATAGACGGAAAACTTCACAAAACTCCACAAGAAAAAGTCGCACGGCGTTAAATGGCACGATCTCGTTGGCCAATTCTGATCGCAACCCACTCTATACGAACTGTTTCCGCTAAACTTTATTTGTTGCTGAAAAAGTGTACGTATAACTTTTCACCATTAAAATTCGCTGTTCGTTCGTATAGCGTTCCATGACTGATGGGCTTGAGAATAGCCGAGCGTGTAGCAGTGCTGTCGTTTACATGGCGTTGCTATGGTTTCTCTATTACAAGTCCCCAGTTCCCGGGTTCTAGCCCGAGAGCTGGTAAAAGTGTCAATTGGATTTTCAATTTATTATTAAAAAAAAAATAATGAATTGAAAATATGAATTGGTGCTAGGCCCCTTAGCTGTTGGTGGTCTTTAAAAAAAACACTCCATGACTGATAATCGGGATTCATCTACTTGACAGTTGTCAAATTTTTAGTATAGCAGTCTTGATTAAAAGAAAATGCCGCGAAGTTTAAATGTTGCGCTCATTTTGAAACACCATTTAGTTCTTTTTAATTTTTATCATAATATATTTTTAAAATGGCCACAGTTATGTAATAGGAAAACAATTGACTTAAAAAACTTGGGCCATTAGATATAACACAAAACATGTAATAAAATCAAACTATTCTAACTATAAATAAAAGGTTTTGTATTATTTTCTTATAAATAAGATGTAACTTTATAAAATTGTTTGCGCAACGTACAAACTTTTGAATTCTAAAATATCAAAATTGAATTACTCAACTTGTACGTTTATTGTAGCGTAAAAATTTAGCCCAGCTTGAGTGTATAATACAAGCACAGTTGGGTATAATTTAAAATAAATAACACACAGGTACAGCACGAAATCAAGTTGAGTAGGTGTGTAATAATGGTCTAGATTTAATACGGGCACCCTCGACCGGAAATATTATTATCGTTATAATAATTTACAGAAATTATCAGTTTGTTAAAATTAAAAAAACAACACTATCATTGTAACATGGCAAAGTTAATATTAAAACGTTTTAATAAGCACTAAATTCATTTACACTTTTACTTTGTATTTGCACGAAAATGAGTTCATTTTATTTATTTATTTCATTTCGGCTTGCGTTCGTAATTATATTTTTACGTAATTAAACGTATCTTAAAAAAATAAAGCCGGAAGCTCACTGAATCGGCTCGGTTCAGCTTGAATTGGTACGGAACAATCGGAAGATTTCGAGAAAAAAATGTATATCTAAAAAAAATTGCGCGGAGACAATTTTTTATCTGTCTAATCAAGATGTCAGTGATTCTAGTTCGTCTTTAGTGATCAATAAAGAAATATGATGGCCATGCTTTATAAACACGTTTATATTAGTTTCACTTGTGGTAGTATAAAAAAATCTTGCAACTCGATTTTCACCCCCTTCCAAATTATCAATTGACGTGAAACTTTGCGGTGGTATAATATACCTATAGTTTTGATGACAATTATTCTGATATTTTAGCTATAATATTTATATAACAAGTTAAATAATAGGGTTTCATACTGAGGTACGAAATCATAAAAATGAAAATAACATAAGGTGGAAGTGACGGTGTTGATGATGGGAAAACGTGTCGTCACTAGAGGCACTTCAGATCGAAGTGCTGAACTGCTCAAACACCTTGTAATAGTGACGCATTGGCCATTGGCCAAGATGGAATAAATGCACGAACAGATATCTAATGAAAATGCTACCTCCTCCATATCAGATACTAATTATACTGTAATCTAAGTGTCGTAAGAATGGAAATTTATCAGACTAAAAAGTTTAAAAATAAAATTTATAATTTCAAAAAAATTTAAAAAATACGCTTATATCAACGCACTAAAAAGTAGGCAATAAATTTCTTTCTCTTCTATAACGTTTAAAAGCGTGAGGTACTCGATGAATTAAATGAAATACTTATAGGTACAGTGAGTGTCCCACGTTTTTAAACGTTATAGAAGGGAAAGAAATTTATTTCCAACTTTTTAGTGTCTTGATTTAAAGAGTATTTTTTTAGATTTTTTTGAAATTTAACATTTTTTTATATTAAGAATATAAAAAGAGAATTGCGTACGTAATTCTCATTTGTTTTTTTAAGTCTACATTATTGATAACAAAAAAAAGCTTAACAAAAGAGAATTCAGTTTTATTCACTTTCGTTGAAAAAAAAAATGTATTAAAAATAAAATAATCTCATTGGTCAACCACAAAATTCTTGTACCACACTATAATATATCAGATAAACTAAAATAATAGTTTGGTTTAGACAGACACATTTGTGGGTGGATGGATACGCGACGATCATGAGTCATGACAGAGATAACATAACTGTCGCATAACTGTATCTTGCAACCAGATAATGTAGAGTATGAAATGCATAATATGATACTACAAGAATCATCCGCATCTTTATTTTATGAATATTTACCAAATTAAAATTATTTTTATTGTTTTTTATTTTTAATGTAAAATTAATTAATTGCACATTTTGAAAGTTTTATGTTCTACTGAAATTTTTCTACAAGCTATAAAACAATAAGGTATGATATAATCTGCAAATAATTAAATAATTAGGTATTTAAGTTTAAAAAAAATTATTAATTTTTTAATTTTTTCTAATAATTTAACATAAATAATATTGAAAATCGAAAAGAAAAAATTTTTTAAAGCTATAGATAAATTACTAAAAATTAATTAAAATGTATACAAATTTAAAAAATATCACGTGACTTCAAAACGCGCCAGGAATGTTTGTGACGTCGTTATGTTAAAATGTGTCTGCATTTGTTGGTATTTGTGTATATGTATTACACATACTATCAAAAATAATAAATTTTTAACTTGGTAACCATGGATACAAAGACCATAGATAACATAATGACGTCACACGCGTTCGGATTCTTTCGGCGCGTTATCGGAACTGAGTTTAAAAATTAATTTTTATTTAAATATAACTTTTTAATTAGTAAGCAAAAAAATTAAATAAAAACAGTTTTGCTATAAAACTTATATGTGGTCCTTCCATTTAAGTAAAAAAAAAATTCATTTAAAAACCCAATTGTAGCTATTGCATTTCAATCAATGTAACAAAAAAATATAAATTCTAAACCTTACCCCAATTTACTACAGCAAAAATGGTTGCAACTTTAAACTGACTCACCTGAAACAAAAAAATACATGTTATTTTTATATTAAATCTAAAAAAATATATTTTCAATTAAACATGGTTAGGCATTTTACAGAAGACACACATTAGTGTTAACGCTCGCAAATTAATATGAACGATTCAATAACATGAACAGCAAAGTGTGTCCATTGACTACTCTGTAGTGTGAACAAACAGTTGACTACTCTGTAATGTTCATATTACAGAGTAGTCAAGTGTTCTACAGTTAGCCGCTAGAGCACAACACGCTGTTAGTTATTAATTGTATAAGTAATTCCGCATAAGAAAAATTTCAATTCTTGTTTTTCTTTCAGCATAATATTTTTGAAGTTATATACTGGCTACTGCTTTTGGCGCGTTATGAAAAAATGATGAGAGTGAATTTTTACGATGCGCGCGCATCGCGTCACGAAAATTTAACAGGATGAAGTTGCAGCATTAATGATTTCCATAGTTACCATATAAACAAATATAAATAAATTCACTCCAGTCCTTTTATTATTTTATATTTCAATATATTATTTGCATGCAAATTAAAAATTAGTTCTTAATCACGCCAAAGAAGTATAACTAACTAACGCACGTACAAAGTACACGCTTCCATTTTTTTAACTTATCCAGCGTGTAAGAATGTAAGAAGTTAAGAACAACATAAAAAATACTGTATCATTTGATTAAACAACGTTTTTCCACACATGAGACTATGGGTCCTAAAAATATGGACAGTGGCCGCCACTGGCGTTAGGCGTCGGCGACCGACGACGATCTCGCGCCTGAGGGGGTATCGCAAAAAATTTTTACAAGTTATTAGTAGTATAATTCAGCTCATTTAATTTAACGTTTTCTCTCTGACTGGGAAATGAAAGAGGCCTTGGAAAGCTGATATCGCCGACGTCCACGTTTGGTCTAGCTCCGCCACTGAATATAGAAGGGTAGAATATATTCCACATCAATGCAGCACGTTTGTAGTAACTAGTAACCATTGACAATTGACATAGATAACTAGATTGCTAATCTGGGCTGCGTGAGCCAAATGGTGGAGAGAGGGCGATCAAATTCCGTTTTCGTTAAACAACCAATAGGTAAGAAAATGTTAGAAAGAAACATACATGCCCAAACTTTATCGCCTTCTTTTTCTGCACCGTATGGTATAGACCAGTATTATTCAAACTGTGGTACGCGTACCCCTTGGGGCGCGGTACACAAAGAGCTAACGGTCACTTTACATTTTTGATCTTATATCTGTAACTTGTAACACTTTTCGAAAAAGTCTGATAATTTTGGCGACTGATTTTTTTTAACTTATACCTATATTTACTGAATTTGTTATTGATATGTCAATAAACGAAATTTTTATAAAAGATTTTCCATATTACTTCTTTAAAATTCCTACTAGGTATATAGCCATTTTTAAATATATATTATAATAATTAAAATATGTATTTTTAGAAAGGGGTACGCAGAATAGCTGCACAACAAAAAGGAGTACGTGAGAAAGAAAAGTTTGAGAGACACTGGTATAGACTATACTCTATCCCATGAACCGAGCAGCATGACATCTAATTGGTCGCTTGAAACTCAGCATAGCAGAACAACCAGATGCTTTATGCATCCTAACCAAGTATGTGCTGTTCAAATTGGACAGCAGTCCAGTTCTCTACATCGATGGTAACATATAGAAGGAGCACTTCTATAATATTAGTGTAAATTCAAATTGTAAAATGCATACCATGCAAGTAGATAATACGAACGTATTATACATTATGTGTATAGCTTTGATAAAAAAACTCGATAGTGGTCCATAAATTACTGGCCGATTATGATGCTACGCGTCTGCATGTTATACACGCCGTATACAGAGGTACCTGTTATAAATATAGGTAATTTATAAATTAAGATTCGTTTACACTTCTATGCAGAAAACATTAATTGTTAATGCTATGGAACAAATATGAACTCAAGATACCGTTAATTCGTTATGCCGGTAGCATGTCGCTGTAGACATTTGACCTGTACTTTAATTTCTATTTTTTTCCTGCATATTTTTTCACTGTTTTTCAGTCAAAACATGTTTTCAACCTCTAAATACAACCCTTAAAATGGTCCGATTGTCAAAAAAGCTATCACTTTTACTAATAAGTACCTACTAGTCAAAGTGATGATATAAACGTCGTGTCAGTTTTCAGACTGTAGCTTATTATAGGCGGAATTTTACAGACTGTCTGAAACACGCCAGTAAATCTGCGAACAGCCTAAAACAACTGTCAGTCTCCAAATTACTTGACGATTTGGGCATTTTGCAGATTACACATTTATTTGAAGATACGATAAAAACACTTTATTGTCTTATTTCTTATAAAAGTTTTGTAAACTTAAAAAATAATGTTTTTTTATAGCGTATCCGGTGACAATCACCGCTGAGTTATTTTTATTTGTTGCGAAAAAAAAAAAGTAGCTTGACTATTTTGTCATATTCCAAACAAAAAAGTGGGTGTGTGCTTATGACCACACGACAGAAGTGAAAACTTATATATTATATATTTTAAAATCAGAAGTTTTCACTTTTGTCATGTGGTTATAAGCACATACCCACTTTTTTTTAGTGTCAGCTAAGACTAAAATACTAAAATTATATTTTTAATTTATTCCACCTTTGTGTCAAAAAAATTATAATTACTGTCAAAGAAAAAATATAACAAAAATAAATAATTATTGTCAAAGAAAGAATATAACAAAAATAAAAAAATATATAAATAAATATCACGTAGAATTTAGAAAAAAAATACGCCAAAAATTCCACGGTGCCATCAGGTTTCGAACCGAGGTTCCTATGCATACAACGCAAAGACGTTGCTAACTACGCTATCAGTGCGGTGCCATCAGGTTTCGAACCGAGGTTCCTATGCATCCAACGCAAAGACGTTGCCAACTACGCTATCAGTGCAACTGTACTGCGTACCGTTTTTATGATATAATGTCAGCCGCGTCACATTTGGACTGCGAACGCGAACGTACGAATGCGACCGGTTCACTTTATTTCACTACCCAGGCAAAGAGTGCCTAACGCGCCTAAGAAAGTTTTCACTTCAAAAACTGGTAAAAGAACTGGGCATTGATTTAAACAAAACAGGTTTTCTGTCTAAATATCTTACAGAAATATCCAGAAAGTAAATGTCGAGACAAAGATTTATTATTTTATATACTTAACCAAAGTATCAACACCTGTGAAAGCTGCTTCACATAATATTTTATAGTATCTGATACCCATTGGTAGACGCATGGGCAAATAATACGTACCTATAATACCTATATTCTATGGATGTGATGTAACATTCTCCATTACAATACAAAACTAATGCAATTTCGAGTCCTGCCCATCTTTTAGTTCGATTACACGTGTTTATACTGCAATATAAAATAATATATGTTTCATCCAGTGGCGTGCACTTAATAATAAGTTACAACATTAAAAATTATGTGCAAGTTAATTATGTCTTGTTAAGTTTAACTGTTTTTACAATGCACTTTAAAGCAAAAAGAAGCTAAAAAATATTTACAAAATATTATACACTAAAATTAAAAAAAATCGCAGGATAGTGGACAAAATATTTGATTTATTAAATTAAATGTGGGACAAACAAAACAGTTATTAAAAATACAATTTATCAGCACAAAATGGACTGTAGAAACATAAACTTATTAAGTGATAATAAGACGGCGTTGTCATCTCATCATTTCGACACTGGGCATAAATTTCTTTTCAATGAAGTTAAAATATTAGATAAAGAGTCAAACTGGAAGAAACGCAATATCAGTGAAATGTGTTTTATTAGAAAAAACAATTCAATCAATTATAGAACAGACACTCAAAATTTAAGTAGTCAGTACAATTATGTTATGAAATTATACTAACATTTGTATTATTATTATTACTGATTGTTAAAATTTATAGTCAACATAATTTGTTACCATGTTACCATGTTTTTATCTTATGTACCCTATCTTATGTTAATAATTGCTATGGTTAGTAATTAATATTAATTTTCATAAATATTGTTATTTTTATGTACTTAAAAAAGTCTAAATATATAGACGAAACGTCCATTTAATTTAATAGATCAAATATTTTGTCCACTATCCTGCGATTTTTCTTAATTTTATTATAATCACGATGGACACGATTTCTAACATATGATACAATGTTCAGAATGCTTTAACTTCAACAAATTACCACGTGTTCAGTATTTTCACATAAAAGTTATGCAGTAATGTAAATTAACGAATGTGCCAGAAAACATACAATTCAGTACAGACACTATCTACTATAATAAATTGCGATAAAATGATGAAAAGATTCAAGCATTTTTGTATTTCTTAAGATGCCTACACAAGTCAGACTCAGAAAGCTCATCAGCTGAGAATAAGAGCGATTATTAATATTCTAGTATTTCGCAAGATAAATGTTAAAAATGAAATAAGCACAACTGTAAGAAAATCGAGTTATTCTATAGTCATCATGTCGACCCTTTTAATTGGAAGCTGGCTATCAATTGTTTCATTACTTAAAACGAATATTATATTGAAACTAAACAACACATATTTTATCACCATTTGGCAGTTACAAAGTTTAGATAAATGGTACGCCACTGGTACAGAGAGGGCACCACCAACAAATGCTATCTTGATTGTTATTATAAATATATAAAATAAAATTATGATGTGTAAATAAACATGTCTGGGTATCACTGTGTACATTCTACTTATAAAAATTTAACCAATACTTAGGTATGTTATTTCTGGCAAATAATATAAATTATGAAATACTACCGTACCTATACTTATATAGGTATAGCATGACATCTATTATCTCACATGAAACAAAACAAAATCTATTTAATTAAAAAACCGGTCAAATGCGCGTTCGAATCGCGCGCAGAAAGTTCCGTACAACTAAGAAAGGAATAAACTGAAATACACTTCAAAAAATTTATTTTTTTGAAATTATTTTACATTAAATTTCAAATTATTCTTAAGTTCCAAAATATTTACATTATAAAAAAACAACAACAAAATCCCGTGTCGTTAGTTGGATATGAATCCGAGTTATCGGGGTGACATACAAACGGTTTAGCCATTGCGCTACAAGACGACGTACTGCAAGAGCACACTGCGCAGAAGACACAAGGTGTTCAATTCTAGAGAAAACAACAGAGATACGTGCAAGACATACGCCCGTATATATCCATGTATGGGGAGCCTCCTAGAACCTATCGAGCGTCTATAATTTACAATTCATTCATTCAATCCTAGGACCTAGGGATTAAACTGTTTAATTTTTATTATTTGCCAGAATTCATGCCACACACACAATCTGTGAACATTTCAACAAACCTCTTAATACCGATTGTGAGATAGAGCCTTGTGACAGACGGACGGACAGACATCTTAGGCTCAGCAATAAGATTCCGTTCGGAGGTACGGAACCCTAGAAAAGCATAATATTGGTAACTAAAAAGTTTAAAAGGTGTGTTTTCTTTACAGGCATTCAAATCTCTTATATATTGGGACGTGAAAGGATCTTACTTCTGGGGTACATGAAATGGGTATAACACATTAAAAATATTAATTGATACTAGGCCGAATTAACTCTGGAAGATGAGGGTTTGTATTATAATTACCGAAAAAAACACATAATATCGCGATCGTATACGCACAACAATCCGCCTCTTTGGCGAAGTTGATATTTTGTCATCAGACGTCATAGCGAACGACATGACAGATTTCAACCATGTCTGAATGATACCAGCGTCACTTGCGTTATGACGAAATTTGCAATAATTGATAACCAAAGTACAGAGTACTTTTTTACCGATTACACTCCGGTTAAAATAGTGTTCCCGTCAAAACCGATATCGACGCCTACGAATCAGCGGACAAAACCCACGTTCAATCAACAAAGCCGCAGGCAAAGGCTAGTTACGATAAACTGTCTAACATAAATAATCATCAATTGTTACCGAATGTAATAATCACCTCATTATATATTAATATAGTATTTCACGATTACTTACAAAACAAATGCAAAGGTACATAATAGGTTCATAAATTATTTTTATAATAATATTAACGCAGGTATATAGCGAATATCTACACGCACGGTAGTGCGTCAAGCCAAGTTCTATGGAGGCAATGTTAAGGTCCGTTTCATCAAAGTCCTGTAAAAGCGCGTCTATATAGGAAATGCATATTTTGGCACTGATTCATCAAAACCTACAGGGTATCAAAACCTGAATACTTCTCGTGCATTTAGGCAGTGCCGGATTTCCGCCTAGGCCCACAAGGCCCCGACCTAGGGGCTCAGCCAGGCTAGGGGCCCCAGTGGCGGAACCTTCATATAAGCTCAAAAGCTTGGCTTGCCTGATCAAAAAGCTTTATCGAAAATATTATTTACGGATAGGACTAATAATTTCTTGGTTAATTATAATAATACCGTAAACTACCTAACAGATCTTCTGTATTTTGATTTGATTAATAATTAAAGTCGATTAAAAATTATATATTTTGTACTAGTGCATTTAATTCACTAAATTTCCAAAATGGCTTCGAGATGGAGGGGCCCCAAATGCCAAGTGCCTAGGGGCCCTGGGTCTTTAAATCCGGCATTGCATTTAGAAACTTTAAAAGCACATTAATTGTTTATAATTACGGCTTTTATACTTGGCAGGTTTTAATATTTAGCTAAAAAACTTAATAAAACTGAAACCGTGCCCCAATAAAAGTCTGAAGCGGTAACATTATTAATTAAATGTTTTTATTTAGTTTTACTGCTACCTAACAATCAAATCTTGCAATCGAATTTTCACCCACTCCCCGTCAACCGATTGAGTAGGAATTTTGCACACTTGTGTATTTTCCATGAAAATACAATATTATGGTAACTAACTGACCGGTCCGGCTTCGTCCTGGTACAAATCACACTTTAAAATAAATCATGTGATGTGATCAAAAAAAACAGTGTGTGACGCCAAGGCTTGACTTGAGAGTTCGTTTAAACATGACTCAAATTGTTTACATCATGTTTACATATTATAGTATTTTTAAACGATTTTTTTTAGTTTCACAGCTAACTAACAATCAAACCTTGTAATTAGAAACTAAAAAGTAGAAAATAAAATAAATAAAAAAATGTTTTAAGAAAAACACTTTTATTTTTATTAGTCTTGCATAAATGCACAAAAAAGAAAAAAATAATATTTAATTTAAGTACGTACCTAATTATAAAAGCGTGGGTCGTGACTGTAATAGATTATCATAGAGTTTACGACCCACGCTTTTATAATTATGAACCTAAATTAAATATTATTATTTTTCTTTCTTTTTAGTACATTGTAACGACTAATTCCGCAATTTATGCAACTAATTTATGCAAGACTAATTAAAATAAAAGTGTTTTACTTAAAAACATTTTTTATTCATTTTATTTATTTCAGAACTTATGTTCCAAATCTCATTTTTCAATATGATACGTTTTTAGAGTGTTGGGTCTCCAAGTCACTATATGAATATGTCCGTCTTGTGTAACAAGACGGACATCAAAAAATACAAGGTATTTCTATTATTCATAATATTCATTTTTCAAATTTGGTATTGGAATGTAATTTGCCGCCGTTTTAGATTTCCATTCTTTTGATGGCCGAACAAACAGGTTGACGAGAACAGGGCGCCTTTTTTCACATTTATTTTATGTTTTCGGTGGGATTGCAAATACAAAATATATCTATAATCAAACATCAAATCTGTTGACTAAAAATTAAAGGCGTGTTACATAGACACGGTGCGCGTTGTATAGATCTGCAAACAGAACTGATCGTAACAACTCAGTTTAAAAAAAACATACTCGGAGAGAATATTATGTGTGTCACGACCTTTCCGCGGAATAAAAAAGGTGAATCAATTTAATTTGAACAGGAGATATACACGTAAGCATATAGCCAGTGTAGTGTAAATGTAATGTAAATGATCAGATGGTCGAACAGTTCGGTCAGAGTTTGAGTCCGATGCCTCATAATGAATGATTTATCTGTTTTATTGCGAACCGCCCACATGAACAGATCTTATCGTTCAACTGTAAAATAAATAAAGTACAATCGAGCAATAAACAAGAAGATGAGTACCCTGCATGCTGTCTGTGTGCATTATGGTTTTACAGAATGTTTTTGAATCGAGTGGAACTCGGCTTGCGTAAAACAGTTCCAAACGAGGGGTAAATATCTGAGGATTTATGGTGTACAGCGTGAAGGAATTACGAGGATTTATGAGGATTTATAAGGATTTATGAGGATTTATGAGGATTTATGAGGATTTATGGGGATTTATGGGGATTTATGAGGATTTATTGAGGATTTATCGAGGATTTACAGAAGAATTAAATCAGCTGTTTATGTTATGCGCGTGCGCGTAACATTTTTTAATTTGCCCGACCGCATAAACCGGCGGCATTGTGAATAAAATTTGTTTTTGGTGGTGTCATGCAAGTTTGTGTGAGTTCCAAGGTAAGTTTATTATAATATTTATCTCGTGTTGGCATTATTGTACCAAATACAATAGGGTATTTGACTAAAAGTTTTTTTTTGTTATATTAATAGAGCAGTAAATTCTGTACAAAATTACATCTAAATCACTTAATTATGATTTCAAATTAGCTCAAAAATAATTTTTGAAATATTTATGTGAGCCCCGCTCGCTAATAACCGTTTTTGCTCCACGAATCTATGACGCCATATTTTTTATGAAGGTACGTTTCTATCTACTAACTCGATGCTAATTATATCAGAAACTTACATACCTACCTACATTTTATAATATTAGTATAGATAATAAAAAAATCCTACACTCAAGTTTTACCCCCTTTGGGGTTGAATTTTAAAAACTTGAACAAGCCTATAACCTTCCTCAATGAACGGGCTATCTAAGAAAAAAAATTTTTTTTTAATTGGACTGGTAGTACCTGGGATTAGCGCGTTCAAACCAACACACAAACAAACCAACTCTTCAGCTTTATTGTTATAATATACATATATAGTCCAATCAAATGGTCGAAAAAATAGGTCTGAAATTGCGTTAATTAGAAGTTTGATGAAATTTTAATTGTAGATAGGGGGTGCCACTAGAACACTCCAGCCAAGTTTCCCCCCTCTGATTCCGCAAGGGGTGCCCGCCATCTTGAATTTAAGGGATGAAATCATTTATCTTGGTAAATACTGCTTGTACGTGAAAAATTACTATTACCAAAATTATTAAGGAGGATGTATCCAACAACTTCTGTTTGGAAAATTTTTTGAAATTTCTTATTCAAAAGTTATAAATTCTCAAAAATGACACTGTTGGGGGTGGAAACGGTTTTTTCGATTTTATAACAAAACGGTCAATCGGGGCGAAAAATGGTTATGACAAAAGTTGTAGCTTTTGAATGTTTCTATAATATACATGTGTTCAACATTTTTTTTGCTTGCTTGGTGCGAATATAGAGGGCGCCAAAAGTCGACCGGCGCCAATATTTTTGAAAATTTTTGAATTTTGCACATAACAAATTAATTCAAGTCACCAAATACTCATTAGGGGGTTTTCGGAGTCGCTGATTAGGAACCCTTTATCAAATTTTCCAAAAACAAAATGGCGAATCCAATATGGCGGACGTCTCCCATTTAAATTCATCGCATTTTCACCAAATTCATCATCCGCCATTTTGTTTTTTGAAAATTTGATAACGGATTCTTAATCAACGACCCCTAAAACCCCCTAATCATGTATTTGGTGAAAATGCGATGACTTGAATTAATTTTTTATGTGCAAAATTCAAAAATTTTCAAAAATATTGGCGCCGGTCGACTTTTGGCGCCCTCTATATTCGCATCAAGCAAGCAAAAAAAAATGTTGAACACATGTATATTGTAGAGAAACTCAAAAGCTACAACTTTTGTTATAACCATTTTTCGCCCCGATTGACTGTTTTGTTGTAAAATCGAAAAAACCGTTTCCACCCCCAACAGTGTCATTTTTGAGAATTTATAACTTTTGAATAATAATAAATTTAAAAAAAAATTTAAACAGAAGTTGTTGGATAGATCCTCCTTAACAATTTTTGTAATAGTAATTTTTAACGTACAAGCAGTATTTACCAAGATACTTACATGATTTCATCCCTTAAATTCAAGATGGCGGCCACCCCTTGCGGAAAATTTCATCAAACTTCTAATTAACGCAGTTTAAAAGTACCATTTAACTGGATTAATAAGGTAAACACAGTTTTGTTATTGTTTATACATTCGATGACTTATGGGGATTTATGGGGATTTATGAGGATTTATTGAGGATTTATTGAGGATTTATGAGGATTTACGAGGATTTATTTGCCAAAAAGGATTTATGGTGTACACAATTTTGGGCAGATATTTACCCCTCGGTTCCAAATATGGAACGAACATGAAATTATTTCCTTTGTCGCGCAGAAATCTGTCCATGGAACTAACTATTTCACTGGTATCTTCGCGTTGAAGCAAAGAAAGGATTGAAATCTTTCCTTAAATCTCTCTTTAGTTCTATAATGTTAATAAGGAATATTTAAACCATTTCCAAAGATGAAATGAATATTATGGAATTGTTTTCTCTGTTGAGCATAAACATGTCCATGGAACCTATCTAGTTCCGCTGTTTCACTGGCATCTTCGCGTTGAACAAAGAAAGGATTGAAATCTTTCCTTAAATCTCTCTTTAGTTCTAATTCTAAGGAATATTTCAACCATTTCATTTCCCTGATCATTTTTTAATAGGAGGGAAGAAAGTCTTGTTATTATAGAAGTGATGAAATCGGAACTACATAGATAGACATGCTAAGGTGCGTTTTAGGAAAAGACAGGAACCGGTTCCGCGTCAAAGAAGATAGTTCCTGGAACTATACAAGCCCGGGACTATCCAAGTATACTCATGTACAGTACTCGCGTAAGTATTAGAACACCCAGATGACGATTTGTTGTTTAATAAAAAAAATAACGGGGGAAATACAGAATTCCGATAGTGTCTCTTTATTTTATTATCGTAAAAATTAAAACATATTTTTTGTCCTACCCCCTATAAAATAGCTGCTTTTCACGCATGTTAAAGTGGTCGTACAAAGACCGATTTCAAACCAGTGACAATCCGGATGGTAAACTAATTTTATCGACCGCTAATAACAGGCAAAAAAGTATTATTCAATAATATTAATATTATTTCATATTCATGAAGCTTGGATCGAGTCTGCGATCTTGTGAACCGCAGGACAGATATTTTGAAATTAATATAAATATTACTAATTATATTTGTTTTCATGCTTTTAATTATGTACTAATAAAAAAGAAATTAAAAATGGAAAATGTTGGAAACAAAAAAATACCGTTCAGTCTTATTTTAGAAAGCAATGTAGGTAATGTATAATATTATTACATTCAAATATGCTATAGCAATAATATTGTAATGATTACAATGTCCATTTGTGTTGAACAATCGCGTGCAGCATCGACCAGAGCCCGAGTATGGTGATGTTGGTATGAGATCAGTGGTGCCAATTCACAACATTACACTACACTAGGCTCTACATCCGCCCACCAATCACGACTCACATTTCAACTCATTTAACACTCTTTGCCACCTTTTGATTGTGAAGTCGCTTTCACACGATACACGATTTGGGTGTAACAAATTAATAATTATTCACAATGATTGGATAATAAACGATTGAAAAAACATGTTTTTATAATTATAACTAGCGGCCCGGTCCGGCTTCGCCCGAGTGCTATGAATTTATGATTTATAGCGGACCCGGGTGGTATGAAATTATGATTTAATAGCGGTCACCCATTGCTCCGCTCACGTATATTTAGTATATCGTTAATTTTTTATCCCCCCGCGAGAATCTCCCCCCTGCGTAGCTTTCTATTAGTGAAAGAATTTTTAGAATCGGTTTAGTAGTTCCAGAGATAAGAATTTATGATTTATAACCCCCCCCCCCCTTCCCCCGCGAGATTCAAAATAACATATATATTGCGTATATCACTCAGGGATACTGTAGCTTTCTATTAGTGAAATAATTTTTAGAATCGGTTCAGTAGTTTCTCAGATTACTTTTTTCACTCGGGCGAAGCCGGACCCAATTATTATTATAGCCAATGTCTTAAAGCAAAGAATCACCTATCGGCCAGTGAAAAAAAATTTGAAAATCGGTTTACTGAGACCATTTTTTCACTCGGGCGAAACCGGTTTTTTTTCGAGACAAAAGGTAGCCTATGTCCTTCCTCAGGATGTGTTCTATCTCCTTACCAAATTTTATCGAAATCTGTTCAGCGGTTTAGGCGTGAAAAGGTAACAGACACACAGACAGAGTTACTTTCACATTTATAATATTAGTAAGGATATGTAAATTATCAGTAGTACATTAAATGTGTTGACATTTCCAAAAAAAAAATGTACATTTTATCTCACCATTTTAAATAAAATAGAATGAACATCTTTCAGTCGATCAATGACCAGTAACCACATATTTTTAATTGAATCACAATTTGACGACTGAGATGACTTTCTGATATTTGATACCGTTTTTTTCTATTTTTCATTCCCTGCCAAACCGAGTGATGCTCGGATTGTTGTCCTCGTCATAGCTGTGGGCTGTGGCCAGTCTGCTTTTTATTGATGTTAAGAAATCTCTTTCGTATATTTTAATCACCCTTAGATAGTTCAATTTGCTAGTGAGGGCAATGTTCAAAAACAAACAAACAAACGACGGCTCCTATCCTAACATTCCTACATTTCGTCACTCTTGTGTCCCTGTCATTTATGTTGTATCCTATCGCGTCGCTTTTGTTTCTTATTAATTATCAACCTTTCATGTCAGCCTATAAAATATACAAAACTAGCAATGGATAATTGATTGTCAAATCAAAGGCCATTCCGTTAAAAAAACCACGGATTGTCCGTCTCAAACGCCAGATGTTGATACAATTGCAAATAGGTGTATCTCCTCCACAGTATAGTGAAAAATTCACACGCCATGGCGCTCAAGCTCACTTTCCTCCTCATGTACTAAAAACCTGATCAAAAATATACCAAAATGTTGTCAAGCAATAATCAACATTCAACAACTTTCAAATGTCGTATCAAGCATAGTTATATCTTTTTTTACAGAAGTCATATAGCGGTATCTTAAAAAGTGTTGTGACTAAAAGTCGAAGTGACTATTGTATGCCAACACCACCTACATTTAGGTGGTGACTGGTCTGGAATATATGCGCGGACATGGACGTATTTCTACGTCAAAAATCAAGTACAGACCACAGATCCATCACTGTAAATGGTAAAGTTATCGTGTGATACAGGCTTTGAAAGATACTCAGACTACAGAGTTAGTGTTGGGAACCGCAGGAAAGATCGTAACGAAGTGATAGGTGTGGTGTTAACAACAATACTACCTATAAAAGAAATGTTCAATTTGATTTGAACGAGATAACTCCCGATATGTTGGTATATTATGTGTACACCAATACGCCATTCCAATGCTTAATAACTAAAATAAAATGCAAGTCGATATTATTAAATATCTATCACAAATCACAATGCATTTAAACACTTCATAACCATTACTCCGCTATTGTATATTCTAATGTTCGCAATATACGTGATTTTTTCATCGAATTATAAAAATAAAAGATCACGTTTTTTTAATCAACAAATCGTGATTGTGAAACACTTTACTCTAGTTCTTTCATATACATTTTTTTATTGTAGTAATATATAAGTAAAGGTTATGAATTATGACACTTTTTTTATAATTTTCGCTTGACTTTTTATAGAAATATTATTTATTTTGTTTAGGCGGGGGAATTAGCTACAGTTAAATTCGACAGAATATGTCCCAATCTTTTTTTATCAACATCTGTTCATGCTTTCTTCGGGTTGAAAGCAAGTAGTATACATGCACATTTTTGAAATAGCATTTTCTGTTCATGTAATTATACAATTCTTTAATCGAACTAGACGCTTATGACCTTAGTTGCCGAGCGTCTATAATCTACAGTCAATCTATCGAACTGACCGTACCTATCTAGTTTTCGGGCGGCTTCTCTAAGGTGGATTGTGGTTTTGCAACGAAATGACCAACAAATCTTCATACTCTGTATCTCCTACAGATTAGGCATCGTAGGTACACAAATTTAGTTGAGATCGCGTGCGGGATACCCGACTTGCTTTATATTTTCACCCATTACTCATCCCCCATTTGTTGTTGCGTAAATATCGTCTATGAAAACTCGGGAAGAATTAAACAGTGAAATTAAACAGTTAAATAATTTTTCAAATCGCTTGTTCTAAACACAGTAGACTTCTGAACTGATTTACTTGGCGTACATCGACAAAAAAATGCAGAGAGGCTCAGGGAGGCTAGTTACAGGAAAACTGATTCTATACCCCGAAAAACATGCATTCAAGATGTCGCACGTTCTAATGTTCTTCCTCTAATTTGGTACCAATTGGGCTATACCATAGAAATCGAAATTTCCACATTATGAAAATACGAATATAATACGATTATGTTGATTTACCGTACTGTAAATAACGTTCGAATATATAACGATATCTTCTTGAGAACGATGGACGATTAGTGATTACACAGCGATAACAATGAAACGCAAACACGCACATTCCAGTATCTATCGCATTTACAAATGTATATGCAATGTACAGAATGTTTCATTTTATTCAGACACCGCTTTTTTGAATAATATCAGTTTCAGAAAAAAATATTAGCAAAAAATGAAATGTGACTATCAATAACCCTCCCTTTTTTCGAAGTCGGGTAAAAAGATCAAAGATTATAGAATATGAAGACAATATCTTCACGGCTGAAGGATCCAAAATGAATGTATATACTGTTCGACTTTTCGCATTTAATTGCTAACGTTTCATAAATGCCGTTAAACAGATACAGTCAAAATAAACAACAGTTTAGACATTTCTTACCACAAAAATTTTATTCGTGAATGTACATTTCAAGAGCTAAACTCTCATCTTCAGCACATACTGAACCAGTTTAGTATGTGCTGAAGATGAGAGTTTAGCTCTTGAAATGTACATTCACGAATAAAATTATTGTGGTAAGAAGTGTCTAAACTACTGTTTATTTTGTTTAAAACCACAGTGCTCTTAATATTCCTATAGATACAGTCAAGTACTTAACTTTAATTTTTGAATAATTTTACAGTACCTGTTTAACGGCATTTGCGCTCTGAAGATGTAAACAAATTTTACGAAACGTTGGAAATTAAACGCGAAAAATCAAACAGTAAACACATTCATTTTTTGATCCTTCAATCACAAAGTCATCGTCTTCATCTATAATCTTACATTATCAGGATCGATTGTTAGTTTACACACCGCAGTAGATAGGTACCTACAGAGAAGAAAATTTAAAAAAAAAAGATCAAACTTCTTTTCTTCACAAATAATAGTCGACAAAAGAGCTGGATGAGCAGTGAGCGAAAATATAAAGCAAGTCTGCGCTAAATTGATGTACGTTGGCTAAACTAAATAGGAGATACTACAGCAGAGTGTTATGCAAGAGATTTGCTGCTTTTGATTATTTCGTTGTCAAACCAAAATATATACCGAGGAGAACACGGGTCGGAAAGTTAGTGAATGTCGTTTAAAATCTCAAAAGATATCTATAGAAACAACATATCACGTCGCTTGTGAAGCCACAACTATACACTAAAGTACGATCTGTCAGGTACATTCATTCGTCGCTTGTATTCCGTAGTGTAAATTACTCTTTACGTCGTGTTGTATGCCTGGATGTTACGATTTAAGGTTACAAAGCGCTTATGAAAATTCAAGGTGTAAACCTATCTTATCATAAGTAAGTAAAAATATTTTATTATATTTTCAATAGTTCCCCGCACGTCTCGACTGGCTTCAATTGTACATATCTACAAGCTGTGATATGCCACTTCTATAGCTATCTCTGTTCTGAGTTTAAAATCCACCAACGTCGGCTTTGGTTATACTTGTCCTTTGTCGATAAATATATTTGTCAACTCTTTCCAAATTTTAATACTATATTATATTTTCTCGTAATATCCGTTAGTCTGTCAGTTATGTTTCACTCTGTAGAAATTAAGCAATAAATTTCCATTCTAATCTAGTTCTAAAGAAAGATAAGACGAAGTCGTCTTCATATAAATATCAACTGTTGATTTTTTCTGTTGATAAGGCGTGTCTTATCTGTGAAATGATGACTCTACTACAAGTACACTACAAAATAAAGCTTATGTAAATATAATGACCCTAATGCAATACCTCGCATATCGTTTTTTTTAATTTATTTATTATATTCAAGTTTCAATTATGAAGACGACCTAACATATCCCTTATTATTTTTGTATCCAAGTTCCCAAAGAATTCCTGTGAACCTGATTCCATAATTATTAATATCCAACCTGAATCAGATTATTTATTTGATTATGTTTATAACAAATTTTCAAGAAATCGAGAAGTTGTTGGGGGTGGTAAACGCGTTCTCTGTATACGCCTGGTTGCGGCGAGAATCAATGTTACTGCCCCCATATATATTATATCATCATCATGTATCTAAATTCTAATAGCTATTTTCTTGATTTTACGTCACGAAAATGAGAAAATTTTCACAAAAATAATTTATCAATAGATACGGATTCTTTATTAGTTTTACTTAATATTTACATCTATATTTATATGAATGTATTTCTGTTTAATTATATAATACGAAGTACATTTGCGAATATTTCTATTATGTTTGATTGCACACACAAAATTTTGATACACATGTTTCTAATTTCTATGGAGCTAAAAAAATGTACAATTTAGATCGAAAATGTTTTCAGATAAATTAAATGTAAATTTTTTTAAATGACCGTTTTCAATTTACATTTTACTTCTATGGAAAAATTTTCATCATTATTATAAATATTGTGTGAGAAATTTTTTAAAATAAATTTGTAAACCAAATTTCGATTTTACATATTTCTAATATAAAAGTACCTATAAAATATACAAATACGTAATATAATCATGACCTTCGATTACTTAGATAAACAGTGGCCAAAACATTGTAGCAAATTATAATTTAGTTGAAAATGGGTTTTTCGAGTATTTTTATCATACGTAGAAGGGTGAACGCAATGTACAGGGCGTTTGATTTAAACCAACATATTGACTTTATACATGTTAAATATCTTCAATTGATTTACATTGGATTCAAGTTAAATAGCAAATAGAAAGCTCAGTCCATAAAAGCAGTGACAACAAATTAATTTCGTTTAATGATTTAGATGCAGAATTTTATGTTCTAAAACTTTTATTCGGAGATATTTTTCCTAAAATAATTAGGGGAGCAGGAAATCGCAAAAGTTTGATTTTACGGGTTAAATCCCTATTACCCGCAAAGCAATTCAGCACCCTGTATAAAATGGTGTTCCCAATATAAGAAAATTGAAAACCACGACTTTAAAGGGCTGTATCTCCCAAAGGGTGCACTTTTGTATTTAGATAAATTGGGTTCAATCGGCTAAATAACGTTCCATGAATTTACTGCAAAGCATTGTCGGTCGTTTTCAGACATCCTCTTTTTTTATCGAAAATAGAGTTCTTATAAAAATGTTTGTTAATTTAATATTATAAAAAATGGGCTTAAGTACAGCTTTTCTCACACATACTGTTTAAGAAATAAAACAAAAAACAGCAAACAACATTTCCATTTATGAATTTATAAATTTAATAGAAATATACGTTATTTTGTTGTTTAAAATATACCATATTATTATCATCAAAATTATAAATTTTAATTTTGGTTGTACTAGGTACCTACATTAATTATTATTTTATTCCTCATTAAATCTAATAATTATAGTTACATACATATAAGTAAGCCTAATAAAATTCAATCTGAGTAGGTATAACAAATTACCAACTATACCGCTCTCTCTACTCTAGACGTCGTTATTTGGGTTTTGAGTTATCCAAAATGGTTAAAAACTAGGAAAAAAATGTCTTTTTCAGTTCGTTATTAAATCGAACACAAAATATGAAAAATACTAATTAAATTCAAATAAAACTGAGTGCCTACTGTTGTGGCAGGGTCGAATTCTGACAGTGGAATTGTAGTTTTTTCCCTTTGCATATCTTATTGATTATATAAATCCATGCCGTGTCTTGTTTTTCCTTCCAGATGTTTTTTTCGCACTATTCGGTAAGCTAGAACATTTGAATTCCACATCGAGTTTTCTGGGAACCTAACTAAATTATTCAAAAAACGGCGAAATCTGTAGTTTATCTTGTGAGCCAAAAAATCAAGTTTGTCCGATCGCACTATAAAATTCGTTTCCCGCCACAACCCTGTTGCAATGTCGAAATTCCAGTCGGCTGACTATAAGTCCGGACCTGAATGATATTCAAAATTTCGAAAATTATTGTTTCCCAGTTAATTTTCAAAAAACCTTATAACTGGAAGTTCCGTCATTCAAATAATGAGACTATTTTATTATTGAGCACTAGTTCCCTGGCAAGGCATATAAATAAATACTAGTAGGTACCCCTTGAAAATCAATGCATTTACAAATATGCAATTATTTACGATCTAACATTCTAAAAATAAAAACATAAAAATATACCACCTCACATGCTCTCAGTTATTTTCATGCCGACACTTTCTTGAATGACGTATATTAAACTTGGTTATTAGTATTTTTTCCACGAAATTAGATTAGTAAAGAAAAAAATTGACAACGGCATCTACTTCATACATCTTTTACTTTCGGCATTTAACATGTTAGCATGCTACTTGTACAGTTCATAATACAAATGAAAAACATAATAATTCGGACAAAAAATATGTTCTAAGGAATAAAACGTGAAATGTCTTTGAACATAGAGAGAACACGCGGGGTCGGTAAGTGAGTGAGTGAATCATGTGGCCGAAACACGTAAACAGATCGGTATCGCCGAATGTTTTACATATTATCATCAATATAATATGTAAGTATGTAGATGCCATGCCAACATGCATTATTCATTTTAAAATACTTTACGTAAATAATATATGTATATAAGAAGTATATAATTCCGCTTGTTTCATTAACATAAATCAATTATTTCATTATTCATTAGCAATAAAACACTGATAAAAATATTATCGTATACCGAAATTATACATTTTAACCCTTTAAACGCCATGACTATCACTTTCAATACGTCGACCTCAATGAATTATTGTAGATGCGAGGTGACAAGATGTAGGTATAGTGTATACCACACTTAGTATAAATAAAATTTAAAAAAAATATTGTCATCAAATAATAAAAAATTAAAATGTTTAACTTTTCATACAATTAACCATGAATCTCTGAGGGATGTAACCTTTGATGTGAAGACACTTAACATTAAAAAATAACTACTACAAAACACCAAAACCTAACATTTTTGTATCGACCCACGTTTCGCTAACCGTGTTAGCATCATTAGGAGATGATTAAAACTAATCATCCAGACTCCTCCATTAAAAGTAATAGAACCTTGGGTGTGAAAACACTGTTAAAAGTAACAATCAAGCACTAAATCACTTATTTCTTCTCGACGCACGTTTCGCTAAACCATGTTAGGCATCATCAGTAGATGATTAAATATTTCCTGATGATGCTAACATGGTTAGCGAAATGCGCGTCGTGAAAAAAGTATTAGTGTTTTGTGGATATTTTTATGAGTGTTATTTAAGTACATGTGAACAAACATCAAGGGGTGATTCTTTGAGTGATTCTAAGACGAAAAGTTTATATAAACATAGGTCTCTTGTTTGATTTTTTTTAATTTCCGGGGTTACCCCTGTGCACGCCACTGGCAAAAGGAGACAAACAATTTTTAGCTTAAAACATTAATTTTTATTACATTAAAAACTGTCACCAAGTTTCAACGTCATATTAGTTTACGTCTTCTTGTTATTTAGGATTTTTTTTTAATAATAAATATCTATGTATATTTTTTAAAAAAAGTTTGACACCCTGTATCTTGAAAGCGAAGCTTTACCGGACCTATGTTTATATAAACTTTTCGTCTTAGAATCACCCAAAGAATCATCCCTTGAAGTTTGGTCACGTACTTAAATAACACCCTGTATAATAAATTGTAATCAGTGAAATAAAATTAAATGGGTTGCTTTTCTTTCTCTCATTGAACTTTCCATACAAATACATTATATTTTTTTATCAATGCACTTTTCCAATGAACGTTTATCGGCTAAATATTAAGGTATATCTACTACATACTAATGCAAGAGAGTGAGAGAGATTATAGATTAATTGTAGACGCACGACAACTGAAGCCATTAGCATCTATCATATTACTGAAACCGTGATCACTGTTTACACTGCTTTTTTTGTTAAAGCTTTTAATTGGAAAAGAATTTGTCTGAACTGAGTAAAACTATGAAAATATCTCAACCAAAGTAATCAACGGCAGGATTAAAACCTGGACCTGCCAATTGCAAGTCTGGCATCTTACCACTAGATATCGTGCACGTTCTTTGGTTCGAGATAATATATCCCGTTATAAAAAGGTTGAGAAACTCTGATTTAGACTGGTGTACGAAGTGAGTGGTGCGTATGTTGTGCAGTAAGTATTGTCGCACCAGAAGGCAGAAAGATATAAACAATGTTACAAGTGACGTTTCATTAGCTAGAACTAATCGTCCGCTTGTTTACTACCAACAAGAAGTCTGCAACTTCTTCCAATCGTCCATTGCACAAATTGAAAACCAATATACAGGTGTTCCTGAAAGATTTCTCGTAAATAAAATTTCACAAAACGTGTCTGTATCGCGGGTACAAATAGATAACGTTATAGCAATATTTTTGTTATATTAACATTATTTCTTGATATGAGATTTTCCAAATTACTTTCCTTAGCGACGCTAAGGAAAGTAATTTGGAAAATATTAAGTCACTTGGAGATCGTCTAGATATAAGGCTGCACACTCTTCGCTGAAATACACGACTGATGTATCACGAACGCGCGAATGTCGAATACACTTCGAATGAGAAACAAACGCATTCTTCGCTAGATCGGACATATGTTGCCAAATCACGCAATCGAACGATAGAAATTTTGAGTAGCTGAGCAATCGTCAAATCGCGATGCAGTACCTATCGATGCAATTGCTAAATCGCGCGTTTTCGATACAAAAAGTAGCATGTATATGTTGGCTCTAAGTCATGCCATCTCAAGTTGATACCTACTAAGGGAGCGCATGGGTAAAATTTAATCAAAATCATTAGAACCGCGTTTAAAAAAATATTTTCTAGTTTTTTTAACAAATGTTGTAATGTTTTTTAAGGGGTCGTTTCTTACACATTAGCTAGGACCGATTTTATGATTTTGCTTCGAGATGTGACTGTCCTAAACAATTACACAAAATTTGAGCAAAACTTATTCAGTACTCGAGATGCGACATCAGACAGAGACATTTTTTTTAAATGTATACTTTCTTGGGTTCAGGTATATACCTATTCTCCAAAAACTCGAAATAGAATATTTGCTCGATCACAAGACTACCGTATAGGTAAGGGAAAGTAGAAGTCATAAAGTTTTGGATGATGAATCCAACGGACAGACAAGACCAAGATTGATACGAGAAGTATATTCTCGTATAGGTACTATTTTCTTGAAATCAAATAATTCACTAAAAAAAAAACTGATAAGTATAGCTACTAACTAAACAGACACTGACAGAGTCCGGATTCAAGTGACAGAACCTTTTGGTCGGTTGATACAAACTGCGCAGGGAACTAATTTATAATGAATGCACAGAGATTGATTGATGGCAGACTGGAGTGTTTATGGTCCACCAACGTGACAACACTCAGGGATGGAAAAACAAGTAGCACGATGATAAAAAAGAGAAGTCCGCTTCCAACTGGTTACTGACTTATAACAAACGGATGGAAATTGATCTGACAGGAGTTTCTTTTCAATATTAAAACTAACGACAAAACACCAAACCACTTAAAATTAAACACAAAAACCCTGAAGAAAAAGTAAATGGAATTCAGTGTACCATAATGTTCAGTATGTTACAAATAAAAAAAGAAATAATGGTGAAAAACATGAAGAGCCAATGGAACTGGTAAACTTATCGACATTAAAAAAAAATATAAAATTGTTCGCGATGGGAAACGGCAACTCAGCCCCAAATAGACACAATCGTCGATAGCGTCGACAGTCAATCAAGGTGCAAATAGACAATTTACATATCATTGACTATACAAAAGTAACATAATTTAACTTGTATTTAAATAATCGATAAAAACAATGGGAAAGTGTCCTATAGCCTCAATAAGACAAGATCAGTGATGGCGCCGTACATCGGAACTACAGACAATTTATTATTAGCTGGAATTATGATTTACTGAAAACAGAATTCGTAATAACATTGATATGAATGGTACCCCAACCCCAAAGATATTCATTTACTATACAATTTATACGTTTACGCACATTTATCTGTGGCGAAATTCAAAGTCATATATATTTGCATGATACAGTCGTCATTCGGGTTATTAAAAAAAATGGTGGATTTTTTTCCTCCTGTGAAATAAAATCAAGATTTAAAAAATCGAAGATATCTTTGCATGATACTGTCATCATTTAGGTTATTTAAAAAAATGGTGGATTTTTTTCCTCCTGTGAAATAAAATCAAGATTTAAAAAATCGAACATTTATTTGCATGATACTGTCGTCATTTGGGTTATTTAAAAAATTGGTGGATTTTTTTCCTCATGTGAAATAAAATCAAGATTTAAAAAAATCGAAGTTGTATACAGCAATACTGAGATTAAAATAATACAATTTCGTAAAAATTCAAATAAAGTCATGTGACTGTAAAGCACGTGTTGGTACTGGCGTCGGTGACGTCAAAATGTTAAACGTAACCTAATAAGGTACTAGCGACTCCGTCCGGCTTCGCCCGGGTGCTAAGAATTTATGATTTATTACCAAACCCCCGCGAGAAATTCTCCCCCTGCGAAGCGAAGTCGGGCTGGTGGTGTTTATAATATTAATAGGATTCCGCCAATACGCTAAAATGCAAAAGAATTTCAGAGTTACGTTTTGTTACTATCCCACAGGAATTATCCTCCCGCAAGAAATTTATCAAAATAAAATATAGCCTATAGCACTCAGGGATAGTGTAGTTTTTTATTAGTGAAAGAATTTTTAGAGTCGGTTCAGTAGTTTCAGAGATTACCCCCTATAATCTACATACAAACTCACAAACTTTTCCTCTTTATAATATTAGTATAGTTTCGAACAATCCGCATATCGAAGTACCAGATTGTGATAAAAATCAGCCGAATTCATGCACGCTTTTTCTTATAAGACCGTTGTCATCACTATCCGACATCGATATGCTGATATGCGCGTCTAGCTTAATAGACCGAGAGCTAGTGACAATTTTTGGTGTTATTTATTCAAGGCCTTATTTTTGTGAAGATGTTGAGGGAGGCATATAAAAGTGCCCTGAGTAAGAGATTTTGCTAGATAGCGGTATGGAAGGGATGCAGACCGCCCTCAACATGTAACAAAAAAAAATTGTCACAATTATTATTGCTTCAATGCTGAAATTGTTTGTATAGGTTGTCAGTAACCCAATAATGTCATTATAATATTTGCAGATCGATTGGTCAGTATTAAAGGGGTGGCAGATCATCCTAAACATGTCATGTACCCGACGAAATTTATATTATTAGTTCAAGGTCCAAATTTTAATATGTTGTTCCCGCGGCGACTGTTTTAAGCATATATTTCAATTTGCAGAACAAAATGTCGGTATAAACCTCCTCTCTTAGAAAGAAACTTGCTCGCCTAGGTGTTTATATCGTTCTGCAAGGGGGTGTCTTTCCTGTTAAACACACAGACCGGTGAATTAAAGTTCTAACACAGGTGAACGGTAGAAGAAGCTGCAGCATCCCTAACAGTGTCCTGTCCATCGAGCATTGCGGTCAGAGGTGCACACAATCGACACAGATGGACGTGTAGACAGACAGCACCGGTGCCTCGCCAGTCGCGCTATAAGCTACCTGCCCACCGCCGCGACTGTAGTGTTGGAGCACAGCATGCCGCGCGCCATGCTCTATACAGTCTACAACACTACAGGTGAAAGAATTTATGTGTTAGATGCAGCGGAGATTAATTATTGTACATGACCGTGGATGCGTACTGTAAATTGTCCAACAAATTATATACACATAAACACATTATATTGTACACACAAATATATTAACGAGTACAAAACACGTCGTACACAAATCTGTGGCCATAAGACAAAACGGCTCATGCCGAATTTTTAATAATTTTTAGGGTTCCGTACCTCAAAAAGAAAAAACGGAACACTTATGGGTTCATTCGTTTGTCTGTCCGTCACAGTTGAATTTCTCTGGATTAAATAAAGGTATCAAACTGAAGTTTGGCATGGCTATAAAACGTGCGAATCCGCATACAGTGCGTTTGATTTGAACCAACGTATTGACTTTACATGTTAAATTTCTCCATTTGAATTACATTGAATTCAAGTTATATAAAATACTAGGCTAACTCTGAAATCGATCTAAAAGCACGGCAAAAATAACGTTTCCATGGTTTTTATGAGCTGAGCCTACTATTTGATATAACTTGAATTCAATGTAATAGACTACAGAAGTAGGCGGTCCTAATATGAGCGCGAGATTTAAAATGGAGTCGATTGTCGTTCAAAAATGTATGGGGTTTAACGGAATATTCGTTACTATTCTCTTAAAACACATTTCTTACCAAAACAATGGCTGTTTCATAAAAATAATTAATAAATCCCGTCATTATTGGCTACAAAACTTAATTATTTCGTGTGAAATAATTTTTTATTTGAAAATAAAAATTTGTGAAAAATGGATGTCGTAACTTGATTCATCCAATTCCAGTGAAGTTTATTCTAACCTAACAACCTCGTTGACGTTAATTGTCGAGGTATAATTTAAGCAATTATAATTAGAAATTGAGTTTGTTCTTTTCATATGGAGTTGGTAAAATGTTTTGAAGTCGTCTGAATTACACTAGATCAAGCGAAAATACGCTAAAAGTATAAAAAAAAAAATGTTTTCACCAATTATAGGTATTGGATATCTAGGTATTATTTTAGCTTTTTCTTCAGCCGGAAATGTAAACTTTTTGCAGTCATAATTTTCATTATGACTGCAGTCAGGTACAAAACATCACCCCATAACAAATTTAATTATAAACGACGACAACGTGTTTAAAAAAACGAGGTTATGTCGGTAGAATGAATGAAACTTGACAGTTGTGTCCTGCCAAGGTGACGGGAAAGAGTGATTCAAATTCAATTCAGAACGTACGTTTAACGAAGATTCTAATTAGAAGAAAACAGAAGGAGACAGTTGCGACTCCACCACGCCTTCCTTTCCTAATCTATTCAAATGGAGAAATTTAATTAACATGTAAAGTCGATATGTTGTTTGAAATCAAATAGGTATCCTGTATATTCCAATTTAGTCACAGCCTAAAAAAAATTTTCCCGTGGGGAAGACAAAGTCGACATCCCAAAAAATATATGTTTGCAATCGGTCATGTGGGATATCATTTGAAACGGATTTTCATAAGGATTTGAAAACTATTATTTTCAGAATTTTGTGAAATTTCGAGAAAATAATTGGTTTTAGAGTTCTACCCATACTTTACAGGAAAACTATAACCATGTTTCCAACAGATATTTTAGAAATTCAAAGGCAAATAATATAGTTGATTTGATGGTACAGTAGTAGTACCCTCGGCGCGCGAGTCTAACTCGCACTCGATTTTTTTAAATGATACAAAATTTTCTAACAAAATCGATCTAATTCTCAAACATCCTGTATACATCAGATCATAAACTAATTCTACGAAATGTAAATTAGACGTTGACATTCAAAATATGAAGCATAATAAACGAGGTTATTGGCTATACATTTAAAATTTCATATCGACAGATCATTTTATTTACGATATTAAATTAAGAAAGAAAGCTAAACTGATTAAAAAATGATATAAATCAGTAGACCTGTCAGTCGAAGGTAAAAAATTGTCACCTGAAATCGCCGATGACAAATCTTGACAACATATTTGATATATCGATTCAAATGTTTCATTAACTACTGCGCTATATCAAACATGGACAAAATCAATCGGTTGCTGATCGACATATGTACTGACCACAAAATCACATTGTAATTTATCTAATTAAAATTAATTAATATTACGTAAAAACTAATGATTATAAACGTCGCTATAAAAATACATGATAAATATTTTGTTCTGACGTACATATACAGAAAAAAATCTAATCATTTGTATTAATTCCGCCTACATGGAATTCTTTATACTCAAAATGGCGGGAATTTAACAGATTATAAAATAAAATATTCTCGCACTGAAAAAAAACTGGTTGATTGTCTGTCCTTTTCAAATGAAATCTAAACCAATATGGGAATGTGTTTATAACTTTATATAAATTTATAATGAAAGTAATCCCAAAAAGCAGCAATTTAGCCACCCCATAATTTTCATACAGCAAAGTCCCCTATTGTAACATAATCCGGACCGACAGGTGGTTGGATAAACTAAAATGGCAAATAATACAGAGATGGTGGAAACAAACGTAAATTGAATGAAAATCCTGTATAAGTTTGATTTTGTACGGACTCGCATTTTTTAATCTTTTTAAAGTTTTTGTTCCATTCACGGAATCACTATTTCCATTTTAATTTTTCAGTTTTTATTTTGAAAAAAAATGAAAATAAATCACGACCCAATTTGGCATAGGTAACACGAATAATGTAGGTACTAAGGCAATCCAACAAAATGAGATAAACTATAGTACGTCCGAATAATCGTGACTTACTATATTATAGAATTTAAAAGTTAATTTTTGCTCCTAAATAGTTTGGAATTATTGAAATTCTACTTTAAATACGTCTTAGCGGTAAAAACACCCTTTAAGTGCACCTACCGAATTGTATACCGTGCGAGTTTTTTCAAAGCGTACATAGACTGTTTCACAATTTAAAATCGTGGTATAGACATTGTTGGTATCTATCTGGTCTGCCTGGAAACTGCACACTAAATAACGCAGAGACCTGCCGACAACTATTTCCCCCAGAATACAAATTGTACCTAAGAACCTTTTCTTCCACTGTACATTTTTTTATAGAAAAAATTATAAATAAATCTCTGAACTTATAAAATGTATTATCACAACTCAATAATAATAAATATTGTAAATAAAAACATTCGTTTCCATAGTTTCTAACAATATCTATACCACGATTTCAAATTGTGAAACATCCTATGTACGTTTTGAAAAAACTCGCACGGTATATTATGTAGAAGGTACCGTTGATAATATATGACACGAGTAGGTATATTGCCATATGTAATATTAGAGTACCTCAGGGCCGTAGCCAGAAGAAGGCGAATCAGGGCACCGCCCTGACAGTAGAGAACTTCCAAAACATTGTGGCGGCGAATATATGTACGTGTGTATTCATTCTCTTTTAAGATGCCCTGACTATAAAGTGCTGGCCCTGACAACAGAAATACTCTAACTACGGCCCTGGAGTATCTATCAGTGATCAGATTTCTATTTTTTTTATAAGATAAAAAAATATTTGATTAATTTCAATAGAACTTGACAAAGATCAGTTAATATAATTTATCTGTTTTCGTCAACAGTTTAATTGAACTAGTTTTCAGGTTAATTACACAGGTATTAATTGATTAATTCATAAATTACATCATTAACATAAGAAATGTGGTTCGCCATTAGCTATATACGTATACTGTGCATTACAGGTATTGATTACATTAGTGAAAAAAAATAAAAGTAAAAAAAAATAAGTTTTTAATTACTGTTGAATGACGACTACATCCATCTATTAAATTACCAATAAAAGTAATTAAGTTCCAAAACTTGTTGCGAATAGCTTTTATGTCACAAGGTAAGAGATATATCAATTATATCAGAGTCGTCAAAAATGTTATGCATTATTATGTATATTATGTTTAGTTTCAAAACTGGAACTAATTATAAGTTAAAAACATTTCGCTTGCAATCCCGGACGCCGCGTGCCGAACTAAATCACCGATTAACTTTTTTTTGTCGATTAAATTTTTAGTTTTCTTATATTTCGTTCGGTGTAATTATATAACACAGATGCCTACAAAGATTCGAATATACTAGAGAAAGAGGATGGGAAAAGAGGACGGATGGCAAGTGGCAAACCTGTCAGTATGTTAGGCTCAAATATCGAAAACGCGGACTAAAGGAAAAAACTGACCACAGCGCATTCTGGCACATATGAAAAGGCCACAAAACGAAATTCGTGTCATGGCTATTTATTACAAAAATGCTCACAACCCTTTGTAGCGCGTGTAAAGAAGCCATAAAAGGAAATTCGTGTTGTGGTTCTCTTGATATATCGACCAGAACACGTTCTGGCAACGAAAAAGGACCACAATCCGTTGTGGACCCCTAGATTCCGCCATCTGAGTATACAGTAGACTCGCGATATAGTGAACATACTGTATAGTGAACTACTCCAAATAGTGAACAGACATTTTTTTCTTAATGTATTCTGTAGAGTGAACAAATTGGACTCTCGAAATAGTGAACCCAATAGTTTCTTTAGTTAAACAAACATGTTAAAACAGGAAAACGGTTTAAAACGTTTTGTTTCCTTCTGGGCAATTACATCACCTCAATTTTCTGCAGTAAGTATAGTAGTTGCATTAGATCGCGTCACGAGTAGGTATGGCAAAAAATAGGAAACATTTATCCCTAAGTGATAAAGCTAAAATATTGGAAGATTTAAGTAAAGGTGTCGGAGTGACCTTTTTATTTAAAGAATATGGTGTCGCTAAATTTCTACTAGGTATATGCGTAATTCGAAGCAGAAGGGTAAAGATTTTGAAAAGGGTCAACAACACTTTCATAGGACCGGAAAAATGAAAACTTTGAGACATTCAGAATATCCTAGAATGGAAAGTTTTATATAAGTGGTTTTTGAAGAAAAGAGAGAAAAATCTTCCTGTAACTGGTTTAATGATCCAAGAGAAGGCCAAGTTGCTTCAGAGTGAATTCAAAGAATCTAGTTCTTTTAATGCAAGCAACGGTTAGTTGCAAAAATATAAAAAGCGTTTTGGAATACGCTACCTAAAGATTTCAGGCGAAAAATTGTCATCACAGTCTGAGCTTGTTGATCCTTTTAAAAGAACTCTACATTTAAAAATCAATGAGCTTCAGCTATCAAATGAGCAGATATGTCAATAAAGTTAGTTTACTAAAGAAAAGCGTTCTTTTAAGAAATTTAAAAAAATGTTATAGTGAACAAATCGATATAGTGAACTGGGTGTGCATTAATTAGTTCACTATATCGCGAGTCTACTGTATAGGCAAATACACTTACAATAATTTCTTATAATTATTGTGCTTATTGAATGTCACTGGCACATCAGCGACTCGTGTGACAACATAATTCCGTAAAAACCTTTAAAAACAATGTGGTTTACAGAGCGTAGATCAGAACTACTCTGACGATTCTATGACAAGATAACACGTTAATTGGTATTATGATAATTACATCGGCTAGATGCCAAAGCAGATAAAAATTTGTTTCAGTCATGTGGTAACACATTTAGTAAAGAACGTGAGTCTAAAGTCTATAAAAACAAAACTCGATATCAGATGCTGAACCATAATACGACACAAGTATTCCATTACAATATTATGTGTTTTAATGACTGGCATACGATACTATATGATCTACACAATACACATATTATGTGAATTTCAAATTTCGTCGAATTCTGAGTAAATAAAGGTGTCCCGATAAGAGTGACACAATTTAATAAAAAAAACGGTCAAGTGCGTGTGGAACTCGCGCTGTGAGGGTTTCGTACCGTTACAACAATTATATTAGGTAGACATATTCTGTGAAAATTTCAACCGCTACATGTTACAGTTCCAAAGATACAGCCTTTAAAAGGTTTTTCCGTTTTATGTGTGGGGACCCCCTTTAATTTTAACTTTTGATTTTTGGATTTTTCCCTTTACTTGTGCTGCGAGACCTTGCTTTTTGCCCAATTTCATGATTCTAGGTCAACGGGAAGTACCCTATAGGTTTTTGATAAGACGACAAAATGGCCGTATCTTTTGATTGCGTTGAATTAGAAACTTAAATTCTTTACACCTTTAAGGGACCGGGTACCTTAGTATTTCGTATAAATTTCAACTTGATATCTCTATCCATTCCTGAGAAAATGGGTCTTCACTGACGGACACCCAGCCAGCCAGCCGGTCAAACGAGTGATCCTATAATGGTTCCGTTTTTTCTTATTGAGAAACGGAGCCCTAATTCGACGCCATTTGTAAACTGTCAATTTATTTTCCGTTTTTTTGAAACAAATACAATCAGTAAAACTCAAACTTTTTGCATTAAGCCTAGACATTTCGCAAAACAACGTCCCTCTGAACAATAGACATCAGATATGACATTATTCTAACTGACGATTTGCAATTCCCGATGGTATAGTTATGCGTAATGAAGACAGCGCAAAAAAAATTTAAATGACAGGCCTTATAATATCTTTTTATGATATAAATCCATTTTAGAACACTTCTGATCAATGGTTAGATAGATACTGTTGATTATAGATGCTCGACAACATCTGATCAATGATTAAGTAATGAAAATGAATTGACAATATATCTGTCATTCTCTCATTATAAAACCAGCATGTTAACTTATTTGTTAAGGAATAATCTTCAGCCTTCGAAAAAGAAAATCTATTGTTAGAGTTTCCAGACAGTGTCAGTGTGTACTGTGTAGTACCGGTCGGTGGTGCTGGTGGTGAACAGTGAAACACTCTCAGCTTGAAGACTCAGAGCAAGTATAAGCAGACATATAGAGAGCGAATGTTTCTGTCTCGTATCTCTCTGGCGAGTTGGGTGTTATCAGCGACTTGTGGTTTTCAATCAAACGTCTGTTCGTTATTCGCATTCCGTCCTATCGGCCTTTTACACACTGAACTCTCACTAAAACTACCCAAGCAATGATCTGTCAAACGGACATATCTGACATATTCTCTAGTCAACGAATAATCCTAGCCGGAAAGTCAATAAGCGCAAAAACCCATTTCGGGACTTTGTTTGGACTGGTTAATAAAAAAACACACAGATCCCAACAGCTGTTAATTGAGCGTCTTTTTTCTTTATAGTTATACGATATAAAAATTGTGTCTGAATTTCTAATCTGCAGTTAATTTACTTTCTAAAAATGAAATATTTAATTATTAATAAAATATTGAGAAGGATAATTTACAATATAAGAAAATGGATTCAAGAATATTGAATTTTGTATTTAAATTTTTTTAAAAACTTAAGAATTACAGTAAGTAAAAAAAAAACACCAAAATTGAAACTTCCCTTTCGCCATTTTGATTTAATTTGAACATATTTCAACAATTCATATATTTACCTGTGATAATAATTTTGACAAGCTCATGACAAATTGTAGATTTACAAGAAACTCTTATGTTATATTGTAGATTTATTTATACTTTTTTCTAAAGATGGCATAAATGCCGAAACGATCGTCAAGAATAAATTTTATTTTTAAAATTATTCGGGTTTTTTGGTCTACCTTACAAATATAACAAAAAAACATATTAAAAGACCTTGACCCTCGGTTGGGCGCAAAAGAGGTGGAACACTTCAAAGGTTTCTTTTTTTGGTTTTTCGCGTATATCTCGAAAACAGTTGGTTCTACGAAAAAATTCCATGCATGAAAATTGTAGCTGACAAAATTTCCTATTGTGTGGCACTAATTAACCATTTAAATTGGGACAACGGCGGACTACAGGATCAGCAATCAGTTAGTAAGTCGGTATAGAGATCAATGGTTCATCGTAAAATTGTTTATTACAAAAATAAAACAAGTAAAATAAACAAAATGTTTATTGAAATGAAAATATAATCCGCGACGTTTTCTAATATCATGGTATTAAACTATCAGTTATTGCCGTGTAAAACTTACTTTACTATTTATATTATTTTATAATGAAATGTGAAGAAAATTTTGAACTATAAAACTATAGCAACTATATTTTTTTTTCTTAACTCCGTCATGTTTTTAATGCCCCTCCCATTTGCCAGATTCCAATATGAGAAGTCTCGTGAGAAGTTGTCTTCTAGGCTGCGCATACGACATAATTTAGTATGTCGTATGCGCAGCCTAGAAGACAACTTGGCTACCTTTCATCTAAAGACAAATTCATCAATTTGTGATATGTGCAACACTGAGATACCGGTCCGTCAGGTACTAACAGTGCAGAAAATATTAACCGATAAAAATATAATTTAACCCGATAGACATATAAAAAAAACTAAAAAATTATAAAATGTATACCTATACTAAACTTTATTAAAAAGACTGGCATTCATTTACTTTCATTCAGTCAAACGTGTACCCTAAAATTAAAGCTATATTCTTCACCCTATTATAGTTCACGAGTGATCTACCCCTTTTTTATCTAAATAAAAAACGCAATTGTTCATGTGTTACGTAGACATCCTTGAAGTGTACGTCAACAGACAGACTTATAGGGAAAGTAAGCGCCAACTAATTATTGTATACCCCTTCTCTAGACTCAGTTCGCATTTTGAATCAACAGATAATACATACGATAATGGGGTCCGCCAACACTTATCATTTCAACTTTTATATACCTAAGTACCTTGTACCAACAAAAATAGAAAAACTAGTTAGTTTTCAGTTTTGACTTTGAGAATAGTTTGGGGGTTCGCCGTTTCGTACTATAATTACACGGCATTGGTTCAGAGATTTATAGAAAATATGAAGGATCAGAGAAAGCTATGATATTTCTCACAAAATTTAAATGGTCTACAAATAAAACAAATGTTACTACATATACTTAACCATAGAAATAGAAACATCATAAATAGAATAAGGAACCACTCAAAAAAGTGTCGGTGCAAAAGATACAGATGGAGAATAGAGCAGTTGTTCTATCTTTTTCTATCAAAAATACATAACCATGGTTACAGATGTAAATTAACAATGCCTACTATCTTGACCTACTATATAAATTTTTAAATTCACAAATGCGTCAGAAGACAAGGAAAAGAAAACTGTTTCGTTTTCTATCTCTCTTTTCCAACCTGACACTCTCACTTACAGTTATGCCTATGACCTGCTCTATTTATGATATCTCTATTCTCTAGAGGGGATGTAGGTTTTTTTGACTAATCAACGCCCAGGCCAAATCGCTGAAGCTAGAAACTTGAAATTTGGACAGTTGGTTCCTTTTCTGGCGTAAGCATCCACTAATAAAGGATTTTTCGAAATTCAACCCCTACGGGTGTCAAAAGTGGGTAAAATTTTGAAAGACTAAAATGAACAAAATAAATACATATTAGTAAAAAAAAACTTTTTGGAGATAAGCTTTTATTTAAATGCACTAAAAAGGAAAAAATAATTTTTAATAATTTAGGTTCATAATTATAAAAGCGTGGGTCGTGAACTCTATGATAGTTTATTAGTCACGACCCACGCTTTTATAATTATGAACCTAAATTATTAAAAATTATTTTTTCCTTTTTAGTGCATTTAAATAAAAGCTTAAGTCTCTAAAAAGTTTTTATTACTAATATTTATTTTTTATTATTTCAACTAACTTGAAATTGTTAGGTATAGCATGTTCGAGTAGTTTGCTATATATACTGAAGTGAACATACACATTTAGGAAAGAATAACTGTCATCGAGGTTTACATTTAATATTGAGATACAGAGGTAATTTTCATTACATAATATGATTGGTTTACACGTCTTGTCGAAAGAAAACAAGTTAATTTCAACAGACAATCCATTCGAGAGACAGTTCAGTGCGTTTCAGTTGTTATACAAGGAGTGTGGAGTATGGTGAAACCAGCGAGATACGCGGGACGGACGGGCGTGTTTGAAGAATGAGCGCATCTTATCTGGACAGTTCTCTTGCCTATATTTACGGTGCAGATCTCTTATCGCCACTTCACTCTCTCTCCTCTCGTCGCACCCCGTCTCTGTCTCACTCACACTCCCTCAGTCAACGCACACAAAAACCAAACGAACCGTCTCGACGAACGTTACATCTGTGACGAAAAATTACTACAAAAAGATATAAGATTTTATTTATTACAATGTTGTGTTTTTACAGATTGGTTTTGTAAAACAATAGTAATAGCACAATCACTTTATATTCATACTGACATACGCAAAAGTTTGGGATGCCTCCGTAGAAAATAGGGGTAAAAATACTTTTTCTGTTCCTCCGATCCCGTGGCTTTCCCCCAATAAACTCACCACCGGATGCTGTACAATGTAAAACCCCAATAGCGTTTAAATTTTCTACTAATTAGAAGTATATGGCTATGTAATATGTTGCTAAAATTATGGTTTTTATAATAATTATAGTGTTACTAGCGGGCAGAGCGGCCCGGTCCGGCTTCGCCCGGGTGCCATGAATTTATGATTTATTAATACATTACTCACTCGCTTCGTTCGTTCGTTCGAATTTATAATTTATTAATACATAGCTTTTGCTAATCTCTATAAGGGGTCCGCAGACGAAGAAGTCTTGAAATTAACGCTGCTTAACGACCTTACTTTGATTTGGATATTATTAGCTTCTAATTCTATTAAAGTATTTCAATGTAAGTAAATAAAACATGAGATAAAAAATTCGAGTTGAATATACCGACCCTTAATTATAGAGTGTATTTTTATAACAAAATGAAAAATAAAACATAAATTTCATATCATGTTTACAGTTCAAGTAACCAATGGACGATATTTTATTATATTATGTATGTCCAGCAATAGTTTATTTATAATGTATGATTTTTAATCTTGTTTATATTATTTATATTATATGAAAGATAATTATTATTGAAATGTATCTGAAACTCACAACATCACAGATTTCTTATCGCGCATCTTCCACAGGGTTCGCGGACTCTGCACCCGCCATTTGTCACTTTCACGTCTAGTGTTCGTGAACCGACATCCCACTATCAGATACACTCGAATGGAAAACAACCGATTAGCTAAATATAGGATAAAAAGTTATATGATCCCGCAGGAAACTCTTATTTTATTTTCTTTAGATATACGAATATACGAGACTTTTCTTAAAATTGTAAATCTTACCTAGCGTTACGATTTATAAAATAACTAGCGGCCCGGTCTTGCTTCGCGCAGATGTTATGAACTTATGACTTATTACCCCCCCCCCCCCCCCGCAAGAAATATCCCCCTGCGAGGCGAAGCCGGGCTGGTGAGATGTTTATAATATTAGTAGGATTCCGCCAATACGCTAATTTTTTCCGACTTAAACGGCAAATAAGTATCATCGTCATCATATTAGCTAAACTGCATAAAATATTCATAAATTATATACCTAAACTTTCCTCGTGAATCAGTCTGTCTATATTGGTGAAAACTGAATGAAAATCCCCACAGTAGTTTCTGAGATTAGCGCGAACATATCATACATACAGACAGACAGACGCGTGTGGCGGGGGATTTTAGTTTATAATAATATAGGAGTATGTAGTGATGTTGATATACACTGCACATATAGGTATCAATACTAATGATAAAACTGTAAAGGCAGGCTGTGTGTCTGTCTGTCTTGTCCGCTATAACTCATCTAATAATCCGATTTCAATTAAATTTGGTACTCGTATATATTATTGGGTTCCTCAAGTCAAAGGATAGGCTACTTTATATCAGGGTTCATTCGCGCTAAGGTATATATTATAGGGCTCCCATACAAATAAAAGTATTTTTCTTGCAAAATCAACAAACGACAGAATTGATTTTCAGCAAAATTCTAATCCATAAACATTCTCAGTGGATTTCAATGATAAATTGTAAAATAAATAAAAAGTGGTTTAATTAATTATTAATTAGACCACTTTTTATTGGAATGTTTATGGGAATGTTTATAATAATTATATTATTATCGTTTAATGATACACCTAAACTTATTAAATTATATAGCGTACCTATACTATTTAAGCTAGGCTTTCCGCCAAAACCGACATATTTTATGCGAGCGAATCTATAACGGGCAAAAAAAACATAAAACACATAAACATAAAAAATGAAATAGGGTATTTGCCAGTGATCAAAATAAAATATGAAACTTTGTTATAATGAAAGTTTATGCTCTAAAATATTTATTAATTTTTTATTTTTATTAATTAGGTTTTGTAAACATATTTAAATACATAAATAAAATCATGATTTTTAATCTATGTGTCACGTGACTTCAAACACCGCGTGACGTCAATTATAAGTAAAATGTAAATGTATCCATAGCAACGTAGGTCATATTGTTTACATCATGTTTACATAGGTACAAAATGGTATTTTTCAACACTCTGTTTCTGGGTTTTTAGATAATATTATTAGCTAATATAAACGCAAGTTCATAAAATTATGACGTCATATATCAGTAGAGCAAAAACGATTTTTTAGCGGGCGGGGCTAACATAAATATTTGAAAAATTATTTTTGAGCTTATTTGAAATCAGAATGAAGAGATTTAGGCGTCATTTTGTTCAGAATTTATTACTCTATTAATATAGGTACCACAAAAAAAAATTTAGTCAAATATTTTGTTATAATCTATTTCTAAATCTCATCTTAATACCAATCTATATACAATTTAAAAAAAGTATTTTTTAATTTTCTGTACAATCCAGCTGATCAATAGAAAATTCTACATAGTCATAACGTGTATTTTAATATGTGTAATATAAGGAATACATTGCATTTTTATTTATTTTATTGATTTACTTAGACATAACAGATAAGAAATAAGTGTGATATAGTCTGCTCCTTCCAATAATATTTTTTTCAATTTCTTTTTTAACAAAATTGAAACAAAAATATTTGTATTGTCTGTTTGTCTTTCTTTCACGCTTATAAATTATAAATAAAACGGCTGAACAGATTTCATTAAAATTTTTAATATACATCCTAGATTGGTTACAGGCTATATTATATATCATTACGCTACCGGCTACCCGATCCGGCTTCACCCTCTACCATCAATTTAAAAAAAAAACAAGCCGTGAGGGGAGTCGTTTATTAGGACTAAAGTTACTTTTAATTGGGACTCACAAGTGCGACCCTTGATGTCCACACGAAGAACTTCCCAGTTTGATGAATATTTAATATTAATAATTAAATTAGAAATTACACAGAAAAGTAATCATTCTAATCATGAAAACATAATTATTATTTATTTTTAACAATAAATTAAAAAAAACGGCTGGACCGATTTTTATAAAATTTATGTCGGATCATAGTGACGTTAACATGCTTTGACAGACACCTCAACGAAGTTGATAACATTTTTTTGGACGAAATTTCATATAAAATCTATACTTTTTTGCAGTCGTTTTATTGAAACAAAAAAAAAAACGGTTTAACCAATTTTGATAAAATTTCTTTCCGGTCTTGTTGATCTTAATATCTATGCTTCTTAGGGTGAGTCAAAAAAATCAATTATTTTTTTTTACAAGTGACACGGAAAAATGGATTGCTAGACACCTTAAAAAAATTCTCACCAAATTTCAGCTCTTAATTTTAATAGGAAGATCCTCCGCATCACAGTTTTTTATTTTTTTCTCAGTCCAATAGAAAAAAATTCATACCTCATCAATATTGATTGTACAGAAAAATGTTTTAGGAGAATTTTGTAGGAAATTTAATGCTCTACAAAAAAGGTATCTTATATTTTTTCCGCAAACCTCACCATTTGAAAGATATTGAAGATTTAAGTTTGATTATTTTAAGACAAATTTCATTTTTGTTTATGAATTTTATAACTCGACAATAAATGACTATTATAAATTTTCAATATCTTTCAAATGGTGAGGTTTGCGGAAAAAATATTTGATACCTTTTTTGTAGAGCATTAAATTTCCTTCAAAATTCTCTTAAAACATTTTTCTGTACAATCAATTAATGATGAGGTATGAATTTTTTTCTATAGGACTGAGAAAAAATAAAAAACTGTGATGCGGAGGATCTTCCTATTAAAATTAAGAGCTCATATTTGGTGAGAATTTTTTTAAGGTGTCTAGCAACCTATTTTTCCGTGTCACTTGTAAAAAAAAAATTTGATTTTTTTGACCCACCCTAAATTGCTTCTATTTGCACCCTAACAAAGTCGATATACTTAATTTTTTATTCGCGAGATTTCGTGTAAAATCCACTTTAGGCAGTCTTTTTCTTTAAACAAAAAAACGGTTGAGCCGATTTTGATAAAATTTCTTTCGGATCGAAATGACGTTAACACGCCTCGATTGACACCCTTACGAAGTCGATATAATTTTTTATTCACGAGATATTGTGTAAAATCTACTTTTTTGAGGCTATATTTGGTTAAGAAAAAAGAACGACTGAACCGATTTTGAAAAAATTTCTTTCAGATCATATTTACGTTAATACGCGTCGATTGGCATCCTAACGTAATCGATATCATTTTTCATTCTCAAGATTTCGTCTTAGAAAGAAATTACCACATACGTACGTACGTACGTAAACACACACACACACACACACACACACACACACATACATACATACATACACACAGACATCTTTTAAAAATAAGTTAAAAAAACGGTAGATAGGTACTTATAAAATATACTTAATATTTTAACGTCGACTATTTTTAAATAAGTACGTATATTTATATTATTACTTGTCTGTTCAGATGGTTGTCAATTCATTGATTTATAATATTGTATAACTACTATTTCATAAAAATCATTATTATAGATAACAAAATGTGTAATTATATATTATAGATATTCATAGATCAACCGATTTACATCCGGGCGAAGCCGGGCCGGGTAGCTATAGTAATCTTTATATCCGCTAAGTGTTATGACAGAAGTGGATTTGACGATAATAGAGTGAATGCTGGCAACGGCCTATCGCTACGCATTCATAATCGTCAAATAGAGATACTGTTAAAAAGCTGTTTTTATGTCGACGGCGGGTAAGTGCGTTTATCCATTTACTGATAAAAAATAAGTTCTAAAGACTAGTTTTTCTCTCACATCTTATCCATAATGAATTTCAAGTATGCACAATGTAAATACAGTTGCAGACAAAAATAATATGAATGAAAACATACCTAATATTATTCTTTTATATTATAATTTATCCGCAACTATGCATGTACATTTTATATTATTTATATAGAGTATTATTTTTATTGTATTCTTAATAATATTGTCGTAACTTTGATGCCGGAGTAGTACACCTACTCTAAAAAAATACTCAGCCAATCGTTATTCAAAATTTCATTGATAAAAAATGTATACTATATTTAATTTTGGGAGACAGAAAAATCATTAATTAAAAACAAATTTCATTCTATACAAAAATTCCTTAGTAAAAAAGCATAAATATTTTAATTGATGTGTACATTTCTGGTCCATTGTAATTTTTGCAATTTGTGCAATTCTTCTCTTATATATAACTAGCCGTTACCCGCGGCTTCGCCCACGTATATTTCAATTTATGATTTATTATCCCCCCGTGAGAAATTCTCCACCTGCGAAGCGAAACCGGACTGGATTTTATTAATACATTACTCACTCGCTTCGCTCGTTCACTCGAATTTTATTTATACATTACTCACTCATTTTATTAATACATTACTCGAATTCGTTGCATAGATTCTGTTTTCAATTGTTTATCATAAATTCAATTGTTATAAACAATAGTTGTTCGTTTCAGTCGATGTCTTAGTGTTAGTAACGTTATTTCAGTCGAAGAAACGGGTCTCCGTTGAAAAAACTCGAATTCATTGCATAGATCCCGTTTTCGATTGTTTATAACAAATTCAATTGTTATAAACAATTAACTTGAAAAAAGTAGCCTATGTCCTTACGAACAATGCCCGCCATGTGTATGAAAAATTTCATTGCAATCGGTTAAGCCGTTTCGGAGATTAGCCGGAACAGGCAGACAGACAGACAGACACCAGAAATTTATATATATAGATATAGTACATAGGTACTTAAAAAATTCTTTTTTGTACATTTATCCTAAGAAAAATATCCTGTACTTCTTGCCAGCTTACAACGTAAGAAACTGGAAAATATGCAACTATAATTCCATTATGAAAATTCTTTTCTTATATTCTTTTGGCGGTAAATATTTCAATAATTAGTGTACCTACATTGATTTTGATTTTTGAACATTTATTCTTAATTTGGCATTGGGCCTAATAAAAAAGCCAGAATACCGAATAGTGATAAGCATCTCTAGACGACATTTTTAAGCTGCATTGAGAGCACCTAATGTGAAGTTAGCAGTGTGATTTCCCCCACACACCAAGCCTCTTATTTATTAAGAGGTGACCCTTACAACCTCTCTCTTGGCTACGCCACTGTCACAGAAAACTTTTGAAGCCTAACATCCTAAGCAGTTCTTCCTTCCATACAGTGCCTACGCCCACAAAAAAAAACCGAATTGATTTTGTAAAAAAAACTTATTATATAAGCATATGGGCAGGAGAAGAGATCTGTCGATAATTTTAATATGCACATACGTATAGGTTAAGAGAATGGCCGCGTGTGTTGATATAACGCTGTACACTATGTGCACTAAACACAGCACAAACAACAAAGTAGGCGTGGGAAGCTTAAAGAGAGATTGTTTATCTTTCATTTTAAACCGTTCCTTTATTTATATAAAATAAAACAACGATCTGTTATCGCCTCAAGTTTCCTGGATGTCGTGAGCTGATTATGTTTCTCGACCCGCACCACAGCGTTGGCCACAGTTTTCATATAATCGTCGATCGTTTTGTAATTTCTGCTGCATATTAGCTATAGTTTAGTATTCTATTTTTGAAGTTATACTTTTTTATGGACGTTGTACGCTTAGCCGCAGGGGACTAAACTGAGAAAAAACGTGATCATCACGCGTCACCCGTCACCATCACCTCTTCCATTATAATACCCTATTGGTATTAAACCGTCCAACTCGCTATACCATAAATATATAGCAGCTTGATATAAGGTCTGCGTGGCTCAGTGGTTCAAATGGGCATACGATTTTTGGTGATTTTTTAAATTATAACTTCTAACGCACGTCGGTACATATACTTATAAGTACACGCACCCATTTTTTTAAATACAATTACTTAGGCCCGTATTCACCGAGCCTAGTTAGTTATTTATTCCGTTGATTTATTCCCCTGGTAACTATTACTCGGAATAAATAGCGATAATTCAATTCACCAAACGTAGTTAAGTTTACTGCAGGTAAAAATCGTAAGAATAACATATTCAAGGGTATAAATATTTATTCGCCTAGTAAAATAGGGTGGGCACGAAATGCACAAATTACATGACATGGCGACCTTTTCAGGTAAATATTAATTCCATATCTTTCAGGTAAAAGGCTTTTGTAGTAAAATAAAACAAAATGTCGAAGGTGTATGGTATAAAATAAATTTTTACCTGAAGTTTCTATTGTCTTGAATGAATTGCTTGGTGAATTGAAAGTTAATTTATTCTAAGACTAATTTATTCTAAGATTAGTAACTTCTATCTTTAACAGTGTTCGGTGAATACGGGCCTTAGTAGAAGAAATTCTTCGTAGCATAGAATCAAAATAAACAATACTGATCCTATGCTACTTATACGAAGAATTTCACAAGTTTCTCACACTGAGAACAAAAATACTACATTATATTTTTATACAACTTCAAAAAAGCTCTATACGTGTTTGGCATCTTTCTTTCTTACTTTCTTTTTTGTACCCTCATACAGCTGTTCTACGCAATGCAGAACAACACAACATGTACCAGAATTTTCTGCTGCCCCCAAAGATAGTTTTACTTACTTACCTAACTAAGTACATGTTTTGTAAGTACCTATACTTAAATAGAATCGAAACAACAAATCGTTTCCGAGCTAAGGTCAGATTCTGATTGGCGTACCCTCAAAACGTAAAGAAAAATGGCTTTCAGCATGTCAGTTGCGAGTGTATGCATTGGCGGCGGAAGAGGGGGATCGGGGTAGGGCTAAGACTCCCCCAAAATAATTAAAAATATTAGCCAATTGAAAATATGAATCGGTACTAGGCCTATATTGGAATGAATAAAGGATACCTACTTATTGTTAGGCAGTATATTGGTGATTTCAATGCAAGCAACACGGGTCTACTTTCAGATTCTGACACGGAATATTAATCGATTGACGACTTTCCGAAAATCTATAAAACTGAAAAGTTCAACGCTGTATTTATTACAACATTTAAATTTTCATTTTGGTTCTAGTTGTAAGATTTTATTAATATTCCGTATCAGATTATTATCCGAAATTAGACCCGTATTGCTTGCATTGAAATCACCAATATAGAATAATAATTAGTAATATCTACTTACCTATCCTTTATTGTTTCTAGTATCTATATAAAAATTATTTTCCATTGCAAAATTTCAAGTAAGAGTAAGTACAAGGGTTTGGGGGTTTTGGCTAGCGTAGCATATTTCTTTATTTATTATGTTTATTGACAGGTACGTACCTACCTATACCTGAAATAAGATTTTGAAAACTAAAATCTGTTAGGTACCTATAAGTATCTACTGTTCAGAATTGTTTCTTTATTAACATAAGCAATACTTACTTTATATACTTAGTAAAAAATTTTTAAAAAAACCGGAGAAGCGCGTGTTATAGACACGAACATGACGGGGTTCAGTAGTGTTTATAAAAAGAGCTATTTCACCTTGACAAATTTGCTAGTGTTCGTTATCATTTTCGTTAAAAGTACTAACTTAAGACTACCTACCTTCAGGAATTTTTTCAGATTTTTTACATCGATAGTTCTGAAATTAGAGGTGGAAGGAGCGCGCTCTGATGATAACGATTTTGAAAGCAATTATCTTGTAACTGAAGGGTTAAAATCAAAAGGTCCTAAAAATTTTGTTACATTTTAGGAGACCTATATCTAAAGACACCACTCAATGGGGTATATAAGTAAGTGAAAATTTGAGTACCTACACTTTCTCACTCTATGGGAAGGAGTCCAAAAAAATTATTTTTTTGTTTTTGGGTCATTAATCTAGATCCTTATACCAAATTTCATCTTAATAAGTACATAAATGAGAGGATAGGAGGGCTGTGACTTAGACAGACGAACTGGCCGAAACTATAAGGGCTCCTAGTTTCTACGGAACCCTAAAAATGTAAATCGGTTGAATAGAACCACTTATACAGAATGTTGAAAAAAGCGGTTTTTGTTTTAAATATTTTTCCTGGACACGAAATACGAAAGATACGCAAACAATAAAAACTCGGGTCGCAGTGCCAAACCCTGCCGACAATATAGTGTATTTGCTAATAGAGGCCTTGTGGCTTTAATACTTGAACTTAAATTTGTCTTTGGACAAAATAAAAAATTTAACCTCTTAATACATCCCTTGAAATAATATTTTTTTCTTAATTTCAATATTATTATCAATGCAACCTCTGTACCAAATTAAATACACCCTTCAGTAAGTAAATCACTATCCGCAAACTAGTGTTTTCATAAAATTTGTAAGTCCGGTCCTGTCGGGCCGATTTTATTAAAATTTTAGTAGCACATTTTGATCTTTACTAAAAGGTTAAATTTCAATTTTGAAACAATTATGAAAATTTTTTCGGTATTTTCGGACCCAAAAACAACCCTTAAAATAGTCCGATTGGGCCCATTTTACATAGGTTCCGTGCGGTGATGGATTCCAACGTGTGTACCAAATTTCGTTCAAATCAATTAAGTCTTTCGAGGGTTATGTCGCGAACACACACACATATATATATATATAAACATTTCTAAAAATGGTGCCAAATTGTTCAGGAGGCTATGAAACGTCGAGAAATTTTGGTCCGACCCCTAGGTCCCGCCATCCGACCGACGACAATAGTGTATGTGCCATATGGCAAATACACTAAAAAAAACATTAAATTAAGTTTTTATACCTATATAATAAACACAATTTTATAAGTGCATATTTCTATTGAGAATTGAACAATGCAGGTATGTAAAAAATTATAATAGCTTAATTTTTTAATCAATCTACATTAAGAACAGATAAAGTATTAATGTAAAACATAAATAAAACATTATAAAATAATTAGATAAGTAAGTCATAGTAATTTAAAACACATTAATACGCGTATCACATCGACAAATCACAGAAATAATTGTACATGAATGTTGATTTTATAGCTTTTTTAATAAAATCAAATAGCTTCACCATATGCGCAAGATTTTACCCGTTCTCAAATCTAAAATATAATTTCCATCTTTGATCAAATTAATTCAAATAATCATTAATCAACCCACTAGAAGTATAGTACCTACTTGAAATGTGTTTACATACACTAATATTCAATCAAAACAATGAGATATATATCCAAAACTACCGACTATCATTGTACGGCAGAGGACCACTTGGTTCTGGGTGTAAAATTTACAACAGACTGCCTATATCAATTCGAGACAGCAACTTTAGCTCTTTTAAACGCACATTGAAAAATTTCCTGATTGTGAATTGCTTTTATGATTTGAAAGAATTTTATGATTTCAATTAGGGTAATTACGGGAGAGATGGACCACCGCCTGAGATGGACCAGTCCCCTACCACCGAATCTACTTGTGAGAGGGTAGTGATTCACATAGTGTCGTGTGTTCAAACGATCGACAGCTAACGTAGACTCACTGTGAAGTGCAAACGTATCTTTTAAAAGTCATAATATATGTTTACGTATTTACACGTGGTCAAAAATTTTCGTACCAAGTTTTGAAAAAACGATTCTGGCTAAATTTAAGTATTAAAACTCAATTTATTGGTATAAAATTACTGCTTAGTAGTCATTGTTACTAATGTACACTCTGTTGAGACCTATTTACACTTGTAATTGTTATTTTGAAGTGGTTCATCTATCCCTTAAATTTGGGATAGATGGACCATTGTAGATTGGGATAGTTAAACTGGTTTTAATTGGATTGTTTTTTCAGAATACCGACAATGCTTCTACTTCTTATTAGTTTTATGCGAAATAATTTGTTATTACAGTATTTTTGGTTTAGTTAGTTTTTATGATTCCTTCTTTCGGTTCATCTCTCCGTGTATGGTTCAAGTAAGTACCCCTATCCAGCGGTTCAACTATACCGCAAATTCAAGGTTAGTTGGACCAGAAAAGGATTTTTGATTTTAATTTTTATAAAAGAATTATGTTTATTTTTTAATTATTTGGGTAGAGTTACCATTACAGTTAATTGAAATGTTTGTATTAATTTTTGTTTTATTTCAATAAAGCTATTTGTTATATAAATATTGAAAAAATTAAAAAAGTGGTCCGTCTCTCCCGTAATTACCCTAACATATACTTATTTTGACTTGTCACATACATTCTGTCAGTGTCGACTGTGATTAAATAAATATCTATCTATCTATCTATTACTAATAGGTAATTGGATGAACGGCCAAATTACGCATTCTATAAGCAGGAAAAAGTCATTTTTTCAAGCTATAAGTAGGTATATGTCACATTCTGCCGCGAAAGTAGAAAAGTTCGGGTCCGTTTCCCAACTGTGACATTATAGATTGAAAAAATGATTTTATTCAATACTGCAAGATCAATTACATAATTTGGCTGCTCATCCAATTACCTATATTAGCATTTAATTCAGCCGTATAAATGTTTACTTATATAATATTACTGTTGTACATTTTAAATTAATTTTATGTATTTACACTTAAGAACTTTATTTTATAACAAGTACCTACTCTACAATGGCTTCGTCAGACAAAGATATTTAACTCTTAGCTTAAGATCTTAAGCCACTGTGTTGCGCAAAACAATACTGTCATAAAATAAAGTTCCTAAGTATATAAAAAAAATAAAATATCGCCGTTTTTCTATTATTTTGAATCGGGCTGTTAATAGCAGATTTTTTACCATATTCCGTGCACAACAATAATTTATTTCGATGATAATAACCACAGTAGAACCTCGATTATATACACGCTATTGAGGACCGACCCACCTCGAATAATAGAAAAAATCGAATACGGCCTTTTTAAGGATTTAAATAAAAAAAGGCAATTTTCTATGACAAAAACCAGCATTTATACTCATTAAAATATTAAGTCATCAGAGCGCATTGCTCAGATAATTCGGGCTCTCCCGCGCGATATGGGAGAATTATAGATATACAAATTAATTTATTTATTTATTGTGGATTATAGACGCGTCGACGACTTAGGTCATTAGCGTCTTAAATACAACAAATATCATAATATATCACTTAAAAACTAAATAACATCACAAAACATCCATGAGCAGAGGTGGGATTCGAACCCACGACAGTCTGATTCAGAGGCCGCGACGCTACCAACTGAGCCATGCTGTCCTCGATGCAAATTAAAACGTATAACCTCTATAAATCGAGAATTTGGATAAAACAGGCTTAGACTATTTCTAAGGTACAGCATCCAATCCCGAGTAAGAACAACTGCACGCTAATAACCTCAGTTGTCGCGCGTCTATAATCTACAATTCAGAACAACTGCAGGGTTAATTTTTTTCTAAAACTTTTCTTGCTGCTTGCATACATAATGTTTTTCGACTATATGAAAAGCTCTTTAATATTTTTAAATTTTGTACCAAAATTAAAAGATTTTTGACAACACATAAAAACATAACTAATCAGGAAAAACAATGACGTATAGGAGATATAAGATTGGTTGATTTTTGTGTTCGGTAAACGCACCGCCAAATATAAATTATTCGAATAATCTGACGTTTCTATTAAAATAGTTTGCGACGGCCTTTTCGGTTGGTAATTTGGACGATGGTAATTTTGAGGTACACTACATTGATAATAAACGATTTCTTGTACCTATATTCTATAAGGTACCTACTTTTTGATCGAAATAGAATAGACCACTAATTTATAATTTATTGCTTCTTTTTTGATACAATATAATTCATACCGTATCAATAAACAAATATTTAACTTATAAAATAAAAGATTTTCAATGGATATTAAATTTCGAATTTTAAAATATTTTTGGAAATTATTTGTTTACGTATTAACGAATGTTGTTTAACATTCCAAAGTATTTGAAAACATAAGTAGGATAAAACCTAATGTGTCAAACGACCACGTGAGATATACAATCCCCCCACTCTCACAAAACACAAGTAAAATTTCTTATTTTCTTTTGACAGACGGACACTAGACAAGCGTGAGTGCGGTCACCCGTTTTTTATGAGTAAAATATCCAGATATAATACTACCATATTATAATTAATATATATAAAAAACACCATTACTTATCTGAATTTTAATATATTAATAATAATAGCTAAGGTATATATAAATAAAATTTTAATTATACATATTATTCGAAGCATAACTTAATATTAATCTAATTTCAGTACACAGTCGTAATTGTTTCTTGAAATTTGTTTATTTACTGATTAATTTTGACGTGCAAAACAATTGAAGTGATTTCGCAAAAAAATAATGCAAACTTACTTTTTAGTGGCTTTGGATTACTCTGCTTCCGTCGTGACATTCTGCAACTGGAAGTAGCTGATCGAGCACCTTTGCGAGTCACTTCTTCAAGAAAATCTTCCTTTCCAGCTAATAGATTTACGACTTAACAAAGTTTACACGTGGCTTACATATTTAATTATGTATACACTTCGTCAATTCCAAAAACAGTTCTTAATTTAAACACCATTACTCAATGATTGTTGAGTCAAAAGTAAATTGTTTAAACCAAAATACACGCTTCACAAACACAAAATTACTTATAAACAAAATATGAAAAAGAACAGTTTTCTGGCAAGTTTCCTCTGTTTCATTTCACTAATTGATGATAATAATCTAGACGTTGCAACCGCAGGTTATATTTTTTCAATATAGATAACAATCACGTATTTTATAATTAATACAATCTAAATGTCAAATACGAGCGACGTAACCTTCCCACTCTAACGTTTGTAAACAACTGTCAGCGCAACGTGTATAGAAAAAGACCGGGCTCTACTTGTACACAGTTCACGCCTGCGCGCAATCGTTAAACGGACAGACAGCAAAACTTTTAAACAAAATACAAATTAATATTTAAAATGAGGATTGAAAAAACTAACTTTAGTTTTCATTATCAGTCATTTTAATAATATGTATATTATTATTTGTTGTTGTTAATTTCTAGAAATTGATAAGCTTTGCTAATCATTAATTTTTATTATTGCACTATTAAATATGAGGCGTCTGATAGCGTATTATCGTTATGGCATTTAATCGTTAATTTATTAAAATTAACAAATAAAAATATATTTCAAAATATTATTATTATAAACACTCTTCACTTGTAACGTGTAAGTTTTACGCCTTTTTGAGACTTTTCTGAAATGAATTATCTAAAATCTTAACATGCAGATTTCACTATTACACTATCTGCCTTCTTATATAATAAGTAATTAGGCAATGTCCTTTTACTTGTAAAACAATTTTTATGAAAAATGTTTAGTCTCTCTCTCCCCCCTCTCCCTTTCTCTCTCTCTCCCTTTTCTCTCTCTTCCAATATCGTGCAAAATGTGGGAAAGGCAAGGGGCATAGGCCCCGGGCGCCGACTCTAGAGGAGTGGAGGGGGCTCCAGAAGCCAATTTGATCAGTGATTACGAGGAGTGAGGGGCACCAAATTAATGCTATACCCTGGGCACAATTTTCCCTTTGCATGGCTTGATGATTATACGTTTGTGGAACGTGGATGCGTATATTTTATTATGCTCATACGACCAATTTTCTTTTATTTATTAGTGTATTTGCCATATGGCACATACACTATTGGCGTCGGTCGGATGGCGGGACCTAGGGGTCGGACCAAAATTTCTCGACGTTTCATAGCCTCCTGAACAGTTTGGCACCATTTTTGGAAATATCTATTTATATATGTATATATATATATATTTATATATATATATATGTGCGGGCAATAACTTTCGAAAGAGTTAATTGATTTTGACGAAATTTGGTAGGCATGTTGAAATCCATCACCGCACGAAGCCTATTTAAAATGGGCCCGATCGGACCATTTTAAGGGTGGTTTTTAGGGGTTGAAAAATTATTTTGGGCCCGAAAATGCCGAAAAAATTCTCAGAATCATTTCAAAATTTAAATTTAACTTTTTAGTAACGATTAAAATGTGCTGCTAAAATTTTAATAAAATCGGCCCGACAGGACCGGACTTACAAATTTTATGAAAACACTAGTTTGCGGATAGTGCTTTACTTACTGAAGGGTGTATTTAATTTGGTGCCGAGGTTGCATTGATAAAAATATTGAAATTAAGAAAAAAAATATTATTTTAAGGGATGTATTAAGGGGTTAAATTTTTTATTTTGTTCAAAAACAAACTTAAGTTCACATAATAAAGCCACAATGCTAGTAATAGCAAATACACTATATTGTCGGAGGGTTTTGGCACTGCGACCCGAGTTTTTTTATTTAATAACTTTATTTTTTGTAATAATCATATTTGCCTTTCACGATTCAATTTGTTCGACACGAAACCCGATTTTTTTAACTTCTCGCTATTGATAATGGAAGATTTTCAAAAATTCGGGAAGTTATTGGTTTTAACTTTCAGTCCGATTTTCGAAAACAGCAAGAAGTTTTCGGGTTGGCCAGCAGGATCAACTAGTTTACACGTTTTTAATTTTGATTCCAGAGGGGAGTTTCCTTAAAATTTATTTTACAAATTACAATCCTTGAACCCTTCAAGTTTTTGGAGTACCTACTCTGTATCAAAGTGCATAAAATATATACCTCAACAAAATCACGTCGAAAATTATCGTCTACCAGGCAATACCAGACACTTCACTTGAAACAGGCTAAGCTAACACAATATCGATGGGTTGACAGCGACACAACTTATAGGACTTTCATATTTCGCAATTATGCGAAAAAATTTTTTAAACATATCAATTCTGGAACTGAAGAGATTAATATATTGGTTTTTCAAAATTAAGGAATTTTACTTAATTTGGTTATCAGAAAAAAAACGCCTTATAGAGCCGCTAGGGAGCATGGAGAGGCAATGTCCTGCCTTAATAAAAATATCCAACATACAGTAATATCCCGCCTTTTGTAATTTTACGCCCTACTTCAAACTTCTGATGCTCTACCTAAAATTTGGTTCAAACTACGACTCTGGGGCCTTAAGATTGATGGTCCTGACTAGACTCGAGAATTATGTAAAGAACCTACCTATAAGTTTTTTAAGTTCAATATTTAATTATATTCGAAGTGTTCCTAATTTATTATTACTAATCTATAATATTGGTTTTTTATTTGTTTGCAAATTTCTGACGCTCAAAGTTTAATCAAATGTTTTCTATGTCAATACACATATTTCTATTATCGGAACTAGTTCCACAATTCCGGTTGCTGTATCGAGGATGATCCGATATTGGATGCCCTTAGGGCTAGTTGAGACACGGCGGAATCTGTGCGAATGCAAATCGCGCTGATCAACCACGCAGAATGATACCGCGCGAAACTTATTTATATTAATGTATTCATATTCGTTCGAACATGCCCGCGCTGATCGTCTATCCGCGAGGCTGCCGGAAAATAGAACCGCGAGGCGTGTGCGCTGTTCCATTACTACGGTGTACCGTATCGGCGTTCAGTTACTTTGCGGAGGTCGCGCATTTCTAACATTTGAACAAACACTAACATATTACTTCTTCGACTTCCATCTTTAAAATGAAGTGTATGTAACCTCGTTCCTCTCCTGCATATCCGCACACTCAACGCGGCTGTCTGAACACTGTATATTTTTCCGCGGTTCAAATCGCGCGGTCACAAACGCGCAGATTCCGCCATGTCTGCACTAACCCTAAAACTCAACATCATGATATTCGTAAAATATCTGCACAAGCCTTCAATCAGACCCACAGTCCCGCAGATACTATCAAAATGACCATCAAGGATGCTTAACTATGTATATATGAGCTGCTTTACAGTTCAGCATAATTAATATCTACAGATTAAAAGCCAATTCTCACATGGCAACATTTTATAATTAAATTGGCGTCAACCTCAAATTTTAATTTTTTTTCTCTTTTTAGTGGCTTTTTAGGGTTCCGTACCTCAGAATGAAAAAACGAAACTCTTATAGGATCATTCTCGTGTCTGTATGTCTGTCTATCCGTCCGTCCGTCTGTCACCGCTTATTTTCTCCGAATCTACTAACGAAAAAAGTCAAAATTTGGTACATATAATATAGAGTTCGGTGACCCAATCCTAGACTATAGCGTAAATAAACGAATTCTGATTTTGGGGGTTAATTTTGGGGGGTAAATTAGAAAATTAAAAATAAAAATTTCAAATGCACCATGTGACATCAAATGAAAGGGTTTGTTATCAGAAATATAAATATATTTTTTTATAATTTTAAAATGGATAGTTTAAAAGATATTAAAGAAAATATATGAGAATCGAGCATTGCCCCTCCTTATCTCCGAAACTTCTGAGCCTAAAATTTTGAAAAAATATAGGGAATTTTAGGGCCTAACAGGCTAACTCATAGTTTACAGGAAAATCTAAACGAAAATCCTAAGTCTTTGAATTCCCACGGGAAACGGAAAATTAGGCATAGAGCTGAACCAAACGTATCAAATATAGGTACCATTGTTTGTGCCGTGGTACACGTGGAGTAGCGAAGAGCTGGGTTCAAATCCAACTGACGATACTCGATTGTGTTTTGTTTTTGTTTTTTTATAATGTAAACATTTTGGAATTTTTCACTTTAAAAATTAATTTAGTTAAATTTGAGACGGAAAAATTTTAAAATACTATAAAGAACAAAGTAAAATATAAGTAAAAAAAACTTTTTAAAAACAAGCTTAAATAATTAAATCTGTTAATTTTTTACCCCTACCTAACTCTTTATTTTTTGTATGGAACCCTCGATGCGCGAGTCTGACTCGCACTTTATCCATAGATAAAGATAGAATATAGTACACATAGATATAGAAATCCGGGGATGTAGTATAAAGTGTCACTTTAGACGAGGGGGGAAGCCAATCAGGGTAGGGTGCATGCCTGTCTTATGGACATGTCCATGCTATGTATGTGCCCACATTCTATTCGCCGCGTCTTTGCGCATGCTCAATTGCTTGTACAGTGCTTGCGCAACTGAAGCGACCAATAGAATGCGGGCACGTTCGCCTCCTCACCCCCCCCCTCTCAACAGCAACTTCACCACTCGCTTGTCCTACATCCTCAGATTTCTATATCTATGATAGTACATTGATTTGTTTATGTACCGGCAGCTAGAATTTAGTTTGCGGTTCTTCACGATTTACGACTGATGAGCATATAATTTTGTAATACATGCTGACAAGGAAGTATTCCTCTCTTTCCATAGATATACCTCTCTTTATCTATGCGTGGACGTATGTCTGACTTCATTGGTCTGGCTTTGACGTCATCATATGGCGGCTAAGCTCATCCGTTTGAAATGAACACATTTTTAACACGCTTATATTAGCTTCACCTGTATGCTTGCTTGCGGGCTTGCTTGCTTGCTTGTTTGTCAGTTTGTAACCGACTTCTTTGAACTTGATTTTGACCAACTTTGAACGGTCAGATTTAGTTTAAACTTTGCACACTTATCAAGGACCGACGACAATACAATCTAACTAAAATAATTCCATAAGTTTGTCCCATTATCCTGACCAGGATCTCCAGGACTAAAAAGCAAAAATAAATTATAATTTAAAAAAACTAAAAAACACGCTTTAATGAACTAAAAAGTAAAAATTAATTAATTTTATTGTAAAAAAGCGTGGGGTAGTATGAAAATATGATACAAAGCACCCCACGCTTTTTTACAATAAAATTAATTATTTTTTACTTTTTAGTTCATTAAAACGTGTTTTTTAGTTTTTTTAAATTATAATTTATTTTAATTCTTGTTTGCAATTAAGAGGAAGCATATTAAAAGTTGGTTTACATTATTTGGTTATGTATGAGGGATGACATACACTATTCAAAATTATCAATTTTTGATACGCAAGGAATTTAAGATAAAGTAGGCAACTTTGTGAGCATAGGAGATTGGCAGGTAATCGGCCATGGCCTTGAATAATGAACCATCTCGATATTTATCTGGAATTATTGAGGGAGACCGTAACAAATCTCTACAAGATGGCCGGTACAGGAATTACCGTTTCTCGACTTGAAGCAGTATAGGAAAAAGTCCCAGCCACATCAGTCTCCGCCGGGTTGCGAACCTAGTACCTTCCGAATTCGAGTAAGTGCCCTCACCACTAAGCTACACTTGCTACAGCGTGTCGAGTCGGTCCGTATAATTTTTTCTTATATTGGTTCAATAGTTTTTTTCTAGTTTAGTGATCAATTCGGATAATCTATAGGCATTGCAGTTACTAAAAATTAAAAAATAAAACTTTTTATAAAAAAGTTGAACCTCCCTTAAAAAAACCACAAAAAGGAGAAAAATAATAACATTTTGCGGTCGGCGTCAATTTAGTAATAGTATACAAAAAGTTTTAGTAATTAAATTGACGATGACCACAAAATTTTATTATTTTTCCCTTTTTATTGGGTTTTTTTTAAGGAAAATCAATTGTGTATTTGAATAAAAGTTTTATTATTTTGTTTTAGTCGCTTAGAATGGTCTTCAGTTAAAGTTCATGACGACGCGAGGCACAGTTTTGGAGTCACAGCCACTGCCCTTAAACTGTTATCATTTATCTCCTTAATTTCGCACTCCCGCCTAAACAATTAAAAGTAACTAGTTGTGAGCTCTTGAGCGACATATTATAACTATTACGTTAGTACAGATTCGGTCACTGTATTATATTTTGGTGGCTTCTATGTTACAACTTGCCAGCAGCGCGGAGCCGCATAGCATCAAGTAGCAGAACTATTTACATGTTTGATTTTAGTTCAATGATTCTATCTAACGAGGGCGCTGTATTGTAATTTATTTTAATTCACGATGCTCATAAGCGATTATAAATAACAAAAGATAGATGAATAATTTTGATCATGAAAAGCCTTTCAAGTTTCATTACAATGGAAATTAGATATACTCGTACTTAACTAAGTCGATTTCCCACACACAATAAAAACATGGTTAATAACTTAATATACGGCTGCTTTTATATTTTTTTTTCTAATTTATTTCTGCGTTTTCCTAAGTATCTGAAGTTCTAAAGGTTTACTTATTATTATTAATTATTAAATTATCTACCATAAAGTCAACCAGGGCATCCACATTTGAAGACAGTCTGCCCCTGTCTACAATCTACAGCGGGCCTACAACAAAAAGTGGGGTACTTAAATTACTATAAAAATAGTAATTCTTAAAAAATCTGCATTTAAAGGTCAGGCGCCGGATTCTCTCTCATGCCCGGACCACTGACCCGTCTGGCCACCTCCTTGTGGGAACAATAGCATCAATCATTCCATTAATGAACAATGTACAAGCAGACAATCTGATATTTTGCAATAAGTATTTATTTTTATGATATACCGGGTGTTTCTTAGAAAAGGTAATATAGGGAAAATAACGTTGAGAACATTTACAATTTTGTAGGAAGCTATTATATGGGCCGTAAGACCTAATGTAAATATGTAGTGGATTACATATAAAAAATAGTGCAGTGAATTTTTTAAACAATTTTTCATAGCAACGGTTAACTTAATTAAGAGTAACTCGGAACCTGCAAAATAAAAAAAACAAAGCATCTACTATATATTTACATTAGGTCTTATGGCCCATAGCTTAGGGAGACCGGGGCTAGTTGACTAAATTTTTACATAAGATTTTTTTATAAATTAACCGTTCATATTTTCTCAAATTAAAATGTACCACAAGGTTGTAAATTTGTTCAGGTATTCTATTTTAATTTTTAAATCGCTTTAATCGAACCGAGATAAAACTTTTTACCATATTTAGACAGGCAAGCAGAGTATGTCAACTGGCCCCGGTAGCGGGGTTTGTTGACTTGGCATGGTGGGGTTAGTTGACTAGACAGGTTTTTTTATATTATATTTGAGCATGGGCGCCGGCAGATAGGGATGGGGGGGGGGGCAGCTGACCCCCCTGTATGTGCGCCCATGTAAATGAGGGGTAAAAACAATAACATGATTGAAAAAAACGTTTAATTTCACATAGAAAGCAATTACAAAAAGTTTACAAAATAAAAAACAATTACACAAAGTTTACAAATCATCATCTGAGCCACAGTTAATGCACACATAAAATGTTAAATTGGAGTTTTTGGTGCATTTGTTGTGGGCCCATCTATTGCAACATGTGCATTGAAGCTAGTCAATTAACCTTAGTCAATTAACCCCGACTCCGCTTAGTCAACAAGCCCCATCCGCCATTTTGACATTTTGAGCGCCGTACGTCAGAAATTAATAGACTTCGGTAAAAACAATACACCTTAAATCATATTAAAACTTACCATATTTTCACAAAATATTATTGCAAATATGTGAAAGATTATTTATTCGGCAATAATACACAAATAGTTTGAACAAAAATAATTACTTATCGCTGATGTTTTCAGATTTCTGATTGTTTCTTGAAACACTGTGCGAATATCTATAACGGCGGCACATACAATGATGAACTTCATTCCTGTGTTCTTGAACATCGCGATAGCAGTGCCCTCAAATACTTAATAGTGGAACTATCGGCAATTAGTCAACCTACCCATATAGTCAACTAACCCCGGTCTCCCCTACTACAAAATTGTAAATGTATAATATTGATTAACAATATAATTATTATTAAATGAAACGTTACAAAATATTGTTTCTTAATAATTTCTTCAATTTTATTTAGAAACGTTGGTCTTGGTCATTAAATATTAATTAAGTTTAGACATTATCAAGAGCCAGTAATATTCTAAACCACTTATTTAATAATGTTTATTAACTTCCCACTGGAAGTTATTGTAATGGGTCCGAAAATCGAAATCAAAAAGGAAAAAAAATTTTTATATTTCAAGGTCACTACACTATTTTTACACTACTTTTAGAAAGATGTCTGTGTGTGTGTGTGTGTGTGTGTGTGTGTGTACGTACGTACGTACGTACGTACGTACGTACGTATGTGTCCATTTCTTTCTAAGACGAAATCTCGAGAACGAAAAATGATATCGACTACGTTGGGGTGCCAATCGACGCGTATTAACGTAAATATGATCTGAAAGGAATTTTTTTAAAATCGGTTCAGCCGTTCTTTTTTCTTAACCAAATAACCTCCAAAAAAGTAGATTTTACGCAATATCTCGCGAATAAAAAATTATATCGACTTCGTAAGGGTGTCAATCGAGGCGTGTTAACGTCATTTTGATCCGACATAAATTTTATAAAAATCGGTTCAGCCGTTTTTTTTTTTTTTTTTTTTTAATTATTGATGTTTTAATGATTAAAATGATTCCTTTTCTGTGTAATATCTAATTTAATTATTATTATTAAATATTTATCAAACTGGGAAGTTCGTCGTGTGGACCTCAAGGGTCGCACTTTAGTTCTAATAAACGACCCACCTCACGGCTTGTTTTGCTCTTATTTTAAATAATATAAAGTTTAGATATATTCTCTTTCCAAAACAATCAAAACGCTAACATAAACTTTTTATAAATCTGAATACAGGCAAACCAACTGCCACAAGTGTATTATTCTACATACACATTTATAAAGAATGCTCAAGTAAGACATTTCCTTGATTGAAAAAAAAATGTATATTTAAATTGGATGGTTTGATCGATGTCTGTCTTAAATTTACAGTGACGAAACTTCAAACTTTCGTCACCCCGTCCACAAAATATAAAGAAAACGGTATTTTATTAAGCTCAATCGGACAGTCGCCAATTTAATCTCATTTTCAAAAAAATAAATAGACTAAAAAAAAAACTTTTTAAAAACAATGGTATTCTTTTAAATCAAAATGCACTAAAAAGTAGAAAATAATTTTTTTTCAGTTAAAAAGAAAAAAAAATCATTGAAAAACTAGGCGTTACTCTAAAGTCATGTATACAAATTACAAAGCACAATCGACAGATTTTGATGTGTGAGTAATGCTTAATGTCTTTTTAGACGCTAATGACCTCAGTTGTCGAGCGTCTATAATCTACAATTCATTCATTCTTATACTTTTTCTATTTTAGTGTACAAAAAATGCTTCCCCCCTACAATTAATATGCCAAACCTCAAACTTATGTATTACTTCGAATCTTTCGTACCTACTAAGGCAGTAAAGAATATTACGTTTCGAAAAATATATACATATGATACAGCATGTCCGGAAAATACGTGTACAATTACGAAAGACCAGAGATTCCTTGGATAAAAACATAGATTTAACTTAAAATTATTTATGTCCAAAGTTGCTTCGTTTGGCCGCTAGAGGGTTTCATCAATAAAAATTAAAACGAAAAGTGTGAAAATTTAACTGATCAGGCGTATTACTCAGTACCCTAGAATGAAGGAGTGTTAAGTCATATTTTTCAAATTTTACAGGAGAAGCAAATTAAGTTCTTGTTTGCAGGAAATGTCTTCAATATTCGTTAGATAATAATTGGACTTAATATAAAATAGGAAACTGTAACTAGGCACATAATATTGTTTTATTCCACAATATTGTGACTTAACTCTGTTCTAAATAATCTGTAAATAAGTATTAAAGTTAGGTAGGACACAAAATAGTCTTGCATTTGAAAGAGGATTTAATATTACCTACTTTAATGAAATAAACCGCTTTTTGAAAAAAGTGGATTTAACACACTTTTAATCTGGGGTACAGCTATTGGTTTCTGGGTACCATATTTTATTTTAAGTATAGTTTGATGAATGTTAAATAAATACATAACAAGTATTACTGTTTTCATCGAATTTTATAGGAACGCTTTAAAATGAAAAAAAATACGTTTAAATCTTCATTAGGCAGGTACTATAAAGAAAAAATAATTAAGATTGTACTACTTTTTTATTACATTTTTTATAAAATACAGTGATTACGTATTATTTGTGCACAAAGTCATCTTTTCCACACAAAGAAGTGATACGTTACAGTGAAGTCTTAAATTCGTACAGGTACATTATATGAATTTGGATTTTGTTTGCAGATAAGAAAAGTACTGGAAGCAAAATTGGGATAATCCCCAGACCCTAGAAGCTGATTACAAAATAACATAATGAAAAGTATTATGATAGCTCCATTTACTGTCGTTAGGTTTTTTCATCGACAGGCTGCAAGCTTGCGAGTTGCGACTAGGGTGACAAATAGTTTAAATTTGCTAGCTTCTGATTACTGAACAATTTTCTCAATATTATTTTTTATAATAGCAAAGCTAAATAATAATAAATATTTAAATGAAATTAGTATGAGGAAATAGACTTCAACGTTGCGTTAAGCGGTGCGCCCAAAATATTAGAATCTGTTCTATCGCCTCGCTTGGGGGAGAGTTGGATAATACCGAGCCCCTAAGGACTTGGACCTATAATTAGGAAACTGTTTGATATTAAAAGAAACAAAATTGAGTAATTAGTAGGACATTTATTCAGGTACGCATACCGTATAACAAAAACTTCCAAAATTTAAACAAAAAGTAATTATTGTTAATTTACAAAAAAAATAAAGACGCGGTATTGTCAAACTGGTCTGATAATATCGTGCCCAGGGTTGACAAAATCGTGCCTGCATTAATTGCACACAAATGGATAAGTAATAAAAGTAAAAATAAAAAAAATGAATACCATTCTAAGTAATTTTCTTGCGTGAAGATATGGAGACCCAAATCTTTTTCTAGAAATTAAATCAGTATATTAAGTATCACGCAATAAGTATTAACAAAAACTTAAATTCTTTATGACAACTAAACGCGCGGAATTATCAAACTTGATCAATTTATTTTTTAACCTCAAAATTATATGGAAAATATTATAGTACGTAAAAACGTATTCTGACATTAATTCTACAGTATACAAGCATTAAAAATGTATAGTATCAAAGTATTACAATATAAATACAGTATTACACCTCTTTCCGAAAGTACACGAAAAATTATAAGGAGTGATGAAATAAATTATAATTTAAAAAAACTAAAAAACACGCTTTAATGAACTAAAAAGAAAAAAATAGTTAATTTTATTGTAAAAAAGCGTGGGGTATTATGAAAATATGATACAAAGCACCCCACGCTTTTTTACAATAAAATTAATTATTTTTTACTTTTTAGTTCATTAAAGCGTGTTTTTTAGTTTTTTTAAATTATAATTTATTTTTGCTTTTTAGTCTTGGAGATCCTGGTCAGGATAATGGGACAAACTTATGGAATTATTGTATTGTCATCGGTCCTTGATAAGTGTGCAAAGTTTCAGTTCAATCTGAAGTTTTTTGCTTTTTTTTTTAGTCCTGGATATCCTGGTCAGGATAATGGGACAAACTTATGGAATTCTTGTATTGTAATCGGTCCTTGATAAGTGTGCAAAGTTTCAGTTCAATCTGAAGTTTTTTGCTTTTTTTTTTTAGTCCTGGAGATCCTGGTCAGGATAATGGGACAAACTTAAGGAATTATTGTATTGTAATCGGTCCTTGATAAGTGTGCAAAGTTTCAGTTCAATCTGAAGTTTTTTGCTTTTTTTTTTTAGTCCTGGAGATCCTGGTCAGGATAATGGGACAAACTTATGGAATTATTGTATTGTCGTCGGTCCTTGATAAGTGTGCAAAGTTTAAACTAAATCTGACCGTTCAAAGTTGGTCAAAATCAAGTTCAAAGAAGTCGGTTACAAACTGACAAACAAGCAAGCACACAAGCAAGCAAGCACCCAAGCAAGCCCGCAAACATACAGGTGAAGCTAATATAAGCGTGTTAATAAAAAACATCTACAACGCGTGCTATCTCCGTCGACGCGCGGACCGTAATGGCGGTGCGCGGGGAAGGGTGTAAGCATGTCCGGCTTCGATGTATACGCACTGCATCGCAGAACTAGTGGATAGTTTTTGAATTACGCTGACGCGCGGAATTATCAACCGCGCGGTATTATCCAACTCTCCCTATATGGTTTTTAATTGTCAAACTTTTAAACCCGCACTGGCTAATTACTGGTCGAAGCAAAGGCCATTCCGTTAAACAAAATTAGAATCGATTATAGCTCATCTACTTGTAATATATTTTTGGCATTTTTCAAAATTATTTATCTAAAAAAAGTAAGGTTTATTGAACAGCAAAATAATATTTAATAGAGATGCAAGTTTTCGTTACTTATCGGTACTTGTAACTATTCGTTACTTTTACGTACAATACTCGTTAGTTACTATTCGTTACAAGTACTCGGAGTACTCGAGTATTTTACGTATCTGTTCGTTACTTTTAGGTATACAATACTCCTTAGTTACTACTCGTTACAAGTACCTACTCGTACTACTCGAGTATTTTACATGTTAAAACGGAAAGACGGTCTCTGCCTGCACATGTTCATGTAATTAAATCGACATTGAGTCTAGGTACCAGGTGGCAGATAGGTACTGAATATTCGTCAGTCCGACGAAGTATAATATGAACCATAACAAAATATTATAATAAAGTAGTTAGATAATTCGAAATTCGAATACAAAATCTAAAAGTTACATCGAGTATCGAGTAACTTTTTGTAAAAAGTAACGATTATTTTTTCATGTTGGTATTCGTTACTTCGGATCTTGTCGGGTAACGAGTACTCGAGTAACGAATAGTTACTTTTCTCGCATCTCTAATATTTAATAGGATAGAACTTTAAAAAAAAACTTTATTTCATACCATTTCTTGAAAGATTCTTCATATAAAATAGTAAAAACATACAATGTATAATAATAATAATTGATCTTTATTAAGAGTGGTCAATTATTTTTATGCAACGTTGAAGTTACATACTAATTTTAATATATTAATATTAAATAGGTGTGTAACGACAAATAAATTGAGGTTTCGCTGTAACAAATAACAGGCAACACACACTCCTATTTTGTGAGCAAGCGTCAAGCCCATCTCGATTCTCGCGAACGGATCAATAAACAACAATGAATCCGTGTATCGCACAAACGCACACACGCAAACCGGCTATATACGCACAGCGCACACACAGCGCGTTTTGAATGTATGCGCGGAACACTCGCGTCACCGGACTGCCAGGCAATATGACGTAGGTATCCACCACGCGGTCGTGACGTCATGATCACGGTCGCGGCCGCGGTAATCATCCCGTGTGCACGTGAACAGCACGCTAGTGATCATGCACTGGTCGCGTGGCTCGTCTTCGACGATTGGCTAGAGCGGACGAGCCCCCGTTCGCTATTCGTCAACACGGCCGATCACGTCTGAATGCGGCACACACACCCCAAAACATTCAAACCAGACAACAAACAACTAGAACGGGACACACACATACACAGTATGACACATACAGAAAACAACACGAGTTAAAGGAGTGTACAGCAGTTTGTGTGGAGTGAATATTCTCTGTGCGAACCTGAACATTGAACCATTCGTTGTTCAGCTAAGGGTGCATAACGACATAAATGTTAATACACCTGTGTGCATTTTTAAAAATCATTATTACTGACTCCATTTAATATTAATGAGTGATTTGAAATTAATTGTACGTTTACCGCGTAATATTTCAATAGTATTGTTTGAATTTAAAAAAGAAAACAGTTCGTTGAGTGTGCAGTGTGTTTGAAATTATTCGTGTTTTGAATTTATCAGTGTACTGTTAAAATTTGACGAAAATGGAAATCGAACATCAGTTGCTATCACCTCCATCGACGCCTCCCCTGAAAATTATTAATGTAAGTTCTTGTTTTGAACGATATTTCACAACGCATAGGCATAATCAATCTTCAATTCTTTTTGAATTAACGCAAATATAAATAATATTTTGCGTACCAAATATTTTGTTGCAAAATTAGTGTTTGATAATATAATATAGATATAAATGGAATTTATTTTTGAAATTTTTTCATCGGTAGCAGGATATGCTACACCTGTTTATTTTTAACATATTATATTTCCAGTGAAATTGTTATGAATGATGTAAATAATACATGGTTATGTAGAGAGAGTAGAGTTGTTATGCACACATTCACACATCATGCATCGAACACTCGGTGTTCACGTGATAGACGTTCTGTACGGTTGCAGAGCTCAGCATGGCACAGCACTGGCAGCTATATTGAATTGTTTGTATCTTTACAGGTAAACAACAGCGTTGGTACATCTGAGGAGCGGGATCGCGGTCTGTCGCCGTTACATTTCAAGAAGCGCAAGTTGGAACCGTTCAACTTGGGTGTGATCACACCGCAACCGAGCGATTCGGAAAGTTGCGATGAATCGGATTTACCACTTAGGAAGCGCACATGCAGGCACGACTGTGAGTTGGCCAGGCTGTTGCTTGCCCGCACGCCACCCCCGGACAAAGTTGACCCGGTCCCGGCGGCGGCAACAGTAGCAGCTGTCGAGCCCTCGCGACATGTATCTGTTATAATGCGCGCGAACAAAGACGGCACTTGCAGTCCTGAACCTTTCGACAAGTTGCAAGAAATTCGTCCGTTATCTCCAGTCCAAATGTACCACGGCGATAACGTTTTAAAAAGTCTCAAATTCAAAATGGGAAACCGCAAAGAAAATAAATCCCAAAACACCTGTTACGTCAAACCTATCCCTCAAAAATTTGTGCCTGCTGCAAACAATTTCACACTTAAAGAAATCGTCAATCCACAACCGAAATCAGTTACAGTTTCCAAGTCAATTTCCACAATTGCCCCTCCTGTCAATACAATTAACACATCATCCGCTAGGATAATTCCACACAATTATGCGTCGTCCGTTCAGGCTACCACAGTTTTACCTCAACAAGGGCATTTATCTACGAATCTCTCGCTACCAACACTGGCACCCAAATTCAAAGGAATGACGCCGACGACAACTCAAGCTTTATTCGTCACCACTTCGACAGGTGATGGCACGACGACCCTGATTCCGGCCCATATCGTACTTTTACCTCAGCCCGCTCCGGAAGCTGCAATATCTGTAGCTACCCCACCAGTCAGAAGACGTGTGTACGAATGCAACTACGAAGGCTGTGGCAAAAACTATTTCAAATCGTCCCATTTGAAAGCCCACACGCGGACGCACACGGGCGAGCGCCCATTTGTCTGCCAGTGGGAACGCTGTGGCCGTAGATTTTCACGCTCCGACGAATTGTCTCGCCACAAGAGAACTCATACGGGCGAGAAGAAATTCGGCTGCACAGTTTGTTCTCGAAGGTTCATGCGATCAGATCACTTAGCAAAACACGTCAAACGTCACGCCAAAGAAAAACCTTTGAACGCTGCTATCACATCGCCTTCAACGGCACAAATTATCACCCCACAGAGAATCAATTTAGTACTTCCTGCTTTGAGACCGTTGGCAGCAACATTCTGAAGGAAACGTAAAGTTTTCGAAAGATTGATGTAATAATATTACCAAAGAACTTTAATTTAATAAAAATATATTGAATGAACTTTGCAATGTGATTTTGGTAACGATCCAAGGACAGATATTTCAAAGTGCGGAAAGAAATATTTTCTGTGCGACATTTTTTTGTGATAAATGCAGTCAACAATAAATCAGTCTGTAGATTATAAGTAATGAGGTCAAAGTTTGACACCCACTACAATCATTGTAATACTAATTAGCAGTGTAATGTTAAATTTCACTATCAAGTAAACAATGAAACCTTTTTTAATATTTCATATTTAAGTTGCTCAATTATTATCATTTGTTTCATTATCATTACTTTTTATAATGTATGTAAATAAGCATTCCATCATTTTTTTATTTTTATTACCTATGTATTTATTTATAAAAATTGCCATTTAGAAAAGTTGAGGTGTTTCAACTCAAACATCTGTGATTTTTTTGTATATATTATACCTATATAAATTATATATAGAATAGAATATTTTAATACCTGAAAAAGTATTTATTTTATTTTTCACTAATGTATTGTCACATTTGTATGAAAATTGTTTCTAATTATTGTAAGAATGTTTATAAAAAAACACAATTTCTTGCTGAAAATGATTAAAAAGTTATATATAACATTTATTTTGTATTTTTATTTATTTCCATTTCATTAATAAAAAACATGCTATACGAAGTCATAAATAAAAAAACCGTTTAAAATAGCAGTCATAGCAAAGCATTTTCTCAATAATTTCAGTTATAACATGGTCGAGAAGTTTGCGTATTTTACTATAAAATTCAGTAAAGTGGAAAATTACGAACGTCTATATTAATTTAAAATAATTCAAATGGGAGGCATTTTTTTACACTCAAAATTCTTAATTTACCTATACTTGAAATAGCTGTCGAAAAACAAATGTAATTTTGGAAAAGATTGTTTTAAGAAATAAACGAAAAGAGATGAAAACAAATTTTAAAGATAATGAATAAATTAGGTTACTTACAATTACTTAACAATAAAATTTGTTGAAAGATAAATTTTGGTTTTTGGTACAATGGCGGCGCTAGGATTTTTTGTTAGGATGGGCCAGTGTTGGGCATGGTGATCTGAAGGTGGGCCATTATTCATTAACATCCCCAAAATTTCAGTGCTCGGTAAAATTTTAACCCAAGCTACTTGCTATAGAAATTATAGGAAAAATTGCGGATATTTCGGGGGTTAAAAACGTATTTAAAAAATTAGGCATAAGTCTATATTTGAATAAATCTTTAAGGTTCAAATGTGTTAATAATCAGTTTATAATTCGTGAGTTGACTGATGAATGATGATTAATATATGTTTCTATTATTTAATTTTTAACCTAGATTGGGGATAATGCCAGGGTGGGCCAAGGGGTGGGACAAGACAGTTTAAGGTGAGCCATGGCACATCCTCTGGCGCCGCCACTGTTTTAGTATAAAAACATTTTAAACAAAGGTACCATTCCAGTTATTTTAACTGATGGTGATGACTGATAAACTGATAAAACAGTAAGTAGATATTGTTTAAGTATGGCTTGTCTGTACAATGAAGAACTTTCACCTAAAATATTTCGTTTTTTAGAACACCAAATATCTTTTGTCAACTGGTTATGTCTTATGTAGATTGTAGGTATAAGTAATTATTTTCTTTTTCTTTTATAATTATGCAGTAAAGTGATCAAAAAGAAATAAAAAATAGGTCTTTATCAATTTTGAACATGATTTCGATTACACATTAATGTGAAATATTATTTAAAAATAATGCAAAACAGTTTTATTTTATGATAGTCAGGTGTTGTATTTGTAATTTGGTCGATGGAAAATTCTAGAAAAATAAATACAGTCATATAAGCGAGGTCATAAGATAAAAATCCTCGTAAAAATAATTTTTGATTGTTAATTTTATACGCTTTTGAATTAGCGGAATTCAAAAAATGTTCGAATAATAACTGATTAGGTAAGTTATAGTGTTGCCCTATCACCCCTTTACTTTTTTAATAACTGGACTGTAAAAATTTACACTTTAATATTTTCAATTACATTTTTATATAAAGGTAGTTTTAAATTAATAGGTACATACAGAAAATTTCAATTTTTTTAAATCAGTGCTAGCGGCCCGCTCCAGGATTCACCCTGGTGCTATGAATTTATGATTTATAATTCGCTCCAGTTATTATACCCTATGTTTTAAAGCAAAGTATCACCTATCGAACAGTGAAAAAAAAAATTGAAATCGGTTCAGTAATTTCTGAAATCACTCTTGATTATCACCCGGGCGAAGCCGGGCTGGCCAGTTATTATAGTCTGTTCTAAAGCAAATTATCACCTATCTGACATTAAAAAAAATTGAAATCGGTTCAGTAATTTCTGAGATTACCTCCGATTTTCATCCGGGCGAAGTTGGGCCGACCAGTTATTATAGCCTATGTCCTATAGAACAATGAACAATTTTTTAAAATCGGCGTTCTGAGATTGCCCTTGATTTTCAACACGGGCGAAGCCGGGCCGGCCAGTTTCAATTATGCATCTAAACCTTCCTCGTGAATCAATCTATCGGATCGTGAAAACCGGAACAAAAAAATCCGTTCAGTAGTTACGGAGAAATCGGTCTTCTGAGATTACCCTCGATTTTCACCCGGATGAAGCCGGTCCGGATAGTTATTATAGCTTATGTTCATCTCCATTGCGGAAGCTACCCGTGTGCAAAATTTCACGGAGATTGGTTGAGTAGTTGAGACGTGAAAGCGGAACAAACAAACAAACTCACTTTCGCATTTATTAATTAGTTAGGATTTTAGTAGGAATTGAATGATATTCGGATTTTTGTCTAGTACTATACATATATATTGTGTGCATATATCGAAAACAACCTTTGTAATTTGATGCTAATAAAAATATTATTCAGTTGGAGTTTCTATGCTTGACCCTATGACATTGTTTACGTAAATATTGTGTTGATTGAGTGACAATGTTCAATGTCCATGGGGATTACAATACATAATAATGAACCCCGTTTCCTTTCTGTTTCTAATTTGTGATTATAATCATGCGCGTACAGTCAGCAACTGATTCTTTACACTTCTTTAAACAAAATAAGAATTTCAAATTATTAATAGAGCTAAGATAAACCGAGAAGGGCTTCAGAGAATACCAGAGCGTGTAGCGATGCCGTTGTTTATATGCGTTTCCATGGCTCCTCTGTTACAAGCCCCCAGTTCCCAGGTTATAATCTGAATGAATGAATGAATTATAGACGCTCGACAACAGAGGTCATTAGCGTCTGTGGTTATAATCTAAGAATTAGTAAAAGTATCAATTGGATTTTCAATTTATAGTTAAAAATCTTGACAGTTGGTCACCAACTGCAGTGGCAAATCCAGATGGGGGCCTTCCACAAGCAGTTAGGATTTCAATCCGAGAGGATTTTCCCTTTATTGATTGCTACGAATCTATTCGGCCTGAAGATTTTGAAGGTGAAGAACGATGCCTGTCTGGTAAGGCTCTCGGACACATTGTTGATGATATATACCTATGTAAGAAATATTCTTTGGAGCTGAAGAAACAAATTTGTTTTCACCCCCACCTCCCTCCAAATGAGATTCTGGAGCCACCAGTGAGTTGGTGACTAAAAATATTTACAAAAGAAATATTTAAAAAATGAACAGACTTTAAAAAGGAATTAGAATCCCTTTAAAAAAGAAAACATTATTTTCCCTTTAGTTTAACAATAACCTTTCTTATATCTACATGACTACACAGGCCTGGATTTCTGCCTAGACCAACAAGGCACCGGCTTAGGGGCCCAGCCACCGAAGGGGCCCCGGCCAGAGCGGAGATGGAAATTAAAAAAAAAAGCCCAAACATTTTGTAAGATAACCCGATTGGCGACTTTTTTTTTGCTAAATCTTTTCCCCTTTTTTTGAGCTTGAGGGGTCCAACTGTGAAGTGCCTAGGGGCCCTGGGTCTTTAAGTCCGGGCCTGTGGCTACATCAATATTAGAAGTCGCAGCAGCCTAGCATGTAGCTTATTTACGCCAACATCTTATAATAGAATGTAGGTAGGGAAGGTCATGGTAAAATGAAGGAAAAAATATGTTATCCTTTTTAGAGGCATTCTATTTCCTTTATTTGGCGTCAGTTCAATTTTTTTTTATTATTTTTTTTTGTAAATATTTTTTAGTCACCAACTTGATTGCAACATAACTCGAAGGTGCATCTACATAAATAAATCCCACCGCCCACCGGTCTCTTTTCCCCTGTTGTTCCATATTTTTAAATAATATTTACCATATTTCGAATTGAAATTTCACTAAATGACCTCTAATTTACATAAACGTTTGCTTACCAAATAAATAAATTCACAATTTAGTTAAACTTATACACCTATTTCGAATCGTCGTCGATGAATAGGCGAAAACTCAATCTTTTAACCCTTGTCCCATGGTTTTACAAATCCTAGTCAACAATCTATTGTTATAATAATTAGTCAATACTATGGTTTGAGAATAGCCGAGCGTGTAAAGATACCGTTGTTTATATGGAATTTTCATGGCTCCACTATTCTACAAGCTCCCAGGTTCGTATCCGAGATCAGATAAAAGCTTCAATTGGATTTTCAATCTATTATTAAAAAAATATGAATGGGCAGTACGTCCAAATAACCCTAGCTGTTGGTATAGCCTAAAAAATAAATCAACATCAAATACAATAGTCAATAAATTAGTTACATTTGACTATGTACACCTCCAATGCAATATTAGCTGCGTAGTTAGTAATTTGAACTAATTGAAATGAGACAAATACGTAATTATGATTCAATTCATTGAAATGCTTTGCAATAATATTATACACCGTTTTATACAATGTAAATGTACATAACTGTTTACAATATAATATGTAATTATTATGTACATATTGTTATGACTAGAATTTGTTTAATAATTCAATCGATATATTCGTTTATTGCTACGGTAATTTGAATCACATGATAAAAATGTAACTTATCTCGACTGAACAGGAAGAATAAAAAAATTATCAAGGGCCATAGATTCCTATGTAAGTACACACATAAAAACTATACCAATTTAAATGGTCACAATCTAAGGTATTTGCCAGTTTACAATTTCTAACAATGTGTTGTGTTACTGGATTGCACATTTTTAGAAAAATTGAGCCTACTAAAATCTTAAATTGTGACCATAGTTTTTAGGCAAGTAGGAATCATAGAGATATCATAGATAGAGTAGGTTAGTCATAGGCACAACTAAGGTGACAGTGTCAGGTTGGAAAAGAGAGATACAAAACGAATAGTTTCTCTTTTCCTTGTCTTCTGACGCATTTGTAAATTTAAAAATTTATAGTAGTAGGTATAACTTAAAACAGCATGTCATGATTATTCCGCACGCTTTAAATCAATTTTTTTGATTGATATACATAGTACATCAGCGTATAAAAAATATTTTACTTATGTCGCATCAAATATGTGGAATGATCTACCTGCTCATGTAAAAAATTATAAAAAAAATAATTTTTGTACATTTATTTATCTATCGCAAACTACTGACACAGTAACTGGGATAGTAACTTTTCTTTTAGTATATTTTTAATTTGTAATTTTTTAATGTGAATTTTTATGTGCTCTAGGTGAAAGAACAACGTAAGTTGAACGGTGCCTTTTGTGCGTTTTTTTATGTGCAATAAACATTCAAGATTATTACTATTATTATTGTTAATTTACATCTGTAACCATGGTTATGTATTTGTGATAGAAAAAGATAGAAGAACACTTCTATTCTCTATCTCTATCTTTTGCACCGACACTTTTTTGGGTGGCTTCCCTCCTCTATCTATGATCTCTAGGGTAGGAATAGTTCCAAACTCCCATTTATCTCAACTATATGGTAATTTTTAAGATAAGATTAGCAACGGCTATAAATTTAACTAAAATCTAATTGAATTTTTAACCGATGGATTAGGGATTAGGGCTTCGAACCATCAACCGAGTAATTTTAGTTAAAAATTTTCTGATTATTTGGTATATATAGACATTTACATTGAAGATGAGAATGAATTCTCGAGTAAATCCTCCCGTTTAGAAAAACATACTTAAGACGAAAATTTATTCTCTCTAAAACACAACATTGGTTTTTTAATAGATATCATTTATGTAGGTACTTATTTACAATTTCAAACTCGATTTACCATCTTATATCTCACGCACCTGTATTGATCATAATGAATCATTATTTACATTCTTTGTTTATATCTTTGACATTATCATAATATTTTTATGTTTTTAAGTGCTAATAACCTTATGGGTTGAAACATACAATAAATAATTATGCACATATTTTTGTTTTATTAACTTTTTTATAATGAAATAGTTATTGAAATAGCTTTAATAATGTTGACAAACAGTATCCACAATTTATAACAGAACACTTGTTTTTACTTTAGTTGTCTGTTTATCTCCTAATTTAATTGAATGCTTTTGTCGCCAAATCGCCAAAAATTTAGAAAGTTTCGTTGAAAAGCTGGTCCGTTTTTCAGTCGATTGTATTTTCTGACTAGCAACAGTTTACACTATCTTGAGTTAATATTTAAAAGTATTTTATACGATTATAGCTAAGAAACGAAGAGTATGGTTTAATCATTTGTATAAATTGCAAGTAGTTTAATTTTTTTTAGCTATCTTCACGGTCATAAAAACAGACTTAGGTAAAGTTGTATTAATTTGAAAATATAATTTCAATATCTTTTCAGCGTTTTAGAACTTATTTGACAGTTACCTGCATTCTTGTGATTTTAGCTGTAATTTTACTTTTATTTAACCCATTTTATAACTCTGAGGTAAAAAACTACTTAGGAAAATATAATGTGAAAATATACATAATATATATCATAGAGTTACAGAGAGATTATTATAAACCAAAAACATATTGATCATTTCATTCATTTTATAGAAAAGATAAATTGTGTGTTTGTAGACTGTTTATTAATATTGGAAAAAGCTAGAATATGATTACATTTACACAAACAAAATGAAAGTTATGCAATAATATAAAAATATTCACCAACGACCTGCTGGTGTCTGTCATTGATATATTCCACGTTTGAACAATCATCTGCTAATTTGTTTATACAATCAGTCGAAGCTACCTATTAGCATCTTCGAATGGTTTATTTTCTCGTTTCAAGTATGAAGTGATTTTGATCCATTTTTTATGGTAATCAACAGTAGTATTATAATAAATTTAGATACCAATTAAAAAAGCATTGAAGTGTCAGTCGTAACCAATTAATATCGTAAAGTAAATTAATGATTTCAACAGTGATTTTTAGTTAATTATGCCTATTTTTATCAGATTTCGGTAAAGCCAAGATTGGTAATGTTTTCCGCCGTAATGTTTCTTTTTTCCTTCTATTTAAGCTAAATGTTAGATTTCCGTAAAAATGTTACCAACTTATCCCCAAAAATCCCTTGAGTGTCATCGGCTATTAGAAGTTAGTATATTGTACATTTAATTGTAGTTGGGTTTTTGTTTTTTTGAATAACATCTTTTTACTAAGGATTCTGTATACTAAAATAAGTTTGTTATTCACCATTAAACTAGCTGCCAGAAATATTATAATATATACGTTCAAGCAAAATTGACGTTTTGTGTAAAAATGGACCGCATTGTACTTAATCACATGTAGACAAATTATGTTTATACGGACTTTAATTGTTTTGTGACATTTACTGATAGCACGTCTCCTGACTCTCAAAATTATATAATTATTTAAAACTTGATACGTCTTGGAATTTCTGACTACAAAAATAACTGTACTTTGTACTGTTGATGACTGTCCAAATTATAAACAACAGGCAAATATTATTATTTTTTGTACCTAAAGATAAACATGTTTTATTTCTTGTTGCGAAACAGTATTTCATATAAGGGTGATCATGATTGGTTGATGCAAGTTCAACAAAGTAATTTTAAAAATTAAATCATAACTGAAATTATCAGATATAGCTGAAATATTCGTTCTTCGTACTAGGGAGTTCTCCCTCCTTCAAAGTCCATATTTCCAATCGAAATTATAGTAGGTATAGAATGTATAGTTGAACCGACTTCAAGATATGTTTCAAGTTTTGTGAAAATCGACCTAGCCGTTTTTGTCTGATGCCCTAATAAAAAATTTAGAATTTCACGATGGTCAAAGAGATTTTTTAAATCGGAAGGAAATCTCCTCAAGGTTCGTTGTTCAAATACTGTGCTAAAATAACACTTATTAACGCTTTTAAATACATACCTATACTTACATTCATTTAAAAACTTACAATATATTATAATGAAAAGAGAAGATTATTATAAAATAAGTAATAACAGGTTGTCTCTGTTTCATAGTTTTCAATAAAAAAATATTAAAAAAAACAAAAAACCCGACTTCCTTTTGTCAAGTCCATTTTTGCGTTTTGATGTCTACTGCCTAGCGTCCGCCATAATGAATTTTACGTGAGGTCAATTTAATATTTAAAGTCATTCGTGATAGTATCATGAATCTATCAAAACGTAATTTGTGAAAATGTGAGTGCTACAGTGGCACAAACATAACATACCCACAAATTTGATAAACACATTACTCTCTGCAGTCGGGTAAAAAGGATGATCCAACGATTGTCAGTGAGAAAGGGAAAAGTCCTCTGAAATGAGATTAAATTTTCAAAAAGATTGAATCATTACCTTATAGTTTAAACTTTAAACAAAGCTGTCTGTGGACAGCTTTCATCAATTCTATTTATAGATCGCATATACACGCCAAACAGATTGTTCATTTTTTATGTTATAGGAAAAAATAGTAAAAATGCATAAATAAATATTATTCCAAGAATAACTCGATTTGTTCTCGAAACATTTCACTTATGGTCAACATGATTACAGAGTTAATGTAAACAGTCAATAAGAATAAAGTCGTTGAATTTGCTTGACGAATTGTAATTTATTCGTAAATACTTATTATAATTTATAATCAATTATTAAAGTGCAGGGTAATTAAAATTTTCACTGTATATTTTATACTAACCTTTACCCGCAGCTTTACTCGAGTTAATGTCGGTTTTGATATAAACTTTAAAAGTAATATCTAAGCGTTAAATTATCCCTGACATCTGGCAGCCACTGACTGAAGTATGTATAGGTACTATATGTAATTCACTGTCACTTGTAAATAAGAAAAACACTTCCAAAGTTATTAAATTTTATTAAAAAAACAAAAAAGCCGACTGCGTAAAAATCGAACATAAAAGATGGAAACAAGATCAAATGATAACATGCAGTCGGAGGAACAGTAGTAACATCAGGTATTTCTGTTCAATTTATTACTACTATGCCTCCGACTGCATGTTATCATTTGATCTTGTTTCCATCTTATATGTTCGATTTTTACGCAGTCGGGTTTTTTGTTTTTTAAATAAATTTTTTATTTCCTTCCTTTTAGTTGAATCTACTCATCAAGCCTTTTCATTTGATACCCCACACACAAGGTTTTACCGATTTTTTGCGTACTGACAAAATGGCGTCTAGCACCCGCCATATTGAATTTTCCGTGACGTCATATACCCTATGTCACTTTCGGGATTCAGACGAATCTAATGACACCTCATTTTTCAAAATCCGTCAAGCCGTTTAGGCTACAGAGCGTGATAAAGAAATATACATACATAGTACATACATACATACACTCGAAAAACATTACCCTCCTTCTAGGGCAGTCGGGTAAAAATTAATGAGCGCTTTCGACTTAATGTACGTAGTCATCTTCATACCGGTGTTTGCAAATTTTTAATCGCTACAATATTGCGTGTGAATAGGTTATTCGATCACATCTTAAATTATAGGTACTAAACTTTAAGGGTAAGTTCGGTTTTGCGCTCAGATTAACCCGAGTGCTCTAATGCGTTCGAATTTAACATTTATATGCGCTGAAAGATGTCTATCCTGCGTTCGAATAATCTGAAGGATCTCTATCAACTCAGAGCATTCATTTAAAAAATGAGCGGAAACACGTGTTGTGCCATAAGGCCCTTATAGGCACGTGCCTCATGCGCCTGTGCGGTAATGCGCCACTGGGAATAAAATGAAAAAAATTATAAATCATGACTTATTATTATAGGTAACAATGTTGAATTAAGTCAAAAATGAGGAACAATAAAGAATATATATCGGCTTTAGTAATAAGAACTTAATTTACTGGTCCCATTTTTTTCTGACATTTGGAAAATCTGCTAGATTACGTTCGGAATTGTTTAGATGGCTCGAATTGCTCGCTTGTCAAGTGACAAAAAATCTGCTCGCTCGGCTCGATCAATCGAGTGCATAACTGAACTTACCCTAAATTAATTAAATTCTAACAATTTAAACATTATAGATCCAGAGCTAGTGACAATTTTCAGTGATTATTTATTCAAAGCCTTATTTTTGTGAAGATGTTGATGGAGGCATATTAAAGTGCCCTGAGTAATGGATTTTGCTAGATAGCGGTATGGGAGTGTTTCTTATTTACAAGTGACAATGAACTACATAATTTCCAAATTTCTTTAATTCGTACAATACTATTTCACTATTAGTAGGGACTACTAGGACTTTGCAGTTTTGCTTAGTACCGGAGTTCGAAGGATAGGTATATATCACAGATAAATATCATGATATAATATATCACGATATTTATGTGTCGATATATATCATGGATATTTATAAAAAAAATCCCCTAAGATTTTTTAGTGTCCCAAGTAAGATTGTCACGAGTTTAACATGATACAGAAGTTACAACAATGTATCGACAGAGAGCAGTACTATCTGATTTCCATTTTTAGTGTCTGATTTTTAGCTCTAAAGTTGAAAACTGTCCCTTTAATATTAGCACTTTTGTTTATAATTTATATTTTTCTCTTTGGTTATTATTAATTTAATAATAAAAATATATCATAATAGCACAATATTATCTCTTTAAATTATCACTTCCCTTAGACATACCCATTCGCTGTGTGCATGACAACAGCTCGGGACCTGTCAAAATATAGGAAATGATAATATACAAACAACAAAAATTCGATCATTGGATAATATCTATAGTCTGTTCCTACAGTACATATACCATTGAGATAGTATGTTAAGGAGACGCTATAAGCATTATTTTCCTATACAGAATATAACAATATTAGCCCGGGAGTTTGCGTTGCATTTTAGGTAGTGTTTTTACGCCGATCGATTGTTATCTTTTTCGATAAATCTGGTATCACTAATAAGTAAACCAAGCGTCAGCTGGCGCACCCGCGGTGGGTGTGGGTGTGAGAGGCTGCGAAAATGGTAAAAAAAATTTTTTTTAAGTAATAGTACGCCGGCTGAACCTTGTTTTTATAAATAGTTGACATCATTGTGAGTTGAAAAATAATCGTCAGCTGCATCGTGGAAGGGGGATTGTGCGTCAGCTGGTCGCATGAACTTGTAAAAAAACACGTAAAATATTGCGCATTTCACTTTTTTGCACTGGCAGCAGCTGAGACAATTTCGTTACCTAGGATTATGATAGCGTTATAATCATTATCCTAGGTAACGAAAAAAAATTTTTTATACCACTTTCGCAGTCTCTCACACCCAAACCCACCGCTACTTGAGCATCTGACGGTCGGTTTACTGATTAGTTGTACGAGATCGACTATCGATATCGAAATCAGCCGGCTTACTATATGACTTTTTCATTTGCAACGCAAACTCCCGGACTATATGGTTGTCACGCCAGGTTCGAACTATTTAGAATTATAAGTGACAAATGATAAGGAACCTCTTGCTGCCAAATGAAATTTTGAAAAATAAAATAAAATTTAAATACTTTTATACTATTTATTGACTAAACTGACTGCTTCTATAGAATTATTGTTATTTATTAAGTTAAATTAAAATATAAACTAAGTAGGTACATTTTAAACGAAAATAAAAAGATTATTGTAATGCCTTATGCTGCCAGACAAAAAAGAAAAATACTCTCTCAATATTTTTACCTCCAAAACACACAAAAACACTAAAAACACTAAAAACAATATGGCCGTACTGCACCTGCTTTTGACCACGTGACAGCGTCTCCCTAGTAATAAGGGCAAAAACACGATAAGTTTTGACAGAAAGGACCGTTAAAACACGAAAAATTTAAATCAGTAGCTATAGATAAGTATACATTCAGTGAAACAGACAAAGACATCAAAGACAGAGACAGCAAACACCAAATAAATGTGTCGTACAACTGCGGCTAAATTTATTTGCGAAATTCTTGTAAGAATTCAATGGATCAGTAATAGACCGAGAGCTAGTGACAATTTTTTGGTATTATTTATTCAAGGCTTTATTTTTGTGAAGATGTTGAGGAAGGCATATTAAAGTGCCCTGAGTAAGGGATTTTGCTAGATAGCGGTATGGGAGGGATGCAGACCGCCCCTAACATGTAACAAAAAAAATGGTCACAATATTATTATTGCTTCAAGGCTGAAATTGTTTATATAACTTGTCGGTGACTCAATAATGCCATTATAATATTTGAAAATCGATTGGTCAGTATTAAAGGGGTGGAATATCACCCTAAACATGTCATGTATTTATATTATTAGTTCAAAATTCAAATTTTAATATGTTGTTACGGCGACTGTTTTAAACATATATTTCAATTTGCAGAACAAAATGTCGGTATTAACCCCCTTGCAGGACGATAGACACCAATCGATCTGCGAATATTATAATTACATTATTGGGTCACCACTCACCGACAAGCTATACAAACAATTTCAGCCTTGAAGCAATTATAATTGTAACCATTTTTTTTGTTACATGTTGGGGGCGGTCTGCATTCCTCCCATACCTATCTAGCAAAATTCCTTACACAGGGCACTTTAATATGCCTCCCTCAACATCTTCACAAAAATAAGGCCTTGAATAAATAACACCAAAAAATTGTCACTAACTCTCGGTCTATAATACTTCTATGCTTTATCCTTCAACTTTGACCGTGAATTGTATATGACACCATAGGTATATTGTAGATAGGTCACCTGGTATTGATCAATTTTAATACGTACGTCAGAGGGATGTGGAATGGGCTTTATAATACAGAATGCTTCAAAATTATAATGCGAATCGTATTTCACGCATTTTAGTTTCGCTATACATTTCAAGTACCTATAAAAATATTTTGCGTAACAAAATTCAATTAAAAACAGCTGCATAGTTCGACTAGTTTTTAATGCGTACTTATAACATAACTGGAAACTTATATATTTTTCTATTTATATTTTCAGTTTACATAAATACAGCGTGGACAAGTCCAGTAAATACATATACCTATATGATTGCAAACATTGATTCTCATTGCCGAATTTAGAATTTTTTATGCAACCCTCTATCAGTGCCGGATTTAGGATTTCCTATGCAACACTGATTTCCAGTGCCGGATTTAGGATTTCCCATGCAACACTGTATCAGTGTCGGATTTAGGATTTCTCATGCAACCCTGTTCCGAATTTGGGTTTCCCATGTAACACACTGATTTCGAGTGCCGGATTTAGGATTTCCTATGCAACATTGTTTCAGTGCGGGATTTAGGATTTCCAACGCAACACTGTCTCAGTGCCAGATTTAGGATTTCCTATGCAACACTATCCCAGTGCCGGTGACTACAATGCACATCGGGAAGTCATGTACCAGTACCTGTCGATTCAGAAGCATTCAGAAGACAAGCCTGTCTTGTATTATTTTTTTTTGACTGCTTTCATTAAATATTTAAAAAATATATTTTTTATCATAATTTTAAAAAATTCAATTTTTTAATTGACGTCTAAGTTAGCAACTATTCGTGTAATTAAAATGTTTAAATAAATTTTAAAAATAATAATATGCTTAATATATTTATTTAAAAACATGTAAACAACGAATCAACAGTTTCAAGGAAAAATAACAATTTTTGTTTTTATAAACACATTTTTACATTTCGCTCATAAATATATAGAATCGTTTTAACTTTCAGCCATTTATTCTGTGTAAAGGTATTTTTAGCCTTTTGGAAAAAGAGAACTTTTCAACGATGCTTATTTTAATTTAAATAAAAGTTCTCGGATACTCGAAGAAATTATAGGAACGTCTTTTTCGATAAACAAGACACATTTTGTCAATTCGGTGAAGTTTCATCTAAAATGCAACTTTTTAACTTCACTCATAACAAAAAAAAATCAAAAAATGACAATACATTTACAGAAATGAGACCAAGAACGAAAAATATAGAACTGGTTATGTGACTACAAAAATATACACATAACATAGGTAGGTGTTATTTAATAAATAAATTTAAAAAAAAGATAGATAGAGTGGGGGAGTCAAAGGCACAACTGTAGGTGACAGTGTCAGGTTGGAAAAGAGAGATAGGAAACGGATAATTTCTCTTTTCCATTGTCTTCTGACGCATTTATGAATTTAAAAATTTATAGTAGGTATTGTTAATTTACATCTGTAACCATATAATAAGGTGGCGGTTATGCTCAATAATTGCATGTAAATCTACATTAAATCTGCATCCCAAATAATTTTAGCAAAAAGAAAAAATTATATTTGATTACTAGAAAAAAACTATCGGACGTATTTAACCAAAACTATATGGGACTATTCCGGCATCTTCCCGAACAAAGCGAAATCATTCAAACTGGTTTATCCCTCGAAAAGTTTAATGGTGAACAAACATTAAAAAAATTTATAGTTTCAAAAAATTTAAAAAACACATTTATATATAAACGCACTAAAAAGTAGCAAATACATTTCTTTCTCTTCTATAACCTTTAGAAGCGTGAGACACTCACTTTACCTATATTTCATTTAATTCCACGAGTGCCCTACGCTTCTAGAGAAAGAAATTTATTTTCTAGTTTTTAGTGCGTTTATATAAGCATTTCTTTTAGATTTTTTTGGAACTATAAATTTTATTTCCAAATTTTTACTCATTATAATATTATATTATATCAAATTTTAAACGGCTGGAGATACGTTTTCCCACCATAAACACCGTCACTGCCACCACATGTAATTTTATTTCCATTTTAAACCTGTTATATAAATATTATTATTTAATAAAATATCAACACGTTGTAACTTGTATTATCATCAAAACTACATACGACTGCAAAGTTTAACGTCAATTGGACATTTGGAAAAGGGTGTAAATCGAGTTGCAAGATTTTTTTAGATACAAACATATATAACGTCAACATACAACTTAGGCTAATATAAGGGTATTAAAAAAAATATATAAATATACGCGTCGAATCGATAACCTTTTTCTAAGTCGGTTAATGGGTTTTAAGGCATCTTTAATAAGCTGCCATGTAAACGTATGAAAAGTGTAACATAACTTACGTGCGTTGGCACAATAATGGTCAGTTCTATTTATATATTTTTAGGGTTCCGTAGTCACTAAGAACTCTTGTAATTTCCTCATGTCCACCCGTCTGTCACGGCCCTATAACTCCTAAAATTTACAACCGATTTTGATGAAAATTAATAGGGACGTGTCTTTTACATTAATATGTGCTGACAAGTTCATTATTCATGATTTAAAACATTTTTTTCCTTAAGAAAAGCTTTTTCAAAAAATGATCGAATACAAAGATATATATTTTTGGGGTGTCAAATTTATAGGAAAATATTGTCTAGGTTCTGACTATAGAAAATGATTGTTAGTAAGCTTGCAGATACCTTTATTTAGTTCAGAGAAATTCGACTGTGACAGATGGACAGACGCGTGATCCCATTTCCGTTTTTTCCTTTTGAAGTACGGAACCCTAAAAAGTGAACGAAAAGATATATTTTATAGAAAATGAAACTCAAACAATAATAATAAAAATAAATAATATCTTTATGTATATAACATGCATATTATGTATGTATTAATATTTTATATATTATTGTGTACGATGATAACGGAATGACAGATAATTGAGTGATAAACTCGAAACCATGTGAAATAACAACTGAAAATGTGTATGTGTTGATATGGTGACCGACTGATGAGCCGCCAACCAGGAGCTGAGGGCACTGACGCATTTTGATAGCAAGATGGGCGTTGCACGGCATCACAGAATGCGCGAGGATGCACGCGGATGACGTCAAGGAATCACGCCCGCATAACGTGTGCTGTCGCTAACCTTCTGCGAGGTGACCACGCGACCAGCGAGTGGCCGCACCTCTCTGTCACACCAACAAGTACTAAATAAGTAAATATGTACCTACAAGGTGTAATTATGAACTAGCGATGAGCGAAACTGCCACTTTTTTATCATACTCATAGCTGTTATTTGTAAATAACTGTTAAAAAATAAATAAGACAATTAGAGAATACCAGGTATCAGTTAGCGATAGTAACCAATAATTTTCTTTTGTAAAAAAATATCCCATCAAAAATATTCTTGTAAAGAAAAAAAAATGCCAAGTCTCGTAACACTTTCGCCGTAAAAAGTTTTGAGATCCCGAAAAGTACCAAGTCAGCCATTCTATTACCTTTGACTATGAAGTTAGCAAATTACTCGATAGTTGTCTTAAAACTACACAGGTAAAATAAAGAATAATTTATAAATAATATTTTCTGACTGTAAACTTGTAGTACCTTTTGAACTTGGCAATCACGTGGCTTAGGTGCACTGTGATGAGATATTGTTTTTATTAAAACTTTATCGCACGGTATTATATATCCTGATGCCACGTGATTGCCAAGTTCAAAAGGTACTACAAGTTTACAGTCATAAAATATTATTTATAAATTATTCTTTATTTTACCTGTGTAGTTTTAAGACAACTATCGAGTAATTTGCTAACTTCATAGTCAAAGGTAATAGAATGGCTGACTTGGTACTTTTCGGGATCTCAAAACTTTTTACGGCGAAAGTGTTACGAGACTTGGCATTTTTTTTTCTTTACAGAATATTTTTGATGGGATCTCAGTTCTTTTTGTAAGGTTGGAAAGGGAAAATCACAAATATTGGAATTCTCTCGTTACTTGTACGTGAAACCCAGCCTGCATACCAAATTTCAGCTTTCTAGGACTACTGGAAGTGCCCTAGCTTTTTGATGATCGCTATGTCAGTGAGTGATGACAAAATAGACAATTTTGAGGGTTGAAATTGTCTGTACTATATTTATTAAAAACTTGTAATTTGGGGAATTAGTTAAGACCGTTAGGTACAATCCCTAGCGAAATTTTCAGCCTTCTGCTTGCATTTCTAACAGAGATATAGAAAGTTGAAAAGTGCCTTGAGTTGCTTCGAGAAAAGGTATACACGGTAGCGGCCGTCCGTTGTTTGCTCGACTTGGCGGGGGCCACTGCCGTGGCCCCAGATTCTTAAAATGTTGACGATGACCAAAAAAAACCTATCTCTTTGCAGTAATCGAGATATTTCCCGAGAAAAAAGTGTATACAAGAATTTTGATTTCCTGAATTTCGAAGAATTCCCGGGACTTACATACTAAGTATAGTTTTATGAATGGTAACTATGGTATCTAATAGCACCGGTGCCGTTGCAAAGTTACGTGCTCGTCCTTTCAAAAGACGGATATTAAATTAGTCCCAAAGCCGACCGTGTCACCCCCCCCCCCGTATAAGGTAACAAGATAAGCGGCATATCAAATGAAAGGCCGTTAGCAGCCTTACACCAAAATATGGCTTTCTCCCCCCACCCTGCCGGGGTACCTTGGCCTCTCCTTTGAAAATCGAATTTTTTGACAATAACGACACTTACCAAGCAACGGGTTGAAACTTCGTCAAATTGTACTTTACAGTGTATCTTCAACAAATAATATTCGTTGCCTGGAAAAAAGATGGCGGAAGCGTCGCCAATCGATATGTAGCGATCTATCGCGCTACGGGATGCTTAGCGTCAGCTCTCTTACTAAATGGGGTAGCAAAAATTAATAAAAATTGTACAATTCTTTCTTTCAGTATGGTCCTAGACCTGTAAAGTATAAAGTATTTTTCAGTACAGTTTTATGTACAATCAAGTCAACATAGTCGGACAATTGCATAAGCATGTTTTCTTAGTACCTAATAAATTGGTATATGATAAAATCAATCGATTTAAAACCCCTTATATCCACACCATATTATTCACATAACAATTAGATGTGAAAATAATAAATATCTCAGACAGCTAAGCTGCCATGATTTTTGAGCTATATCTAAGAAAAAATCAAATGACCACTGTCGGGACTTGAACCCGAAACCCCCAGTTTCCGGATAAGTGAGTTACCGATTTCTCCACAGTGCCCGAGAGTGGAAACCGATCTCTTCTTATATATAGCAATTTCACGTTGAAAACACACTACATGCGAGAGTCGACTATTTAAATAAACTGCAAAGCATAGTACAGCTATTAAACAGTCGAATCATTATACATGCGAGAATTAACATTTTTTTTATAAGTTTTAACAACTTAATATTATTTATACATTTTCGGATGCCGTGATTCGTATTCGTATTTAATATGCATATAATTGAGAAAAAACTATTTCTTAGTACTTATCAACGTGTTAAACAAGAACACTGAACAGTAAACTGCCATTAACAGCATTATTTCGGTAATTGTCAATTGTTATATTTTTGGAATTGGTTCATTTTCGGTAACAGTTACAAAATAACTGTTTCTGTTTTCATTCTGTCATGTACTGCACACTGTACAGTATGCATCTACCAGGGAAAATACCTGATATTGTAATCGTTCATTGATCAATTACTATTAATGAAATAAGGGGACATTCTATTTATCGTAATGGAAAATTTCGCAAAAATGTCAACGATTTAAATTACGGTATCATAGGTCGTTAATATTTGTCACTGACAAATGATAAATTAAAAAGATAGTGCGAATCGAGTTTGCCAATTTTTAATTGCTTACCGCTCTTATATTATAATGATATTTGAACCGAAAAATATTTTTGCACTTTTTCAGTTGTCCGAGATTAAGTATTATTTCCATGTATATTATTTCATATTTGAGACGCTAATGACCTAAGTTGTCGACGCGTGTATAATCTACAATAAATAAAATTTCATATTTGACATAAGATCAAGAAATGGTCATTAAAATATAATTACTTTCAAATTAAATTCCTAAAAGGTGTGAATCCTTAGGGTACTTAAAATGTTGAACTGGTTGCTGTCACTTAAATGATAAATTATCTGTTGAATTTTGAACACCCAGTACATAGTTTTTGAAGCAACTAAACTTAGAGAACCTATACTACGGAAAATCACGCGAGTCTATATTCAGAATCAGAGATTTTCATATAAGTAACTAACACCGCTTCAAATTGTTAAGAATTCGTATAAATGAAGAGGAACGTTCAGAATTTGAACTTCTGAAAAATAATATGTTTTTAGATAGTTGATCCATATATTAGGTAAATGATAAAATCAAACGATTTTTAACCCCTTATATCCACAACAATATTATTCACATAACAATTAGAAGTGAAAATAATATATATCAGACAGCCAAGCTGCCATGATTTGTATAAGCTATATCTAAGAAAAAATCAAATGACCACTGTCGGGACTTGAACCCGAAACTCCCAGTTTCTGGCTAGGTGAGTTACCAATTTCTCCACAGTACCCGAGAGTGATAACTGATCCCCTCTTATATATAGCACTTTCAGATATGAAAACTCACTACATGCGAGAGCTGATTATTTAAATAATCTACAATGCACAATACAACCATTTAAAACAGTCAAGTCAATTAACATGCGAGAGTTAACTGGGAGTTTCGGGTTCAAGTCCCGACAGTGGTCATTTGATTTTTTCTTAGATATAGCTTATACATATCATGGCAGCTTGGCTGCCTGATATATATTATTTTCACCTCTAATTGTTATGTGAATAATATTGTTGTGGATATAAGGGGTTAAAATCGTTTGATTTTATCATTTACCTAATATTACTGTCCACAAGAACTCAAACCTTTGTTTATTTATTGATCCATATAGACAAAAACCATTTTGTTACCTATTCGAATTTAATTTAGGAGAAAAAGACTTTCTTATTTAGTAAGATCTTATAATAATTTCACTTGTATGTAAATTGTATGTATATGTATGTGTTGTACTTGTACCTATGTAAAAAATATTTAAATAAAAAAAAATTAATATGCCACGTTTTTAAAACGGACTAAAAAGTATAAAATAATTTAATATTTAATTTAGGTTCATAATTATAAAATCTTGGATCGTAAACTCTGTGATAATTTATTACAGTCACGACCCACGCTTTTATAATTTTGAACCTAAATTAAATATAAAATTATTTTTTACCTTTTAGTCCGTTTTAAAAACGTGATATACATACTTATTTTGAAATTTTTTTTTATTTAAATAATTATTTTCTTCCTTTTAGTCTTGTGTATATGAAATTTTGCAACCAATTTTCTTTTTTCACTCGGGCGAAGCCGGACCGGCCAATTATTATAATTCAGAAACCTTCGCGGGCGTGCACAACAACTCAACAAAGTTTCATCGCAATAAGTAATAATAAAAAGCATGCAACTCGATTTTCATCCCTTTCCAATAATCCAATTAACGTGAAACTTTGCAGTCGTATGCAGATTTGATGATAATACGATATTCTGATATTTTGTGTATAATAATATTTATATAACAAGTTAAAAATGGAAATAAAATACAAGTGGTGGAAGTGACGGTATTGATGGTGGGAAAACGTGTCTCCAGATGTTTAAAATTTAAAATAATATAACATAGGTAATAATATAATGACTAAAAATTTGAAACTAAAATTTATAGTTCAGAAAAATCTAATAAACATTTATATTAACGCACTCAAAGTAGAAAATAAATTTATTTCTCTTCTATAACGTTTAGAAGCGTGGGGCACACGATCAATTAAATGAAATATAGGTAAAACGCTTCTAAAGGTTATAGAAGGGAATTTCTTATTTTCTATTTTTTAGTGCGTTAATATGTACATGCGTGTTTTTTAGATTTTCTTGAAACTATAAATTTAAACTGCACTTGTCAACATTCAGGAGATAATTACACGAAAACTGAGTACAGTTTTAAGAATCACCCCTAAAGATATTCTGTGTAACTTCCGAAACACACTGTATTTTTCTAAAAATATTTTTTCCGCACTTAATCTATTAATTCCTTTTTTGTCACTATATTTACATTTTATCTCTTTTTGCGTCCTTGTATAAAATCCATGAGAAAAAAACAAAGATTATATTATAATATTATATAAAAAGTAATCCCAAATTATTCGCTTAAACTATACAAATATTTATATTTTACACTGCATCGCTAAATTCACATTAATTGTCATGTTGTGTCCCCTTATCGATTAACCACAATCGATAAGGGGTCAACGTCAAATCGTTGCACTCTCTGCTTCTGCTACCGTGGAGGAATTTAAAACTCTGGCTCCGTTAGATGACTTTTTCGACCCGCCCCCCATTTCTGCTCCTGGGGAGAAAATCGAGAATCCGGCTACGTTAGGTCCTGTTATGTGCATGGTTACCAAAATCAAAAAAATAGATTTCCTGAAAAAAATTCTGATTTCCCAGAAAAATTCCTGACTTTTCTTATTTATTAGACTATAGTTTAGCACGAATACGCGCTTGAAAATGGAAATATTTTGACTAAAGTAATTGATATTTTATTTTTTTGTCACACTTACGAAAATTCTGGACACATTTAGTCGTCCGTATTCCGGACAAAGTATTAGAATCCCGGACAAGCCCGAAAAAATCCGGACGTATGACAACCCTAGTCCCGTGCCCTATACTGTCTTTCCTACCAACAGATATAGTTATTACGTGAACACATAGATACAGAAATCTGGGGATGTAGTACAAACGAGTGGGGTGGTTGCTGTTGAGGGGGGGCAGTGAGGAAGCTAGTGTGCCTGCATTCTATTGGTCGCTTCAGTTGCGCAAGCGCTGTACGAGCAATTGAGCATGCGCAAAGACGCGGACAACTGCATCTGGCGCAATTGAGCATGCGCAATGACGCGGCCAATAGAACGCGGGCACATGCATAGCATGTCCATAAGACAGGCATGCACTCTTCCCTGAATGGCTCCCCCCCTCGTCTAAAGTGGCACTTTATACTACATCTCGGATTTTTTTTTGCGTGAACAGCACATGCCTGACTACGATGCACAAAGTATCGGAATGGTGCTTCTGGTGTTGAGTTTCAAGCTCGACCAATCAGATGCTGTCAAATGCTGATCACGTAGTTTTATTGCTATTCGCTATGTGCAACTGCTTGGAAGGGAGACGCTGAACGACCGTGCGCGCTTAGCGGCGAAAGCTGGCATTCTTAGGGCACGTCAGTGACGTCATATACTGATATAAAATCAAAAGTAAGAAATGACAATTCGTAAATGCTGCATTATTAATTGTAATAATACATAAAAAATAGTGATGTTAGCTCTTATTGTTTCCCAAAATATAAGCAAAAGTTAATTCAAAGAGAAAAATGGATTTCCATCGTGAGAAAGCACAAAGTAAGTATCATAACCTTAATTGTACATTCACAATAATGTAGTGTGAACGCACTAGAAAATATATATTTAATATAAAATAAACATAAGAATAATGAAATTTAATAATTTTTATAAAATTACAACTTGAATTTTGATATTAAATTAATAAAATAAGACAAAATATTCTTTTATATATATGACAGATGTGACAGATAAAATTGCACTATATTAGAAATAATAATAATTAAAGACTACTGTTAAATATATAAAAGAACTTACATAAACTTTAACAGAATAAGGCTCAGAAGTTACTAAAGTCTGCCTAATTACTGCTGCTCGAATCAAATAGCTTTTTCCATTTTGTCTTAATTCTCCAACATCAATTCCATGATTAGCCTCAGCTAAAGTTTTACCCTTTGACACAGTTTGAGGTTGAAAGTTTATAGTATGATTTATTTTTTCAAAACCCGTTTTTAATATGGCATTCATACTTTTTACTTTTATCATTAATTTTAATTTTAATTCACTTTTTACTAGTTGTCCCATTTGACATAATGTATAAAAGTGGCAGTGGTCTCGCCGATTAATGCCGCTAGATGTCTCGACTTTGATGTTGCACATAGCGAATATCGGTTCATGGGATATAGTATATTATAATAATATAAGTTTCAGCTTCCTAGATCAACAGCCGGCTTTTGGAGGGCGTGGCAAGACAAACGGACAGATACATTAGAAAATCATATACAATATCATCATATTATATAGAATCACAACAAAAATACTCGATGACACAATCAAATTGTCGAATTGTAAAATATTATATCATATTATTAATTTAGATTGTAGCTGTCGTTGCTTATTCAAAATTTATTGCAGTTATCTGTTTAGTTCCAGAAAATGTATGATTATAATATCTATCTGTGAAAACAATTTGCTGATTAATTTTAATATATTAAATTGTAGGCTTGTTTTAAATGTATAACTAATAAACATAATAATTTTACATATTATTATCTTCCTTTCTTCTTGTAATTTTAGATTATCGAACTTCATTTTTTATAATTAACAAAAAAAAAAAAATGATAACACTATTAATAAATTTAATTTTTTGTGTAATTAATAATTATAAATGATAAGAGATTATACTGATTTCAAATTTAATGTAAATTTAGCGATGCAGTGTAAAATGTAAATATTTGTATAGCTTAAACGAATAATTTGGGATTACTTATATAATCTTTGTTTTTTTCTCATGGATTTTATGCAAGGACGCGAAAGGAGATAAAATGTATATAGTGACAAAGTTATCCAAGTGTGCAAGCTTTCACGGCCGGCATTGTTCCAAGTCTTCATGGTTTCCGGGCTTGTATAGGCCGTGGTCCGGTGGTATTTCTACCTGACGTTTCGTCTACAACTGCGGTAGACGAAACGTCAGGTAGAAATACCACCGGACCACGGCCTACAAGCCCGGAAACCATGAAGACTTGGAAGTGACAAAGTTTTCAATTTCTAACTCAAAATCAAAACAATGAAATGCGTGAAAAATTTTCGGACGGACACGTTGTAGGTATATAATATAACTCATGTACCCTATGTGTCATTTTCAGTTAATAAGAATTTTTTTTAAATTTCATTGTAGATTATAGAGGCATCTTAATTCACAAATTACATGGAATTAAAAGGACATCACAAAGAATCCATGAGCGGAGGTGGGATTCGAACCCACGACAGTAGTATCCAAAGGCCAGCACGCTAACCATTACACCAAGATGTACCCAAGGACTTTTGTATAAACAATGTAATTTAATTGCAAGAAAATGATTTTTTATAATAAAATAGTTGATAAAATGTGATATCTAAATATAAAATATGAAACTTAAGGAAACAGTGAAGTAGATATACTTACTTAAATGTAAAACGCAAGTTTTGAGCATAAAAATTGCAATATGTTCAATTATAATAATAAAATTTATTATTATAATGGAACATGTTGCAATTTTAATGCTGAAAACTTTCGTTTTATCATTTAGCACTAATAATTAGTGCTAAATGACAAATATTTTGTTGTTTAATTTAACTCGAATTAATGCCAATTATACTGAATTCATTTATAAAATTATAACAGATAATTAATGTGAAATACGTAAATTCACGAAGGTATTTATATTATTTATAGCAATTTTCACGGTCAATTAATTTCTGTGAAATGTTATGAAGCAGATATTCAAAATCAATATAATGAGCACGCGTTTTGAGAACAAAAACATAAATTATGCAATACATACTTTGAAATTATAAGAAATTAGGATATTATAATGTGGATACCTATATATACCCCCTACACTCTTCATCATAAATCCTTTCTTCTCACCTAAAAACGGTTATGGTTCTCCGGACGCTATTTTTAAAGCTAAAGGGTTCGGGTAAACGCCAAATGAAGGACCAGAATCAAACAACAGATCCTACAGGAGATTTTTTTTTTTGAAAAAAAAAGTTTTGGCTATACCTATACTTATGAATATTACGTAATTTAATTTTAAAGTTGGAAGTTTTTCCAGGAAATTTTATTTCAATTTTTCGCCTGAAGGATCCGCAGTATGCTATTCTTGGTCCTTTATTTGGAGTTTACCCGAACCCTTTAGCTTTAAAAATAGCGTCGGGAGAGCCATAACCGCTTTAGGCGAGGGGAAAGGATTTGAGATGAAGAGTGCGGGAGGTAACTTCAGATAGACAATACTCTTAAAGCCCTCTGAAATTATTGACAATTTTCTTCGTTTTTGTGATAAACGTTATTATTAAGTAAGAAGACATTAGTATTTTCTCCTTTGAGCAAAAATAACCTCATTGATTATTTTTCCTCGTATAGGTACCTACTTAAGGAGTATCCATGTGTAAAGGTTAAACAAAATTATTAGAAATCGGCTACTTCTCCCATAATATTGGAGCTAGTACACCGATTTTGCGATTTCGTCTCCACTCAATGGTTTGGGTTCTAGGTGCGACCACAGGCAGGCAAGACATGTTTAAAGCTACTTTTTTGGGTTCTCGGGGAACTTAAAAACGTGCAAATTCACCGAAAAAAAAATCAAAACCGATTTACAAGACTTCCCCTATACAGGGTGTTTCATAATATATGCGCAGGACTTCAGGATGTGATAGCTCGTCCAAAAATATGAAAAAAAGTTTCTATTAACTTACCCTCTAAAATGCACCATTTTAGAGACACAGGGTGTTGAAATTGAAAAAAAAATTTCGTTTTTTGCGAATATCTCCGAAACCGTTTATCGTACAGAAAACAGCTTTTGTAAGCATTTTCTACTCATAATAATCTATGTTTTGTGCGGATTTTTTTTTTAAGTCATAATTGGTGAAGGTTTTGAAGGGGTAGTGGGTGTTTTTCTCCCCAACATCTACTCTACTGGAAAAAGTACGGTTTTCAGATGCCCATTTGAACCGCCAATATTTTCTACACAAAAAAGGTACTCTTGGTCATAAGCTCTAAAGTCGATCGTTCTCAAGAAAAATCAACTTTTATGTTGAAAAACATGGTCAATTTTTTTAATAAAATTTTTTTCTTACTAATTAAACAAAATTTATTTAAACGTTAGAACAAGTAACAAAACCAAACGGTAACTTCATAATTGCAAAATTAAAAAAAAATGAAAAAATGATACAAAAGTTGTCTTTTTAAAATTCCCCAAACACCCTGTATCAATTACACCCTGTATCTCTAAAATGGTGCATTTTAGAGGGTAAGTTAATAGAAACTTTTTTTCATATTTTTGGACGAGCTTTCACATCCTGAAGTCCTGCGCATATATTATGAAACACCCTGTATACTGCGTAGTATATGAAAAAAAAGATTATTTACATAGACATTTTATACATTAATTGTACAAGACTAGCTTTCCGGCCCGGCTTCGCCCGTATTGATTTTAGTTTAGTAACGAAATAATCAAGAGCAACTCTCATGTTCCCATCTATAGTTTAGCCAGCGTACACCAGCTCTGAAATCAAGTGCAGCTTGCTTTACATTTTCGCTCACTGCTCATCTCCCTTTTGTCTTATCGTAATAATATATCACCTGTATTACTCGGGAATAAGTACGCTTTTAAACAGTCAAAGAATTTTTTAAATCGGTTCAATAGTTTTTTAGATTACCCGCAACAAGCAAACATTAACATATTATGTTAAAAACTCTATGATATAGAGATATGGTGATCCGTAGATAGCAACTTAATTGAAAAAATGTAAATTGGTTTCCACACAAGTTTAAACTTATCAATGTCTGATTCTTCAATATTTTTCTTAAAAATATTTTTTCAGTTATAATAACCGTACATTGGAAAGAGGCTCAATTTAAGATTTTATCTAGTGACTATTTTATATCTTTTTTTCTAATAAAAATCACAAAATTCCATGATGTTTCATTATATATTATACAGTGTACAATATACTGATTTTTTGACAGCATTCGTAAGTTTTTCGCTTGCTTTGTTTTACTGTTAAATTCATACAATTTTAAACAAAATATAACCTTCAAACAAAATTTTTGGATGCTCTGAAGATGGTGTAAAGAGCACCGAAACGTTAGCTAACAATGCAATTTTAATCATCAGTGCAATTTATTTGATCCTTTGCCACTGAGATTTCTTCTCCTAATTTTAATTAACATAATATTATGAACCAACTATAACTTTTCCTCTTTAGTCTTTATAATATTAGTACAGATTCGTAATCAGCTGGTATAGGCCAGTCTTAAATAGAACCGGAATTGTATTTACATTTTACAAACTAAAATAGTCAACAGTCATAAAACATGGGTACACTAAGTACGCAAGTACAATCATTGTTGTTGGTTGTATGTATCATACTGCATGTGTGCAAATCGTAGTTTCACGTGAGGAGATCGTGATTCCGACATTAATTATAGAGTCCTCATATTTATTACCCATCAATAGTAACAAAGGTTAAGATATAGGCTGCTTGTTTTATAAATAAAACTGATTTACTATATTGTTATATACTAATTATAAAAATTTATTGTTGTTAGGGTTCAGTTTGATAATAAAAAATACAGTAGTCTATTTTAAAGTCGATGCTCGTTAAGTTGAAGCTTCTAGCCCTTCCCCTCCTACGCCTTACTGTTTTCTACCGTTACGAGTACGCATTTTGCACGCCACAATGGGGTCGCCTATGTTAGAATTTTATCATTTTGTACAGTGCGTATTATCATTATAGTTAACAAATAATATAAGCCATTTATTCATTCTTATATAGAATCTTTTCGATGCAAATAAGAATTTAATAAGAAAATTAATACATTCTAAACGCCATCGCTTATTCGGTGGATGTTTGGAATATAATAGAGCGTTAGCATAATATAAACATTTCTGCTAGAAACATTAGCCCTCGGTTTTACCGTGATCAGGTAAAAAGGAAGGCCCAGATAATCCTACAAAATAAGAAAAATTCAAGAAAGTTAGGATTTCTCAGATTTTTTATCTTCAAAAAAAAAATTCCTTAATAGCCACTTAAAACACCAGTTCCTATTAAAAAATTAAATAAGATTTAATCATAAACATTGTAACCCAGAATTCTTTACTTTTCTTCATCAAAGATATAACATTTTTCCAAAAATTGATAAAAGTGTTCTATCATTAATATTTTGCAAAAATATTTGTGTTTGTTTCTAGGCTGGAATAAATATGAAAAAATATGCAAAAAATAAACTATAAATCATGCTTATTTATATTCTTAAAAGAGCATCAAAAATAAATATTTTACTCGAAGTGATAATGAACTGAGAAGATTATACATCTCACGCCGCGGTGGTTTTATTACACCAGAAATAGAACTGGCATTCAGATCAGTTAAACAAATTCTTGTTACCTACCTGTTTTGACTTACGTGCCGATTTTCAATTAATACTTACTATTTGCGACATCTAAACATAACATTATCCACGTCATATTATTATGCCAATAATAATGACGTTTGTTTTTTTGTGAAAATTATAATTTGATATTGATTATCATCATTGGATGAGTCACGACTAAGTAGTCCTTTTCAAGATTTTTTTAGGAGGTCATCAACAATCAGGTTATCTGAGGCAAGTGCCATTTCAAGAGAAGCTTGCATTAACGTTGGTTTTAAGATTTTAACAGCAACCCTAGAGTATTCTGCACCAAAAGTGTCCATGCTACGCCTCCCTATCCATATTAGATTTTTAATGCGTCTCCCTGAGAAAAACTTATCTATGGCCGATGGGGTGGCTGAGTTGGCGGTGTGAACAAAATAATAACACAAGTGTGTACAATAATGACAATGAAAATGCTAATGAAATACACGCGGCGAATGCTTGGAGTTCGAAACAAAAAAATATTTTGCTTTGTTTCATTCGCTCTGAACACGACCCTGGAGCATACCGACGCACTGTCCTACATACTTTAAGTTTGGGTATTGATAATAAACCAAGTTTCATCAAAATCAATGCAACCGTTTTCCAGTGATGCCTATCATGCTGGTACAAACAGACAGATAAAAATTCTGGAAACGCATTTTTATCGTTTAAAAGTATCATTCAAAATATACCTTAAAACTCTGCAAGAAAATGGAATTATAGACAGTTGTTGCAATTTTTACCGTTACAAAACTAATTTAAAATGTAAATTTGTCGAAAGCGATTGGTAAATTTATCTTGCTGTGTCTGCTCACACACAATTTTGTTGCTCAGACTAAAAAACTAAAAATAACTTTATATTTACAATTTTGCATTAATATTATGTAGTTCTTATATATATATAGTCGTTTTAAAGTAGAGAGGCCGATTACGATTTTTCAAATGTAATCTTATTATTATTATTATTGTGGCATTAGGAATTTCGAAACTCATAGCCGAATGTACACCTGCATTCCATTCCTCCCTATCCTGTGCTACCTCAATCCAGTTTCTACCCTCCCATCGATTAGTTTCTTTTATTGTTTCTCTAACCTTGTCTTCCCATCGTCGCTTTGGTCTACCTATCAGTCTTTTTCATACTGGTTTTCCTACCATAACTCTATGGGCATTTTTATTGTTGTTCATTCTTGCAACATGACCAGCCCATCGTAATATACGTGCTTTTAAAACCTGACATATGTTTTGTTCTCCGTAAAGTTCTTGGACCTCGGCATTATTATGTAATCTAATTACGTTTCCAAAATTATTATTACTTTTCAAAAAATCTAGAGGAATAAAAATATAATACCAGTAGAACATTTTTTCCTTGAATTTATGTAAAACGTATAAATTCTACATTAATAATAATCGGAGTACCTACGTAAAGTATTTAGGATTCGCATCAGGGATGCTGGCTTACTATTACTGCACAATTTTGAATCGATTAATGTTTTCACGCATTAAAGTTTTTGAATGATACTTTTTTCACATAAGACACAATTTTCTTTTTTTATTTTACTTGCTCAAGCATTCTCGATAAAGTAGGATTTACATTAAAATATATTTCAATAATTCAGGAATAAGCTTAGTTTCTTTATTACTATACAGTCATTACTGTTGCCAAGTATCCGACTTGTTTGGGCTTTTAATGGTTTGTTCGATCAAAATACATAAGTTCGACTTGTTTTGAAAACGTCCAGTTTTTATATTTTTAATTTTGACCGTAAATCATTACTTTTTTGTTGTATAAATTGAAAAATATTTATATTCTCTCATATCAATATAGTAATGAAAAGTAAATCTAAAACTAGGGATTTCCCCCTAGTTTTACACTGTCCGGCGTTGAGGTCCAAATGTCCGGCCAGTCAATTTTTTGATCTGGCAACACTATAACTAAGTATAGTCCGCCTTGGTAGTTGTTGCAAACTGTAACAGTTTCGAAGATATTTGTATTTCTGCTCGATATTGCGTTGCCAGTCGACATACATCGATAAATTCAGAAATCCTATAAGTGAGTTCACTTAAATTTTCCAAACAAATTATGGTTTAGAAAAGCGTCGTACAATGATTAGAATAATTTAATTTATGAAAAAGGAACATTGTATACAAATTGCAACCGAATTTTATCGGTTACAACTATAAGAACTATGCGCATAGAAAGCACACCCTAGCAGAAGAATGTATTTTTACATTCAATTTTTTGAAGATCTCAGCTCGCAAGGGGTCCGAAGCCACTGTATTCCAGGCGGAGATATACCCCATACAGCATAGCGCTCTGAACTGCCTGAAAAAAGGCTACAGAAACGCACAAATTTTTATCCAATCGGATACCAGGTAGCACTTATGGCTCTAATTAATGCATACAAAATTGAGTCAAGACTGGTCTGGGAATGCCTAGATACCGTTGATAAACTGGGTTTATACAACGGAGTCACCCTAATGTGCGTCCCAGGGGATACTGGCATCGAAGGCAACGAAATAGCAGACTTCCTCGCAAAAGAAGGAGGGGCTAAAATCTTCATAGTACCAGAACATTTCTGTGGTTATTCTAAAAGTCATTTTAAAATGGAGGTTCGCAAATGGGAGGATGAAAATAAAAACTCTCGCTGGAATTCTACTCCTGGACTCCGACAATCAAAGAGATTCATCTCATATTCAACTAAAAGGACTAAAGAACTCCTTATTCTCAGCAAAGCATAACTGAGAGTACTGACAGGACTCTTCACTGGCCACTGCCCTCTGAGGTACCACCTCTCAAAGATGGGTATAAGACTCAGGATGATAAATGTCGCTTCTGCAACGATGCAAAAGAAACTGCTGAACACATCATCTGTTATGTGAAGCAGTTTTCTCCCAAAGGCTGCAACACCTGAACAGACCTTTTCTAGAGCCTGATGAAGTATGGAGGGCAGTTCCGAGCAAATTAGTAAAGTTTATTAAAAGCCTCCTACCCGACTGGGAATAAATACTAGGGGATTCACAAAAGGTCTTTTAGGTCGCAGTGATTGTGAGGTAAAATTTTGCCCATCGCCCAATGTAAAATGTAACCTAATCTTCATTGACTGTTATTCCATGCTCGATTTTACCGGAATTCGGCGCCGTCAACCTTACTGAGGCGTATGGTATAAACACGGTCAAACTTAGTGAATTAATTTACTGTCATAAAAATGGGCGTGGTCATTTATTGGGTCAGAGTTTTTCCATCCTTGGTAGAGGGCAGGGAAGTTTCTAGCACGTGTTAAGCGTTTGATACACAAACACAATATTATAGCGATGGACTTTGGCCAGTTACTTCTAAAATTAACACGGACCACGCTTGTTCTCGTATGTAAACACACACATAAGGTGTGTACCTATCGGCGTTTATTATTAAAATACATATAAAACAATATATACACGGTGTCCCAACAAAAACTTGTACCCTCGTAAAACTCGGCAAAATGAACGTTTTGACAAAAATCCAAAAACACGTCGTTTTGTATATCAAAGGGGACCAATTTTTATGCAAAAATCATTCTTGCAACGGGGGGTAGCGACTCCCCCCAAATTTTTAAATGGAATGGGGGGATCCTTAATTTGGAAGAGTTTTTCAATACTTACACAACCGTATTTGTTTTTTTCAATTCGATCGATTTGTTACCAAGAAATTGCTTCTTGATGTTTCCAAGCTATTATTGTATGGCAATTGTTGGAAGTCATTTCGAGCAATACATTCGATTGTTTAAACCTTTTGGTGCTTTTATTAGTTTTTTAACTTGCAAACTTTCTCGGTAACAAATCGATCGAATTGAAAAAAATAAATACGGTTGTGTAAGTAATGAAAAACTCTTCCAAATTAGGGATCATTTGACTCCCATTCCATTTAAAAATTTGGGGGGAGTCGCTACCCTCCGCACAGGGCTAGAGTTGCAAGAATGATTTTTGCATAAAAATTAGTCCCCTTTGATATACAAATCGACGTGTTTTTGGATTTTTGTCAAAACGTTCATTTTGCCGAGGTTTACGGGGGTACAAGTTTTCGTTGGGACACCGTGTATAACACAGTATATGGTAGTTTGTATACATGTATTTTTAGAATAAATATACTCAGGCCGCACAGTGGTTCGTGGGGCATTTGAAAACTTTTGTAAAAATCACAAAAATTAAAATAGCATCTGTACATTAATTTTACCGAAAAAACGAAAAAAATTTAATAAACTTTGTTAAAGACAGACGCTATTTTAATGTTTTTTTATTTTTTTTCAAAAATAATTTTAATTATAAAAATTTACAAGAAAACGATTATTTATGTGGCATTGACAATTTACTGATTATTTGCACGGCATCTGAGCTCTTAAGATGAGGGTAAATTTCCCCAAACGTTAGCAGTAAATGCAATTTTAAATATCAGTATTGCTGTTTTTGGTCCTCAAGCTAACACAGAAGATTTTCTTTGAAATTTCACATCATAATATTCATCAGCCATCACTAGACGTTATTTAAATTGAAAAACTATACACACTGATTAATCCAAACCATAGGTAACTATAACTCTATGACGTAACGTAACAGTAAGCTCGCTAGCCTCGCTAACAACGTCTGCCATTTCCTTCTTTATTTACTGTCTTCACACATACATAAATAACTAATAACTGGTGTGTAAAGGTTACATATACATTCAACACACTTAAAGTGTAATATTAGATGTTTTCTTGAAATGCTGGGGATTCTGGGGCCACGGAAATGTTTCGAGTACAAAGTCCAGTGCCAGGTTGTTACCTACAGTCTACACAAATAGATTTAAGAATAATGTGGGGAATTTTCCACATCAGTTATATTTTAATTTGCACTGTATATTTTCTTTGTTTGTTGGCGAAGCACAATTCTTTTTAAATGAAACTTTTCAGTCTCGTTTTTTTCTTTCGGTTACGAATTTCGAAATCACGTCACGTCACGTCACGTCCAATCGAAGAATCACGTATAATCTCAACATTATTGCAGAACACTGCGTCATCCCAAACAGACGTCTTGGTATATCATAAATACAGCCGTACATGCGAGGCGGATATCGCAGCTACTTTATATGCAGTAGGTCGATGGTTCGAATCCGGGCGGCACCATTAATTTTAGTTTTTTTTAACTATGCCATATTCCACTTGATATTTATTTATATTTTTTTCTGTTTTGATTATATTTTGTCTATTTTTTTTTTTAATATTTTATTATCACATAGTACGTGTCAAACTTAGCGGAGTGTGCACTTTTAGCTTTGCGGAGTTTAAAATACGTAAACAAAATTTTATACTTTCGGTGATTTCAGGTTAATAATATCGTTTATGGTTATGGCAAAAAGTTTCACTTGCGCCATGGTTTCATAAAACCGCACCCTTATAGTTTTTTGTTTCTTCTTCACTAAAATTGCTCCAGCGACGATTGGTGGTACCTTAACAACTAATATTTATTGTAAATTTTTTAGTTATTCTGCCTGTAATTTCGTTTTGCTACGAGTTTCTTGCTTATTTTGTAAAATAACTAGGCAGGAGGCCGTGTTTTAAGTTTTGTTTGTACCGGCATTAGTTGAAAACGGCTGGATATTATTATTATTAATAGGTTATAGGTACTCAAACGTAAAGCATAAGAAACTTTTTTCCAATAATCTACGTTCGGGTTAAGATATGGGGTTTTCGTCAAACTCGACATCAACGCTATAGCGAATCTGCTGGCAGAATCGACATTCACGCGAGTAAAGCCGCGGGCAAAAGCTAGTATTATAATATTTTAAGAATTATAAGCTATCTTGTAAGACCAACCAATCTGATATCCTATTTTCATTAGTTAGAACGTTAACGAAACCCAATTTTGACATATAGATAAAAGTTACGGTATATTACGCGCTAAATTAGTGCTGTCAAGGATAATTTTATCTTAAATCCATTGTCTCATAATTATATGGTAAAATTGATTACATTCCTGTTTGGTTCCGCTTAATCTAAATAATTACTATCAATTTACTAATTACTAATCAGTTACTCATAATAACTCATAATAACTCGTAATTAATTTTTTTAGAGAAGGTTGATTGTATTTTTTAAATAATTGTCGTCAAGCTATTATCAATGAACACGGAACATATAAGATGAACCATTGTGTGTGTTTACGCTTAAAGAATAGCCATTGCAAATACGATAAATATACGATAATTCATGGATTAGAAACGAATCATAAGTCTAATTACATTTTTTGTCATATTGATAATTTCTCTTATTTTTTAACTGTTATATGTCACCGAAGTGTGTTGCTGAAGTGACTTAAAGCTCAACTGTCAGCTATATTCAAGCCTCCTTGGTCAGCTGGCAAAATATTTTGAGGTTATATGAAGCTGTCAGTACCGGGGGATTTATTGTTTTTAACACGCTTTTATTAGCTTCACCTGTATGTTTGTTTGCTTGCTTGCTTGCTTGCTTGTTTGTCAGTTTGTAACCGACTTCTTTGAACTTGATTTTGACCAACTTTGAACGGTCAGATTTAGTTTAAACGTTGTCGACTTATCAAGGACCGACGACAATACAATAATTCAATAAGTTTGTCCCTTTATCCTGACCAGGATCTCCAGGACTAAAAAAAAAAGCAAAAAACTTCAGATTGAACTGAAACTTTGCACACTTATCAAGGACCGACGACAATACAATAATTCAATAAGTTTGTCCCATTATCCTGACCAGGATCTCGAGGACTAAAAAAAAAGCAAAAAACTTCAGATTGAACTGAAACTTTGCACACTTATCAAGGACCGATGACAATACAATAATTCCATAAGTTTGTCCCATTATCCTGACCAGGATCTCCAGGACTAAAAAAAGCAAAAACTTCAGATTGAACTGAAACTTTGCACACTTATCAAGGACCGATGACAATACAATAATTCCATAAGTTTGTCCCATTATCCTGACCAGGATCTCCAGGACTAAAAAAAAGCAAAAAACTTCAGATTGAACTGAAACTTTGCACACTTATCAAGGACCGATTACAATACAATAATTCCATAAGTTTGTCCCATTATCCTGACCAGGATCTCCAGGTCTAAAAAGCAAAAATAAATTATAATTTAAAAAAACTAAAAAACACGCTTTAATGAACTAAAAAGTAAAAAAATAATTAATTTTATTGTAAAAAAGCGTGGGGTGCTTTGTATCATATTTTCATACTAGCCCACGCTTTTTTACAATAAAATTAATTATTTTTTTACTTTTTAGTTCATTAAAGCGTGTTTTTTAGTTTTTTTAAATTATAATTTATTTTGTGTGTGTACATTTTCTCTGACCTGAAAAACATACACAAAATAATAATATATTCTTTCATTTTCAAATCACTATGGTAAATTTTTTTCGGACCCAAGCTACACAACTGCATAATAATTCATATTAATGATGTCGTGAACATTCCTGAATTGCTTCCAGAAAAAGACCACTCACGAGAACTTTCAAAATTCGATACCTATGAACCGCGCGGCAGCACTAGCCTATTTTCAGGGTATAGCGAGATTCCCGTTTGACGCCAGTAGTCGACACCTTTCGAATCAATTTTAATTAAAATTGCGTTAGGTGAGTCGAATCTATTTTTTCGCCATCAGATTTTGGCGCCCTTCCTGACCCGATGCCTGGAGCGATCGCTCTGCTCGCTCTACCCTTGGACTCAGTCCTGGATTTATAAATAGGCCGTATAGGCCGCGGCCTAGGGGCGGCAGCGTCCTAGGGGCGGCAGATTTCAGAGGACGGTCACTTTACTACAAATGGAAAATTATTATTTTAGAAAGGTATGTACATGGGGCGGCGGAAATAAAGTGGCCTACACTCATAAAAAATATAAATCCGGCACTGCTTGGACTGGCACAGAATCGCAATTTCGAGCGTGCAGTCGACACACAGTAAATTATACAATCTTGTTTGACCATTACCACAGATGACATATACTACCATTACATAAATGTGTATGGTAGGAAAGTCACGTCCATAACAATATTATCACGAGATGGCGTCATGGCTTAGTGCTATATTATCACGCCCTAAACTGATAGATCACATTTATTATCTCAAAACTATTTCAGTTTATAACAAACAACAACAAATGTACAGTTAAATACCTTTAAATTGTACACTGTGTTAAATTGAAAAAGTCAGACTAATGAATGATGCAAAATTTGCCCACAGGTTGTCTAGACAGTGTTAAAGTTGGTTTTGACGAGAAACCGAACATAGCTGAGTACGAAGTACCATAATATGTTTAAAGTATGGAGTTTGGGTATCAATCGGTAGTATACCACGTTTAGTTCAAAATCTGTCCTGCAATTAGCACAAACAAACATAAAATACATTTTCCTGTTTAGATATCACAAAAAAACCCGAAAAATCCGTTAGAAAATTAAATTAGAGACAGACAATTTTTTTAATTTATTTCCAAATTTTTAATGGAAATTCTTATTTAGGTACTGCTATATTATGTTACAAAAAATTCTAATATAACAGAAACTCTGTCTATAATTTTGTTTTTCGGAGGGTTTTGGAGTATTTTGTATGTCACTTAGACGGGACAGACTTTTTGTCATCACTCAAACAGTGCACTGTACCAATTTTGATGAAACTCGGTATACGATCTACTATGGTACTATTTAAAGTGTAGGCTGCCTTTTATTCAGCTACGGTCGGCTAAGGTTTCTGACTTCTGTCAAAACCCTTGGCGACAGAAGGGTGGGGGGGGGTTGCTAAGCCCATCCTAAATTTTAACTCTCATTTTTAATACTTTCTACTATGTAATAATAATAATAGTATCTTTATTGCGTAGCCCAAAAAGAAGAAATAGGATACAATACGTCATAAGTGATCGTCGACCCATAGATCCCCCCAAAAAAATCGTTTCAAATCCGCGGACATCTAGAAGCCGTTGATTGAAGAAAAAATATAGAGCTTTTCATTATCAATTTTTTTTCTGAGCCAGTACCCAATTCCATCATGTTTTACAGATACATATTGATAGATGGCAAGTGATTGATTTTGAAAAAAGTAAAAATAAGTAATAATTAAATAAGAAATATTATTTAAAGAACTGATACAACACCCTAGAAAAATATTTGAGTACTTTTGAAGATAAACTTTTTACGATAAACAATTTATGACAGATAAGATTCTAACCTTTCAGCCAATTTTCGTTTACTTCCACCGCAGTTTTCCGGCCATGGCACTTCAACCACCGTCCCAATTTAGCACAAGTACGTTCTTCCACTGTTTTTGTGCACTAATTTAGCACCGTCAGTAACATTTTCATTTAAAATAACATTGAAAAACGTTTCTGACCCAGTCATTGCGTCAAAAAGTGTACGAAAAGTGTACGAAACTTCTGAAAGTCGGCGATCATAACCATGGCGAAGGCGCTTGCGCGTAACTAGTCGTGAAAAGGTCTATATACTTCAGTAAGTAGTTGTGATACGTCAGAAATAATTATTTAACGCTTTTTATATATACTACTTCAAAGGTCATCTGCAATTTGTCATCGCTATGATCAGATAAGAAAGATTTGAATCAAACCTGATAGTTCTATATTATATTAAATAATAGAAATTGATATTTATTCTCATTTCAATCAATTTTGAAATTGAATTTATCTGGTCAAAATTTTAGTAGTTTAACTGTAAATAAATAAAAAAGTTTTGTCTTCAATAAAAATAGATGAACATTGCGTGACTGCATAGCACACACACAGTCATGTTAAAAATTCCGTTAAATAACATAAATTGTCAGGCGATTAATGTTTTCTAAATTACATTTGTTAGTTCGTTTGTACAAGGTTTGTAGGACAATAACTATTCTAGAGTTTTCGTTATTCCAATTTCCAAGATAAACACATTGACGTACAAATATTCCTATAGTATATTTACATATTATTATGTCGAAATTTACTAGAAATATAATCAAATAACTCGTTATGTCTACTTATTATTATTTTTTTGTAAACTTTAATGCTCGGTTTCTGGTACTTGGAACGTAGATTTATAGCGTTGGAAGTCAAAGCTAAATCTATTTTAAAAGTGAATTTAGTGTTAAAAGTTGTACCAGAAACGGAAACCGAACATAATTAATGTGGTAGGTACCTACTACAAGAAAACACTATTAAATTAAATGGCAGACTTCAAGTTAAAAAAAAATATCTCGTGTTACCGATAAAAAAATTTCAACTAGCTACCTCTTACCGTTTGTGAGATAGAGCCAGAGCATAAAATGACATATAAAGTAGGCGGCACTAGTGCCGCTTAGTGACGAGTTTGTGCCGTCTAGTGACAGTCGGTTGTGCCGGCGGCACAAGAGTTTGAATTTTAATTTTTCGAGATATATTGTATCTGCAGTCTGCACACTCCAGTATGGTAGATGCGTTTATAGTTGCATTACTTATTGCATTCATTCATATCCTTTTTGTAGTGTCTTGCTTTTTTACTGTTTTGCAGGTTAAGATTTAAAAGACACCACATAGTTTTTAGTTTTTTATTCATTAAATACCTATAATTTAATATTGCGTATTTTTTAATTATCCTTGACGCTTCGCCACATTTTTTTAGTAGACCTAACTCTCGAACTCTAGTGCCGCCCATTAAAAATTGCTTAAAATATGCTCTGGATAAAGCCTTGTGACAGACGGACGAACGGACGGACAGATATCGTAGGCTCAGTAATAGGGTTCCGTTCGGAAGTACGAAACTCTAAAAAAGATCTGTAGCATAATATATTTTAGGCCCTTTATGAGGATGTCAACATTTCGAACTGACTGATTTTTTTTGGAAAAGTTTCAAGAATGGGCATACACGCATGTTCGGCCAGCGGCTTATTACTTTAGTAATAAAACCCTTCTGGTTGGTTTATTATCTATGTAAGTTCGGCCGAAAATCTTGGGGTCCTAACAATGGGCATATACCTACATATGCTCGGCCGGCGGTTTATTATTAAAAAATGTTAGGTAGCATTTACCAAAAAATGTTTTTAACAGTTAAACTGTACACCATAGGATTTTAACACGGAAAAAAGATAGTATAGATAAAATCCATTGTCATGAAGACAGAGGACATGAGATAGAAAAAATTATGGTGGCCATTGGCCAATGTATGCAAGAGAAAAGCTGTAGAAGATATTTGCGTCAGACCAGCTGAAATTACCAGAAAAGGTTAAATGAATATATTTATCCTCATAATTCTCTAACAACAAAGAATATGAACTGTATTAAAAGAAACATCTGCAATGTCCGTAGGAACAATTAATACCCGCCTGCTGAAATATACGAAAAGTGTGGACTAAGATTTTTTGATTTCTTGAGTCCATGTGTTTTTAATTTATTTAAAACTGACCAGCCAGCCGAACTTACATAGGCTATAAAACATACCCAACTGACTATCAGGCCGAACTTGCCATTTCCTTTTTTTATTGCCCTGGCCGCCGGCAGAAACGACAATCGCCGAGAAGAATAACTTGATAGTGTAATATAAAAATATGAATTACCAAATACGTCTCTGAAGAATTTATTGACATAATAATATGTAGTAGGTACTAAAATTAAATAAAGAATACCGGAAAAAAAGTGGTCGCCAACTGCTAAGGTCTTGTAACTGATATAACTGATACTAAAATTGGATAAACATTTAAAAAATGACGTATGTACAATTTTTCATACTGGTTTTAGTATATTTTTTTTTAAATTTTACTTAAAAACGAACGCATTTTACTGCCGGTTTTGTAAACAAAATGTAAAATAGACTGTCAAACGTATAATATTTCAGAGTCCCGAAATTATTCAGCAAGTGGCTTCAGCACCCGAGCAACCCCGTAATCAACGTCAATATTATTGTGTATACAGTGTGTCCACAGACTCATCCTCAACATGGGGATCTCCGTTGTTATGGGAGATAGAGATTTGGTTAAATGAGACAAAATGTGCAGAATCTCTAGTACTACTACCCTGCGTAGTCAAACTTTCCATATTTTGCTTGGTTCGCCGCGTTCGCGACCGAGAGTTGAAAAACGAGATTTACCCATTTCGTTTTTTGTTTATAACTCGCTTATTAAGTAAGTTAGAAAATAAATATTTTCACTTTCTTAAGGCCCTTTTTTATGAAGATTTCAAATCTCTTTTCATATTTTTACCTATATGTAGGCATACTATAATACTAATGACTCGTGTGACTGTTACATACTGTCACTACTCTGCAGTAATACCTATACCTCATTACGACACTAGAAATATAATCTACTATATTATGTAATCCGTGCAATAGCAATGCCCTTGTAATACTTCCTGTTTCAATTATGTTCTTTTGAGTTGATTACTCACAGGAAACTCCTCAACCGAACCAATAACTCCCCTGGAGAGATAGCATTCACAGTTTAAATAAAATATTAGTAAAGAAAACTTTTTAAAGACAAGCTTTTATTGAAATGTATCTACTAAAAATGAAAAAATAATATTTATCTAATAATTTAGTAATTGAAGGAAGGTTTGGTTGAGAGTCAAAATAATGAAGCTTTACCAAAATAGCCCTTGTGGCCAACGTTTCGAAAGCGATATTTTGGTAAAGCTTCATTATTTTGACCCTCAACCAAACCTACCTTTAATTATTAACATTCACTGGGTCAGCACTACTATATACCAATAATTTAGGTTCTTAATTATAAACGCGTGGGGTTGTAAACTCCATGATAGCTCATTAATCACGACCCAGCTGCGCTTTTATAATATTATTATGAATCTAAATTTTTAGATAAATGCACGGGGTCTTGCCTTACGGGAGAGAACGATCATCTTATGAGCGCCTTTATATTGAATGATTTGTATCATTTTATGGAACTAAAAACATAAACAAAATAAAGTACTAAACCTTTGGTATTTATAGATAATATCCATTCTTGGCACCTAATGGCAAAAATGGTAACTAATAAAATGATGCGTTAACACATTTTTTTAATATAAATAATAATAATAGGCATGGTATTTTAATTCAGTGAAGTTTAAATTAGGGGGAATGTTTCATAAATGCCAGCAAAAGAATACATTATTATCTAAATATTATCCCGCGACTAAAGCGACATATACATTTTAATAGAATTGATATTGTTTTAAGTGTGTAGGATCAGAACCACTCTTATGTTTTGAATCAACTAAAACTCACACATATTTATTTCAAGCTTTTGAATTCTGCTAACAGATGCGACGGTCAATCTGGCCTTCAAGAGGTGGGTCGCTCGTTAGCACGGCCACAACTTATCTGTATTTTATGTCATCCGTGATAAATATTATTTTTTCCTCCTTGGTATACATTTCAATAAAAGCTTTTCTTTTTATTCTTTCAAAATTTTTACAATTTTATTTAAAAATTAATTTAAAAAAATTATTGATTAATTCTAAAAACGATTGATTCATGAATAATTGTCATCGTGAATACATAATGTGTACAAAATTTCAAATCGATCGGATATGTGGAAGTCGTTCAAAATTGACTTGCAATATTTGAACTAAGTAATAATAAACATACATAGTAAGTAGTAACACAGCAAATATGAAAGCTTGTAAAAAAAATATGATTTTAACGACGATATTTACATTTGGTTGACTGGATATGCTCAACAAACGTCATAGAAATCAGACGATAACTTTTTTCCCAATTTTTACGATTGCCGTATGGAAATTTACTCTATTCAAGTAACTCGACATGTTCTCTGTGAAAATTTATTGACCGTCACAAAATTATCGATCCGTGTCAAATGGCCTTGCTATGTCATCATAGTCTTCCCTCGTATGGTTGCACGTACTTATAAATATATTTATAATATTTTATCATTCACTACGATTAAAAATGCAATATTAAGTATCGATGACCCTTCTATTCCTGTGCAGTCTACTCTAACGTAATTTGAAAAGTCAAACGATGTCAACAGACTCTAATGAAAACAGATGTAACGCTAATGATCCACCCACAGTTTCTGTCATACTACGTGATGAAATTATGGCACGTCTTCAAAAGTGTCACCAGTTTCGGATCACGGTTCATATTCAAAACGGTCAAAATTTTTGTCAGCATTTAACTTAGATCTAATTAGATTTTGAGCAAAATTTTCTGAGTCACGTATCAACGTAAGAAAAAAAAATATTTTTTTATGTCTAGAGTAAAGGTCATTGCCCATTTTACTAGTGGATTTGGTCCAATGTTGCCCACAAGTGAATTCTATTTCTATTTGTTTCTATAGTGTTGTCTGATACATAAAAATGATGATACTGTTGTGTCTTTTTGAGTCAGCATTAATACTCTACATTGTCGCTCACAACATTGTTTTGTTTTGGCAGTTTCTATGAGTTACGCTTTAAAAACAAACTAGTTAATCAAAATTGTAATCTCGTTGTGATTAGACATATTTTAGAGTCGTCTTGATAAAATCAAATTTTTTTGTGTTTTATTTCTTTATTATTAATTTTATATAAAGATCTACGATATTATTAAATATCTTCAAAAAGATCTTTATAGTACTTTAAAAATTCGTACCGTGTTTTGATTGTCATATTTCAACAGTAGTAATAAACCATGGGCTTGACCGCTGATCTATATAATTAATTTAATGTTGGGTTTATCGTACAATTTAACACGCTGTTTTGCTAATTTCGTTGTTATTTCTATGGTAACTTCGTATGTTTTACGTGTTATTTGGTGTAAAAATTTAACCGCGATTTAAAAAGCAGCGTGCTAAATATACGATAAACCCGACAGAGTGTTCGATAGCGCAAGTTACCCCCTGCATTCTTCATCTCAAATCCTTTCTCCTCGCCTATAAAACGGTTCCCGCTCTTCCGACGCTATTTTTAAAGCTGGCGAGTTCAGGTAAAAGCCAAACGAAGGACTAAGAATCACACTACAGATTCTACAGACGAATTTTTTGAAAAAAAGTTTTGGCTTCGTGTGAAAGATTATGTATAATTTATAACTTTTTTTTAAAGTTGTAAGTTTTTCCAGGGAAATTTTTTTCAATTTTTCGCTTGTAGGAACTGTACGTAGTGTGATTCTCGGTTCTTCATTTGGCGTTTACCCAAACCCTTTAGCTTTAAAAATAGCGTCGGGAGAGCGGGAACCATTTTTTAGGCGAGAGGAAAGGATTTGAGATGAAGAGTGCAGGGGTAACTTCCGCTATCGAATACTCTTAATAGTAATTCTGTTTCTGTTCCTCTAGGCTAAATATATTTGGTGCAATAGAAAATGTTATTTATGGCAAGATTTTTCGATTCCCACTCTTGTTTATTCTGGGCAACTTTTGAATCAAAATCAGACAATGTCTTTTTCAATTTTGTGACAGCTGTGAGCGATTGTTTACCAGGTGAGAAATCTAGGACTGGCTCCCCAGTCGATTTTTTGTTTAATAAATTGGGCACTGAAGAGAATGTACCTAATTGAAAAAATCATATGGTTTAAGTTTATATAACATAATAAAAAATACCACTATTGATAAGCTTTCTTTAATGAGTTAACAACTCGTTTTATATGTGATTTCGGCTTGACTATCAGTGATAAAAATAAAAGTCGATACAAAGACAACAATTAATTAAATATTAAAAGTGGCACGATAGAAACGAACAAACATAATAAATAAAAGAGGGAAGCGATAACTGCTTATAACCAGACTGCTATTAATACCTTCACAATTGACAATCATATTATTATATTTGCTATTTTATATTATGTGAATATTATTTATATAAGAAGTAACAAAAGCTGAAAACATTCCTCAAACGGAACAAAGTTCAACAAATATATAAATAGATATACGATGACTGCAACTCGATAAATTTAGAAAACAAAAGTTGGGGTGTTCCATTGTCTGCCCAAAAAAACTAATCACAACTAAAAAAAAAATTACAACGTTCTTTCCAGCTTAATTTCTTCTATCGTGCCATTTTTAATTTCAGTTACTATGTATCATGTACTATATATTTAAAACACAAGCCGTTTTCTTTTGACAGTCCACTAGCGGTTCCTTTTAACCAATTTTGCCTCGTTTTTTTGTCGTTGGGTTACGCATATCGAGCGTCACGTCACATTCACGTCCAATCGACCAGATCAGTACTCATCAAATACTCATTGACCACCAACGATAGAATCTCTATTCTTACGTTCGTCTCCATACTGATCAGGTTCAAATTACATTACCAAAACCACGTAAAAAAAATTATAATATACTTTCGGCGATTTCGGATTAAAAGCGTTTAGGTTTATGGCAATAAAGTTTCACTTGCACCGCGCTTTCATAAAACTGCACCCTAGTTTTTTTTCAATTGAAGCTTTTTGTTTACAGATGCGTCATCATTATTTTTATTTTTATTATTAATGCTTATCTTCTAATATTATATAGCTGAAGAGTTTTTTGTCTGTTTGTGGGTTTGTGCGCGCTAATATCAGAAAAAGCCAATCCGATTTGAAATTTTTTTATTTGTTAGATAGCCCGTTTATTGAGGAAGGTTATAGGCTATTCGAGTTTGTTTTTTTTATTCAACCTTAAAGGAGGTAAAACGGGGGTAGGATTGACTATCTATACTAATACACTATACTAATATTATAAACTGTAGGCAAGTACGCGTAGCGAGAACAACGAGAGGAGACTTCGCTTCGCAGGGAGAGAATTTTTCGCGGGGGAGGGGCTATAAATATAAATTCTTATCTCTGGAACTACTGAACCGATTCTAAAAATTCGTTCACTAATAGAAAGCTATACTATCTCGGAGTGATATAGGCTATATTTTATTTTGATAAATTTCTCGCGGGGGGGGGGGGTAATTCCTGTGGGATAGTAACAAAACGTAACTCTGAAATTATCTTGCATTTTAGCGTATATAGGCGGAATCCTACTAATAAACACCACCAGTCCGACTTCGCTTCGCAGGGGGAGAATTTCTCGCGGGGGGGGAGATTATAAATCATAAATTCTTAGCACCCAGGCGAAACCGGACGGAAACTGCTAGTAGATATTATTATAATGAAACAATTCTGAATTCTTCTTTTTAACATGCTTGTGTATTAATCGGGTTCCATCTAACCTTTCGGCGAAGTCGAGAGCAAGCAATCAAGCATATTAATAAAAAGGAGAGTTCAAAATTCTTTTTTCATAATAATATAAACAATTACAATTTTTTCTTTTAGTTCTCAAATACTTTTCCAAACATCCTCACTTCGTCAAATTTCGAGGGGGTCTGTCTAATTCGATATAATTCAGGATAACCTGTAACAATTCTGGGACATTCTATATTATAGCAATACATAATGTATGTAGCAATAATAATGTATTTTGCATTATCATCGCAATAGACGAACTACGATGATGGGTTCACGTCTACACCAGGTGATTTCCGTGCTGAGTCTTTCTAATTTATCTGATTGTCACTCTATCAGCCCGTGATAGAAATGTACCTTTATAATTTCAATTATAATTACTCATGTTCTTTTTTTTGCATAAAATATTAAGTGCAATGTCCATTAATTGAACATACTGTAATTATATTGTACAAAGTTTAACCTACTGTTTTTATGCCAATTAAATGTATCTACTTAAAATAATTTAGGTACTTATAGGTATTTGCAGAAAAATACTTTAAAGTGAATATTGGAAAACACACGAACATGTTTTCTATGAAATACAAAAAAAAATTGCTTATTTTAACATCCATAAATTTACTTCAAAGATGATAATATAAATGTTTTTATATAACACATGCACGCTTTTAGTGTTTTTTCGTATCTGTTTTGCGGACCTTAAATAGCCGTTTATTGACTAGTGACCATTATGTAACGCTTTTCAGTGCTATAATGGTTCATTATGTAACTAGTTACATAATGATCCATTATGCAATGCTTTTCAGTGCTATAATGAAAAAACAGTTGCATAATGAACCATTATGTAACTGTTTTTTAATTCAGTTAAAGTCTAAAACCATGCATGTGTTATATAAAGTATAGTGTGCAACGCGTGTGCTAAATCTTTATGCGTCAGGCGCGATGTTTTCAGCACTCGTATGCGGCTCGCGATGCACACTCGCCAAGGCTCGTGTGCGCTCGCCTACTACTCGTGCTAAAAACATCAACACTCATATTCGGCTCGCGATGCGCACTCGTCAAGGCTCGTGTGTGCTCGCCTACTACTTGTGCTTAAAATATCGCGCCTGACGTATGAAGATGTATTTAGCACACTAGTTACACAATATACTATTAATGCCTAAAACAATATTGTCAGTCTTGACATTGTTTTAAAATTGGCCACCCCTAGACTATACTAATAGTTCAAAGAATATGTCACCCACGAAAATAAACTGAGGTAGTAAATTTAGGTTAACGATTTAAAAATACCACAAATTGCATGAAAATTTATAAAATAATAATATTGACCAGCAAAAGATAAGGTTAGTTAATAATATTGTGATAATTTCCGCATTGCATAAAAGGAAGTAGGTACCTACATTATTATAAATATAAGTACTTAATAGTCGTTTCGTCATGTTTAATTTTAATGACATTTTCATGTTCTGTGATACACAAAATATTTTTGCGAGTAAAATCCATAAATAAATACGTTGTATTTTTTTACCAATATTATAATATAGATACAACAATAAGTTTTCAAGGAGAAACTAATTATTAACTCACTTCAAAAACTTATCAGATTAAACACTATCAGTTGATAAATTTGTGTTATAATTGCGATAATTAAATTTAGAATTTTTTATGAGGCGACCCAAAAATAGAAAAAATGCTGATAATCTTCTTCTTAATCGAAATCTCGATTTAGTATCAATTTATTATACTGATTTCAAAATTCAATCAGAATATTTTCAAAAATTTTGTTAGGCGATACCTAATATTTCAATCGAATTCTTAAAAAAATCATAATGCATTTGAAGATATTATCTTCAAATGCATTATAATTTTCTCAAGAATTCGATTGATGAAGATTAAATTATTAAGGTGAAACTTGGGAAAATAAATTAGATTAATTTTTTAACCGATTTCAAAAATTGAGGAGGTCCTATATTCGGAACTTGTTTCTTATTTTTTTTATATATTTACTAGCGGTCCCCGTCCGGCTTCGCCCGGGTGCTAAGAATTTATGATTTATTTTTCTCCCCCCGCGAGAAATTCTCCCCCTGCGAAGCGAAGTTGAGCTGGTGGTGTTTATAATATTAGTAGGATTCCGCGACTCCGTCTATATACGCTAAAATGCAAAAGAATTTCAGAGTTACGTTTTGTTACTATCCCACAGAAATTGCCCCATCCCCGCGAAAAATATATCAAAATAAAATATAGCCTATATCACTCAGGGATAGTGTAGTTTCTATTAGTGAAAGAATTCTTAGAATCGGTTCACTAATTCCATGAGATAAGAATTTATGATTTATTACCCTCCTCCCTCGAGAAATTCTCTCCCTGCGAAGCGAAGTCGTCTGTCATTGTTCTCGTTTCGCGTACTTGCCTACAATTTATAATATTGGTATAGTAGGGGAGAGTTGGATAATACCGAGCCCCTAAGGACTTGGACCTATAATTAGAAAACTGTTTGATATTAAAAGAAACAAAATTGAGTAATTAGTAGGACATTTATTCAGGTACGCATACCGTATAACAAAAACTTCCAAAATTTAAACAAAAAGTAATTATTGTCAATTTACAAAAAAAAATAAAGACGCGGTATTGTCAAACTGGTCTGATAATATCGTGCCTGCATTAATTGCACACAAATGGATAAGTAACAAAAGTAAAAATAAAAAAAATGAATACCATTCTAAGTAATTTTCTTGCGTGAAGATATGGAGACCCAAATCTTTTTCTAGAAATTAAATCAGTATATTAAGAATCACGCAATAAGTATTAACAAAAACTTAAATTCTTTATGACAACTAAACGTAAATATTTTTTTATAACTAGAAGTCTTAGTAAATCTTTGAATTATATATGGACTAGTCAGTCTCTAAAATACCTAATATCAATTAAATATCAGACAGCAAGTTATATTAATCGACTGATAATACCGCGCCCCCGGCGCGGAATTATCAGACTTGATCATTTTATTTTTTAACCTCAAAATTATATGGAAAATATTATAGTACGTAAAAACGTATTCTGGCATTAATTCTACAATATACAAGCATTAAAAATGTATAGTATCAAAGTATTACAATATAAATACAGTATTACACCTCTTTCCGAAAGTACACGAAAAATTATAAGGAGTGATGAAAAAAACATCTACAACGCGTGCTATCTCCGTCGTCGCACGGACCGTAATGGCGGTGCGCGGGGAAGGGTGTAGGCATGTCCGGCTTCGATGTATACGCACTGCATCGCAGAAATAGTGGATAGTTTTTGAATTACGCTGACGCGCGGAATTATCAACCGCGCGGTAATATCCAACTCTCCCCTATATTATATAACAAAATGTTAATTAACGATTAACGGATTAATGGTTTTCTGCCCAGCTTTGCTTGTTAATCATGTTACATTTAAAAAGACCATTGTAATAAACGAATAAAACATATATCTGTATGCTAATTCTTTTTTGTTGTGTTGTCTCTGATTCGGTAATGAATTTAAAGTAGGAAGATGTCAACACAAACAATAATAATATATTGTATGATCATAAACCAGACTCATGTTGGGACGGTTCACCTTCAAAACACGCGCGGGCATCTGTCAAGGTGTTTTCGTTGGATTTGTTTACTAACAGACAACAGTGGTCATCAATGCTGTCCGTTTTAGGTTTTATGGAAAATACCTTAAATATAATATACAAACCATGCTTCCCAGATTTTGGCAGTCTTAAAGATATATTTATATATTATATTATTTATGGGTGCCGAGGCCGGTATAACATTTCCTCGGGGGGGGGGGGGGGGGTAAAAATAACTTCCAGGCAATTTTGTATTTATATAACGCACCGATTATTCATTACTTTAGATGTGTTTCAGCCATTATTTTTTGTTTTTAATGAGGAGGAAATCCATTTAAGGACACCCACATTTGCGGGTAGTGTGCCGCAGCAATAATAATAATAAAAAATGCCTTTAGGGTCCGGACAAGCCGATGTGGTTATCTCGTCCGCCCTCTACTAAAAATTGACAATATAAATATTATATAGGTACAGACAGCGATAATAGATACCCACTATAAACCGCCTCCTCTTTCGACCTGGGACCGCTTGCGTATTACTTCGGGCTGGCAGGGATCAAGATTATTTTTATATCGTGGTGATTTTGCAAAAGAATATCCTATTTTAGATAATGCATTTAAAATTGTTATTAGTTGCGTTTTTCTACATTAAACAACTTTTGAATTTTTTAAAAGTAAAATCGATGTGTATGTTATTGTGATATAATTTTATTGCGTTTTATCACTATATTCGCAACAAACAGTAAAGCAGGCAGTAACTATAATCTTACGCAATTTTATCAGATATTTCTCAGGTACTACCTATTAATAATTAATCGCATTAATATTAGATCTATAAGGTGTGGATCAAGCTGACCCAGTGCTGATGGAAAAGTACCAAAACAAGGGCGCCACACCCTGAAATGCAGTATGTAATATGCAATAATATTGCATCAGTTTATTAGCTAATCAGTAACTAAATAAGAAATCAAATTTCTCCCTAATTTTATGATAATATTACTACAATTTCGTATAATAATTATGTAACATTTTTAGCAAAATATGTAATTCTATATAAGAAACGTATTATGTATCTACCTTTTAAAGTATTAACGACATTTAAATGTTCATTGTTTTTTTAATAAACAATACTTATTGTTTTCTTTTTTCATTTTCTGTTTGTTTATTTTTTGAGCTTAAACAAACCTAAGCGTTTCTTTTGGTTTCTTTCAGCCCTCTTGACGTTTGACTACTTCAAAATAATAATAAATACGGTCCTGTAACCTGTTGATGTTGATCAGATCTGGAATGCGTTGATACTAAGTATTATAAGACGTAGTAAAAAGATGATCAACTTAAGTGCAAAATTTCATCATTTTGAATTCAGTTTTAAAATCTTTTAATTTAATAAGTCCAATTTTAAATAAAATACGGAATTACTTCCTGCACAGCACGTGGATAGTCCATTCATAGTATAATATTATGCAAGTAATTCATTTAACATTTTTTAACTGAGGATTTGTGATGCGCTATAATTACCACTTTTATTATATTATTACCTATAGTCGTTTATACAACTCGTACAATTAAGTATAACACGCGAGGGGTAAAGTTGGCACGCGAGCCGCAGGTGAGAGTGCCAACACCTCCAGCGTCAGTCAGAGTTTTATTAAGTAGATTCAGCCGAGTAGAGGCACGAAATGTTATACATTTTAAATATGTGTTACAAAATAGTAGATTATATATCTAGATGTGTAATGGGCTACATTACTGACGAGTGATTGCAGTACGTAAAAACGAGCAATAGCAAGTTTTTTCAGTCACACGAGTCATAACTCATAATACTATTAGGCACGAGACATAGTTGGTATTTTTTGCCATTCCCACTACAAAATACCTAGGTACTTACTTTTCACTTCAAAAAATTTTGACAGTTCGTTTGCGTCACCATCTTTACTTTTACAGTATGCCGTGAAGGTCGTAAGTAATCGCAAGCGCACGCAGGCGGATAGAGCGAATACACAAAAGTTGCTATGACAACCGTTTACTTACAGCACTAGTGCGGTAAATAAAACACTCGTCATGCCTGCCAGTTAAATGACCCTTTACAGGCCGGTATACACACATCGAAAGTACTTAGTTACTTTGTAGTGAGTATGACAAAAAAGAATGTACTGAAACTGTATAATTAAATACTAAAACAAAATCAGTCATCAATAATTTATTAATAGAAAATGTGTTTTCTTATCGGTTCAACGTAACGCTAGCCGCTAATTATAACTCTCCGTCTCCATCTATGCCGCTAATGTAAAAATATCAAAAAAAACTTTTTAAGAAAAAAAACCTCCTTCAAAAAACCACTAAAAAGAGGAAAATAATGAAATTTTGAGGTCTGTGCCAATTTAATAAAATATGAAGTCGGTTAAAAAGTATATTATAGTGATTACCTAATATCTTCTTTTTAACCAACTTCATATTTTATTAAATTGGCACAGACCTCAAAATTTCATTATTTTCCTCTTTTTTGTGGTTTTTTGAAGGAGGTTTTTTTTTTGTTAAAAAGTTTTTTATTTTTTACTTTTTAGTGTCAATAAGTGACATTTACCTTAAAAGAATCACACGCCGTTACTCACTTTTATTAAACCGACTTTCTTACGCTATCTGATATGTCAAAAAGTGACATTTACCTTAAAGAATCACACGCCGTTACTGACTTTTATTAAAATCAGCCGAACTACTGAACCGATTTTGATGAAATTTCTATGGGACCAATCTGAGAGTATAACCTTTCAAATAAAAAAAAAATTCAAAATCGGTTTATAAATGATTGAGTTATGAGGTAACAAACATAAAAAAAAAATACAACCGAATTGAGAACCACCTCCTTTTTTGAAGCGGAAACTCAATGTGATTGATATTCATAATTTATTATTAAATATCAATGCATTTTCTAGTTCCTATTATATAATAAACTAAAAATAGAACATAGTTTTTTTTAAATAATTGTACAATGTCAATAGAAGAAATACATCGGTTTGTGAATATTATAACACAATTATCAGTGGCGGCGATAAAGATTTGGGCCCCTCTATAAAAAATTGTTGTGGACCCTCTGTTTAGACCAAAATTAAATATATGAACTGGAGCGTTGGAGTTGAACTAGGTGCCTTTCAAGTTTCTGAAATTCGTAAAATGTAACTTTATTGGTTATAATATAATTATGTTCCTTTCAAAAATAAAGTCATTTTTGCTAACTCATTACATCCATATTTAAGTATAGCCGAGTACAACGACGCACCGGTACGGTACACCGACTAACTCTTACTTATCATTCTGTTCTACCGCCGTGTACCACTTACCAGTATGTGTCCAATATTGAGGGTTTGTAGAAAGTCGGTGGTTGAGTCAGAGTGGGTACCAACTGTGACCAGTGGCCACGAGGCACGAGCTTCAGCGACATAAAGTGAATTATGTACCCAATGGTCGACCATGTCGCGCGTATCGTCGCGAACAGGTTAAATAAAAAAGCAAAGGATAATTTTCCGATTTGATTTGGGGCTTCCCCGCGCCATGAAGACCGCGGAAACCTTATCGCCGCTACTGACAATTAATATAAAACTATAACAGATGCATCGTACGGATTCGCCCGAGTGCACTAATTTATAATTAATTAATACGTTACTCACTCGCTTCGCTTGTTCGCTCAACTTTATAACTGCCCGCGACTTATTATTATTATTGGGTACCTATGAAATATTATATTTCATACCGCTAATTTGCACCCCGGCGAACGCGTACAGCTATAAGTATAGACCTAAAAATCTTCCTCAAGAAATAAGCTATCGAATTTTAAAAACCGCATTCAAATCTGTTTAGTAAATCGGATTTTCATTCAGGCGAAACCCGGCCGGACAGTTATTATTATAGACCTAAAACCTTCCCTAAGAAATAAGCTATGATTGTATCGAATGGTAAATACCGCATTCAATTATTAATCCCTTCAGACTTCCTTTTATACTATGTATAGATGAACAGCCAGAGACAATATGAACAGCTCTAAGCGCTACCCTTAGCAGTATTCCAAGAACTGAGGTTCTCAATCCTTGGAATACTGCTAAGTTTAAAATTAGAATTATTGCTATCGTTTCAGATATTTAAAAACATTACATACACAAAAAACAGACGAGGGATATTTTAGCATATCGATTTTGTGAGCATACTGATTGAACACTGTGGGAACTTGTTTTATCTGCGTGTTAATCCGGCTTTATTTAATCATTGTTATCACACATAAATTCCAGTACAATTTGGCGGCACAACATGAACTGAAAACTTCGACAATATTCCGTTCGATGTCACCAACTGTGAATTAAATTGTTGGAAAGAATCTCTTAAACAAACAGTGCTAAGCGACATCATACACAATTTTTGTAAACTACTAACTTTACAAATTGAACTCCTCTAGAGGTTCGTTCGTACTTCGTATTGGTTCGACTGCAAAACATTATGACAACAGTATTTTTTTAAATTTTAGTCAACGGGAAAAAACAATCACCGAAAGTATATTGGTATTTTGTATAATGTACAATGTACATTAGGAGTGGGCGTTATTTAACGTAATCAGTTTTAAAAACTGCTTATAAGATAGATAACCAAATACGCAGTTTCTGCTTTCTGGTGTCACGAGCCCACGACTCACAAAAACTAGTTGTAGTTATTTTCCGTAAGCAGTTTTTTCGACGCAACGCACAGTAGTACACAGTTGCACATTTGCACAGTGCAGTGTGCAACTGTTCCAACTACGTTCGTTTCTTCTTGTGCAGCTGCACAAGAAGAAAAGAACGTAGTTGACAAAAACTAGTTATTTTCCGTACCAGTTATTTCGACACAACGCTTTACTGACTTTGAATGCTTTATATTCAATACAGTGTTTTTTATATATTCACTAGTGTTTGTTGTTAAAGAATATTTTGGCGCTGTAATTAAGTTTGTTTATACATTATATTCTTATTAGGTAGTTGACGAATGTTTGGCATCTGTGTTGTGTAACTGATTTACTTCGTAAATAATAATAGAATGTATGCATGAAAATTGTTTTTTCGTTATATTAATAGAGTAGTAAATTGTGAACAAAATGACACATCAGTTACTTCATTCTGATTTCAAATAAGCTCAAAAATAAGTTTTCAAATAATATGTAAGCCCCGCCCGCTAAAAAGCGTTTTTGCTCGTGACGTCATGATACATGGAAGTATAGAGGACGTGCTTATATCTACTAATCTAAAAACCAAGAAACAAACTGTTGAAAAATACTGTTTTGTGCCTATTGTAAACAAGTTTCTAATTTCTATGGCAACAGGCACTCGACATGCACGTTGACGTCACACGCCGTTTTTGATTTTTAGAAATTTATTCATGTTTCAAAAAATTATTGCATTTTAACGAATCAATCAATGTTTCCCAGATTTTAAAGTTGTGTTCAAATTGACGTATATTTTCGTGCTACGAAATAAAAATGAGATAAAAAAATTCACGCATATAAGTACCTACCCTATTATTTACGAATTGTTTACACTTTTATTATTTACAAATTGCAATGAATAAATTATTAATTCATTGTAAATAATAAAAGTGTAAACAATTAACTATAAATAAATAGTAACTGTTTATTCATTATTGTATAGACTATCGGTATTGATTAAGTTAGGTGAAAAAACAATGGCTCGTAACAATTCGAAGCATTCAAGCGTTCTATGGGAATTTTTTCAAAAATTGGACAATAGTGATAAAAAAGCTAAATGCAAAACATGTTATGAAGTGTACAGTTACAAGACATCTACAGCGAATTTAAAAGCGCATCTAAAACGGAAACACCTCGATGCCTTCGAAAGAGTCTCATCTGCTCAAACAAGGGCGAAGTCTCTAGCTGCAAATTGTGGTGAGGATGTCGCTGAGCAGCATGCAGCTGATGTCAGCCTGTACTACTCTCGATTTCGAATTGCAATGGTGCTTTTGCCTCGACCTCTACTACTAAAATCCCTGGAACAACTGATTCTGATACAGGTACTATACGGTTATACCTAAACATTCATAATATACTAAAAACCAAATCTATTTGAAATCACCAGATCTGGTTACTTTGTTAACTGTTTTGTTGTAACAATTACAACAAAATAGTAACCAGGTCTGGTGATTTCAAATAGACTCGGTTTTTAGTATACTATACATACAACTTATTTTAGTTTTGGACAAAAATCACATTTTGCAAATAAAATTTTAAAATAAAGTCAAACAAAAAGAGTGCGACATTTTTCTCACATGTTTGCGTAATATGTTTTAAATTACCTCACAAAAATATAAGTTAGGTAGTAATAATTTTTATTAATTAATGTCTAGTGACTGTCCGTTTGCACAGATATAATATAATTTTGAAGTGCGCACATATACACGACCGTTCCGAATTTGCGTATCTTCTAATAAAATCTAATTGAATAATAATACATTTTTTTGAAAATTTGGATTTTGGACTCTGACAATATAGTAAAGAGCTAAACACTTGATTTTAGCAAGGCTCATTTTACTATATCTCATCCCTTATTATGGCGTAGTAGGCATGCGGATGGTCTGATTGGCGGGCAAGGGCGTAGCCAGGATATTGAGCTGGGGGGAAAAGCGAGGTGACGGGGGGAGAGAATTGGACCCTCGGGGCCGCACCGCGCAGTTCCCGTGGTTAGCGCTGCAGACGATTTTTTTTTAATTTGGTAGGTTTGCCGCTTGGACCTCCCAAAGCCTCCTTGAGGTAACCACTGACTGTAATACTTAGGAGTTAGGACTAATAAGTAAGTAACTATATAAAAATGAAGATTATTTGAGCCTGGGAAATTAATGATCAAATTCATGTATATTTTAAAAAATTTAATATGAAATGTTATGTACATGTACAATTAATGGATTTTTCTCATTTCAGGGGGGGGCGTGTCCTCCCTTGCCCCTTTTGGCTACGCTCTTGCTGGCGGGAAACATTGCGTTTACCTGTGGGAGTAACGGCTATTTGGGATCTGTCAAGTGTCAAATGCGAGGGGAAAAAAATCATTTTTTAGTTATTTTAGCAAAGCTGAGATTTTAATGTTATTCTTTAGCTATCAGACAAGCCCTAATGAATGTGCCAGATAGTGCCGGACTTAAAGACCCAGGGCCCCTAGGCACTTGGCATTTGGGGCCCCCCCATCTCGAAGCCATTTTGGAAATTTAGCGAATTAAATGCACTGGTACAGAATATATAATTTTTAATCGAGTTTAATTAATCAAATCAAAATACAGAAGATCTGTAAGGTAGTTTACGGTATTATTATAATTAACCAAAAATAATATCGTTTCAAGACTTGTAAGTTAATATTTTCGATAAAGCTTTTTGATAAGGCAAGCCAAGCTTTTGAGCTTATATGAAGGTTCCGCCTAGGCCCTAGGCTGACTGGGCCCCTAGGCCGGGACCTTGTGGGCCTAGGCGGAAATCCGGCACTGGTGCCAGACAGAAACTCCGCTGCTAAATTAATGCCAGACCGATTTGAGTTTAGCTGAGAACTAGTGTAGGTATTAAGAGTAGTACAGTCGATAGCAAACTAGCGGTGAGAAAGAGAATAGGTAAACAATAATAAAATTAGTTTATTGAGTAGTATTAAATACGTCGTATTAGGTCAATAAAAAAAGTCAATGCAACGATTTATTTTGGAATTTCAAAAAATATATTTTTTGTTACACTTACTCAGAAAATTTAATTTTCGAGTGCTACAGACAACGCTCCAATTAAAACCCTTTTATAAAATACCGCTTTACCTAATTACAAACTACTCGAAATTAATTTAAAAATAACATAAAGTCGTCTTCGATAAAATAGCAAGTCCCAATTTTACGCGATTCATAAAAAATAGTCATTCGGTTTTGGACCCTTAGGATGTGGTAAACTGAGTCACTCAACTGACTCAACGACTGAGTCCATAATAATCCGAACATGACTTCATTAGACTCAAAATATTACAATAAATATTTTCTTATTGGTTTATTTTTATTGTTTTTATTAATTAGTAATTAGTATAGTTTACAACACGTATTTTATAGATTTCGCGTAAATCAATCCTCTGATTTGTATGGCTATACTAATTAAACTAGATAGATAATACTCGTAGATTCATAATGACCTCAGTTGTCAAGCATCTATAATCTATAATATTTCTCTCTTGCTCAGTTAGTTGTTCAATTTTTCATAATATAAGCAAAAAAATAATGTTATACAGGTGTAGCTGAAATTAGTGATGTACGCACTGTTGAAAACTGCAATTTTGATTCAGCTTCATCGATCGCACATTCATTTATTTCCGAAAAACAGATGAATTTAAAATATGAAGAACCTGAAGAATTTAAACACTTAAATGTCCACCAATTGAAGCGTGTATGTCTCATAAAACAAATTCAAGCTGCCGAGGAAAATAAGAGAGCTGCTGAAGCACAAAAGAGGGCTGCCGCGGCACAAGAAAAAACTGCTTTACGAATGGAGAAATATTACAAGTCAAAAAGTCAATATGAATTCACCTAACAGTAAAATGTTTTCATACATCATGCTTTTCTGAAGCTTGCTTAATAAATTTTAGCTTCTAATCCATAATACTTAATTGTAATTTTTCTACTGTTTCACGATGTAACTGTTTATCGTATAATATAGGTATACCATATTTAAAATATCTCAGTTATTTTACTAATTTTTTTAGTCATCCAGCTAAATAATTTGAAGAAATTTTTTTGAAATGGTTAAAATAGCTCACAATATATTATATCAATTACTTATTGCAATGCAAATTTAAATCTCCTTTAAACATTATAGGTCGCTAATTTTACGAAATTACCGCAGACACCAATCAGACAAACTATTAACATTGATATGTCACTGCAAAAGACTAATTATTAAGTTACACCGAATTCATAAAATTGAAAATGATTTTATAACAAATTTCTTGAAAATAATAATTGATGCGGCAAGCCAAAAGTGGAAAATAGCAGGAAATAAGTCGTGATAACAAAATAATCTTACCATAATTTCGGCGATACACCTTCACGGCGACGTTAAAGATAAATGGCGTAAAATCCTGTATGTGAGTGGTTCTCTGGCCCGCTCAAATCTGGTCGCAGCAGAACTCGATGTAGGTACCAGAATACAATGATTTTAAAACAGTTTGTACATAAATAATATCACTACAATATTTGCTAATTCGCGAATTATAGGTTCACCAAAAAGTACACAACGAGACAATATTCAGTTCTAAGTAGTCCACATGGTCGGAATAATTTAATATCTCCCGAACTAATTTTGGTAGGTATGGTCTGAAAAAATAAGATTGCACTCCATATTGACTAACGACATAACTTTACACATAATTCACAAAAAACAAATTTAAAAATAATGAATGTTTTAACAGGTATATAATGTTTTTAATATAACTTTCACAATAAACAGCAATCACCAATGTTCATTATTCACTAGTCTCGTTAAAATTAACAGAATCCGACTACATCAAAATCTTGTCAAATCAGGCATTTATCATAAAAATTATTCCAGTATTACGTATACTTAAATTATTTAGGGGCATTATATAATAGTGCATTTGATGATACAAAAATCACAAGCGGCTCGTGACAATATAGATAGGTAGGTACCTAATAATTACAATTTTCTGGTTCTCAGTACAGATAATCTCGAAAACAAGATGATACTGATTTTTTCTAATAACAAGTGTTAAATATGGTCAGGGCCATTCCTAGGATGGTCAGCGCCCATGTGCAAGATTGAAATTGGGCGCGCCCCCAAGCCCAGGTAATTTCTGTTCTATAGTAAATTAAAAAAAAATTTACATTATAATAATATATTAATTAAATTAATATATTAAATTAATATATTAATTAAAGAAATTAATAACTTGAAAGATGAAAATAATAAATTAGTGGATAAAATTAATGATATGTGCAAATTACAACATGTTGATACACCAGTGGTGTCGTATAATATAAATGCTGAAAACGAAAAACCAGTTAAAGAAATAAAAAATTATAAGGGTGAGAATAATAAAAACAATAATAATCAAAATATCAAACAAGTGAAGAGTGTAGAAAATAAAGCAAATAAAGAAGATGAAAATTTAGGTGATAATATGGACATTGTCAGTACAGAAAATAATGAGGAACCATTTCGTATGGTCAGCAGAAGAAAACGACAAAGAATTGAACCTGTCGTGGGAACCAATAATGATAATCCAGAATTTACCAGTACCCCAAAGAAAACCTGGCTCTTTGTAGGACGAGTGAATCCATCAGTGACGGAAGATACAGTACGCAAATATTTGGAAAGCAAATGTCCTAATTACAACTTTGAAATAGAAAAACTGAATACTCGTGGAAACTCTGGAGCATTCAAGATTGGTGCTAGTTTTGAACTACATGAGATTATGAATAAAGCTGAATTTTGGCCCGCGGGGGTTGTGATAACGCGTTTTAAATTTTTTCGTAGACAAGACAGAAATCAACAATTCAGTGAGTGATCAAATTGCAGACAGCTCAGTTAAACATGTCCCTGGTATTAATAATAAAAAACTTACTATTTTGCACCAAAATGTACAATGCATAAACAATAAAATAGAATTATTAGAAGTAATTACGATTAGGGAATCATTAGACATACTGTGTATCTCTGAACACTGGCAAAAGGAGTTATCTCTAAGTGCAATAAAAATACAGAATTATAATTTGATAGCAAAATTTTGTCGTCAACAATATTTACATGGGGGTGTTGCTGTATACCTTAAAAATTCGACTGATGACCAGTCCTATACTTCCCACCTAGTAAATATTTGCAAAAAATAAACACTCTTTTTTTTTATTCTTTGACTAGGCCCAAATAACCTTAGCTGTTGGTGGTCTTTAAAACACAATTTAATTTTTATTCTTTGAAAAAAGCATGGCCCTCTTTTTTGTTTGGTGATCTACTGATGGCTAACTTAATATAGCAAAAATCATGGTTACCTTGATTTACGTACAATTTTTATTTTTTTTAGTAAAATATTTTTTTTCTCGAAAACTATACATTTTAGAGAAAAAAAATATTTACATTTTTTTCATATTATAACATCTAGAATTCATTTATATTTTTTTTTACCTATGTTAATACGTGACATTGAGGACGTTTTTTTGAATATCTCAGGATCCACTGAACCGATTTGACTCAAAATCTAATCAGATCTAAGTTAAAGGCTGATAAACACAATAGAACAATCGGCATGCCCGTATGTTGTTCCGTTCTTAAGATATCGAAGGCGAAAAATTGACCACATACACACACACACACATACATACACACATACACACACACATACACACACACACACACACATACAGACATCAGTCAGAAAATGATCTTAAACGATTGCTAGGGTCTCAAAACGTGAAAATCTGTTAAAATCTCGAAATATTGTTTTCGGACTGAATCCATTACTTCCCTACCATAGTAGAGGTGGGAAGTAAAAATAATGTAGATGTCAACTACAGTGAACTAAATCTAAAAAAATATTGTTCAGAAAAAGAGTTTGAGTGTTGTGGAGTAAATTTTAAAATAAAAAATGAGAAATTTTACTTGGTTGTCGTTTACCGGCCACCTACAGGTAACTTTTCAAAGTTTATTGAAAAAATAACTGAGCTGTTTGAGTATCTTAGTCCTGACAAAAATAATATAGTTTTATGTGGAGATTTTAACTTAAATATTCTTATCGATAATCTTCAAGTTAGACAATTTTATGATATTTTAAATTCTTTTAAGTGTAAAATAATTAACAAAGAACCCAGTAGACTTTGCTCCGCTACTGCAACATGTTTAGATTATTTTATTTTAAATGACAGTTTTAAATTTGAACGTGTTTCAACTGTTGAATTTAATTTATCCGATCATAAGGCACAAATTTTAGAATTTGAATATAATATAGAAATAATTAAGAAACCTATCGTTTACACATATAAAAGACTATATACAGATGAAAATATATCAAATATGCAAATGCTGTTATCTAAAATAAACTGGAACGAGGTATTACCTCTAAGTGATATCAATCAAATGTTTAATAGATATTGGGATGAATTTATATATTGTTTTAATGTAAGCTTTCCATGCATTAAAGTTAGTAATATAGTGCATAAAAAAGGCGAAAAAAACTGGGTAACAGAACAAATTATTGAGCAAAGTAAACAGCTAAAAATGCTATTCCAAATAAAAGGTGATAACATTTCTTTGAATGATCATTATAAATTGCTAAAAAATAAACATAAGATTGATATCACTGAGGCTAAGAGCAGGTTTTATAATGAGGCAAAAATAAATACAGATAACAAGTCAAAATATATCTGGTCAAATTTGAACAAATTTTTAAAAAGAGAAAATAATGCAAATGATGAATTAATTATAGATTACAATGGCAGTAAAATCAGAAAGATATTGTAAACATTTTCGCAGAATATTTTGAGTCAGTTGTTCCAAATAAACTAGGGGATCATTTTGCAAATAATGTATCAAAAAAATGCACAGTTTCTAATAATAGTCAACCACATAGTATATACCTGTATCCTGTTAGTACTTCAGAAGTTAACAGCGTCATTAAATCATTACCAAATAAACATACGGCAGGGTTCGATGAAGTTCCAAGCATTGTTTTAAAAAGTTCTTTTGAATATATTGGAAACATTCTGACAATAATTATTAATTTAATATTTGATTGCGCTACGTTCCCAGACAAATTAAAAAATTCAGAAATAAAGCCAATACATAAAAAAGATAGTGTTTACGAATTAAAAAACTACAGGCCGATATCACTGTTGTCAACTCATGCAAAGCTTGTTGAAAAAATTTTATATAATAGACTGTCTGATTTCTTTGACACATATAAAGTATTACACCCTTGTCAACATGGCTTTAGAAAGAACCACTCAACAACTACAGCATGTTTATCATTTAGTAATTTTGTAAGCAAACAATTGGATGAAAATAATATTGTAATTGGGTTATTTTTGACTTAAGTGCCGCTTTCGACACGGTTAATCATTCGTTTCTTTTACAGAAGCTTCTAGCAATGGGAATCAGAGGGCAGGCTAATGATCTGATTAAGTCTTATTTACAAAATCGATGTATGCAAATAAATATTAAAAATGTAAAATCATCAAAAAAAGAAATTAATGTTGGGGTCCCGCAGGGAAGTAATTTGGGACCATTACTATTTTTATGTTATGTTAACGATTTGCCGGATTACATAACAACAGAATCAGTAATCACGTATGCTGACGATATAGCCGTGTTGATAGCGGCACATTCATTCGATGAAGCTGTAACTAAAGTAAATAGTGTTACTGAGCAATTATCTGAATATTGTCAAAAAAATCAAATAATCATTAATATAGAAAAAACTAGCTGTGTGCAGTTCAGGATCAGAGGTCCCGTGACTGTTGGTAGCTTATTTACTACAAATTGCAATGCTGATATACAATTAAAACAATCTGTCAAATTTTTAGGACTACACATTGATGATACATTAAAATGGGTAACTCAAATTAATAACATATGTAAAAAATTGAATTTTTATTATTATTTACTTAAACAGATGAGATCTGTGTATAACAGAGACACATTACTAACATTTTATCATGCATTTGTAGTAAATACTATCAAATATACCATTCTTATTTGGGGAATGTCAGGAGATAGACACAGAATTTTTGTTTTGCAAAAAAGAATTTTAAGATTAATTTTCAATTTAAAATTTAGAGATTCGTGTCGAAATCTATTTAAAGAAAACAAGCTACTAACTTTTTACGGAATTTTTGCTCATGAGCTGCTCACAGTTATGCATTCTAATAAGTATTTTTTTGAAGATAATAAACAAAAACTATATAATACCCGCAACAACAATATTGTTTTAAAGCATAACACGACATTTTTTGAAAAAAGTCGTATCTATATCGGCTATAAAATTTTTTACAAATTGCCAGATGAAATAAAAATCATAAATAAAACAGAATATTTTAAAAATAAATTAAAAAAACATTTTTGTAATACTGTGCCTTATGATTTAAAGGATCTTTTTTAATATGTATGTATATTTTCCTGACGTTTGTATCCACATTAGTGGCTTTTCAATAAAAAATTATTATTATTATTATTATTATGTGATAATATGAAACTCTGCCACCTGTTCGTAATACTACCAAACTTAGTCTAACAATCAGAATTTATGAAATTTTAAGTTATTTTTCACATTAAATTAATTTTTATTATATTTATTTTTTCTCGGCGCCTGTTTGGCGCCCTTTCCTGCGCCGCCCCCTTTCACACCTGGCACGGCACGGTCCTGAATATACAAAATGTACCATTGTATCTACCTATATATTATTAATTAAAAATTAATTTTACAAAATTGGTGAATTAATGATTAGTAATCATTTAAAAACTACTAATACAATCCCCCCCTATCTCCAATAGTCAACTTTTTTTTTATTCTGACTTTGGACTACGTCGCGGGCACACAAGGTTTATAACTATGACAAATTTCAAATCGATAGCATAATATGTAGTTCCTGAGAAAATCGACTGACATACAGACAGACAATGAAGTCTCACCATAGGGGTTTCTTTTTTTACCATTTTGGTGCGGGACCCTAAAAATAACATAAGGAATAATTTATTTATGAATGGGTAATGGAATTTCCGGGCGGTTTATCATAGTAAAACCATAAGAAAAACACCTGTTCCTGGTTGTAAATATAAATTTAGGTCATCAGGTGGCCTTACTTTATGAATGAAACCTAGCTGTCAAACAAAATAGGGTTAGCAAAATTGATTCACAATTGCAACTCAAATGTTTTTTAATAGGAATTCTGCTGAATTTAGAATACAGAAAACCTGATTTTTGTGCCAGTTCGATAAATTTTACACATTAAAATTGAAATTATAATAAAAAAATTTACGATGATTCGAATTATATACATGCAAACGTTTCTTGAACGTCACTGGATTTGTAGAACGTTTGAATAGATTTCTATTGGTCTGTACGGTACGGCGTCGTAGCTAGGTAGCTAGGGCCTGACAACCGGGGCCCGCGCCAGGGACGCTAACTCCAATAGGGCGCAATCAGCGATGCGAATATGATTATTTTCAATCAAAGAGCGCCAGGGGCGCCGATGATCCTAGCTACGACGCTGGCCATCGCTGTTACATTATTGGCCGAGGTTAAAACCATGATGGATCCCAATAACACGACTCCTACCTTATTAACGACATTTAACAGTTACAATGAATGTTCAAATTTTTAGAAAATTAAAATTACTTCTAAAAATTGTTTACCTTGATTTGTGTAAGAGCGTTTTAAAAAAATTTCAAGTTCTTTAACAGTTAACTGTGTCCAATGCCTATTTGAATTCTTCAATATCCGAGCGTCTATACTCTAGTCTATAGTATATTATAGACGCTCGATAGCTCGACATTGAAGTCAGTAGCTTGTTTGATATAAATAATGATACAGAGTAAATGCTTAACAATTATTTTATTAACAAAGTACACAGCAATGTAAAATAAATTACATAATATTTAAGTATAAATTCGGAAAATTCTGCATGAATAATAATCTTGGAGTAACTAGCATCATTAGAATATATTGCGACTAACTAGTAACCTTATATAAAAATATCATTATTAAAAATTGTTTAAACAATTAGTAACACCAAACTATGATTTTATAACTTTTAAAATTGTGTTTTAAAAAAAATTTATAAAATTTAATTAAATTTTAATTCGTTATAACGTGCATATTTTGTTGATGTCCGTCTTGGACTTCCTGTGTTTTAACACGACGCGTTTTAACAGCGAGTTGCTATCTTCAGGTGTGGTTAAATTTTTTTAAAAATTACACATTGAGTATCCGTAACACGTTATAATATTAAATTTTATTTTATTTGCAGTAAAGGTAAACACATGGACACCCTCGAAGAATATGAAATATATAAAGCCACAAAATTCGACAATACCAACATTCTGAATGACAAACTAACGTTAAAATCGAACATAATATACGACACAATAATTAACAACATACAAACACCCAATACTCATTAATCGTCCACATAAATACACCCACACTCACACGTCCATTTCATCTACCTACTATACAAATCATAAAATTTCGAAATTTAAATCAGTACTCCACAATCCACTACATAATACGCATGTGCTTAATATTATAACGTGTTACGGATACTCAATGTGTAATTTTTGAAAAAATTTAACTACACCTGAAGATAACAACTCGTTGCTGAAACGCGTCGTGTTAAAACACAGGAAGTCACAAGACGGACATCAAAAAATACAAGGTATTTCTAATACTTCATAATATTCACATAGTGACTTGGAGACCCAACACTCTAAAAATGTATCATATTTTGTTGGTATAAATGAATATATTTTCGCGAAACAGATTAAAATATAAAAACAATTGAGGGGATTTCAGACAAATTTTTTTTAAGCACTCGTTTACAATAAGCCGCAGATGCAACGCACGAAGCAATACTTTTGGTACGAGCTACTATCTACTTAACTGGGCTGACCATACATCCCGTATTCAACGGGACAGTATCGTTTTTTGCTAGTCTTGTCTCCTTTCAAGCTTGGTTTTGTTATAGGCTCAAAAGGTGTGAATAATTTTAAGAGGCTTGCTAAAAAATAAAAATCTCATGAAGTAGTCATTCGTGTAACCACTAATCTGTTAAAGATTGAAAATATTTCTTGGAGAATAAGGAATTTTGCGAAATTTTTACAAAAATAAACAATTTTTAAAAGGTAATAACTGAGTTGTCCTATTCTTCAAGAAATATTTTCAATCAACCAAAAAATTGACAAGAATCAAAACAATAATGTTCAATATTCTTATAAAACATTTTGTTGGATTTTTTTCTAATTTTTTTCGAACATTTCATCTCCTCGTTATATTACCTCAGCCCGCAGGGAATTATTGTCAGCCTAAAACGCATGAGAAATGGAGAGCTAGGGAATTCAATTATAATATGAAGAATGTATATTTCGTTATTAAATATTAAATAAAAGAGTATCACACTGTAAAAATCGCTGATATAATAAAATAAATCTGTATATTGTAATATTTTAGTGATTTTTAAAACTTCACTATTAATATTACCTATAGTATTCGCTGATTAGAAATAACAAATAGATTAATGTATAATATTAATATTTACATTTCTAACTGTCAATGATAAGCCATTTTTCTGAAAGTTGTTCCACTTGCTTTGTCACCATTGGATTCCGGATTCTAATTCGCACTTCCAATTTACCGCCAATTGATTTTCTACCTTCCATTAACTGTAATAAGAATCAATTTGCTCTATTAGGCTACAAACAAATCTAGCTGGTAAGGGCCAACATACACATGCTACTTTTTGTATCATTGTGCGATTAAGTCGCTTGTAGATTGTCAGATGCAGCTACAAACAGCGCACGGCCGCACACTATTCGTTGCAATACACAACTGACGTGTCACGAACGCGCGATTGTCGAATGAGAAACATATGTATCGATCGCTAAATCGAACGCATGTTGTTGCCAAATCGCGCGATCGAACTATAAATTTCGAGTAGCAGAGAAATCATCAGAATCGTGATGCAGCTGCTAAATCGCGCGTTTTTGCTACATAAATAGAATGTGTGCTGGCCCTAATTAATTGCGTCATTTGAAACCATACAAGAAATATGTCTTTGGGCGAAAATGTACAGTAAGTAGAAAGGGGCGCCGTTGAAAATCCCTAGGACCAATGCTATATATTACAACTGAAGTACGGTCAAACGCATATATTAACAGTTATACTATCAAATGACTCCGTTTGGTTTGGTGGTTCAAAGATTTATAAATGCAGAAGTTATTGCGAAAACAAGCACATAACTTAGTTACTTAGTATATTGTTTTATTTGAATTTGAGTCAACAATATGATAAAAACGACAAAGCGAGCCTCCACTTACTGCCCCCTACCCCCTGGTTGACATACTTATTAATGTGACCAAAATTGTATTCTTGGATTCCTGCCCTAGCACTGGTCTTCCAAGTTGGGCAGGAAATCCTCTAATTTTTGTAAAACATTTGTTTATTTTGTATATTTTTTTTTTTACTGAGGAAATAAATAATTTGAATTTGAATTTGTTCGACATTGGTGGGTAGGTCTTCTAAATTTCTTTACATTGAAATTTCTGAACTAAAAAACGAGAAGGGGGCGAGATCTACTGTTCACAAAAACACAAGTGATATTATAAATAAGATTTACTTACATCGAATGAGTCGTGTAATTCACAGTTAGTTTCTAACGGCTGCAGTTTGACATTCACGGTGCCGATCAAAGAATCGCTCCTGAATAGACCGCTGCAACAACAATCCCACGTGCTAGCACACCACGCTGTCGCAGGGCAACTAGCACAACACACATACATCGAACTTATTGGCTAATGGTTAAAGCCTGTTAGTTCATGATCATTGAAGACGACAGAATATGAAGAGATAAGATACAATATAGATACGTATAAGTGAAATTTTAATAGACGCTAATGATTTCAGTTGTCGAGAGAATATAATCTACAATCTCTTTCTCTCTCTCTCTGAAATTTTTCCACACAGTTCTGTATTTTCGAATTTTAACCATCACCTGTTTTGTATGTGTGCTTTAAATAATGTTATTTTATATTTATGTACAAACAGTTAGTTTATTTCTACGTCTAATAAACACAAAAATACTAAAAGAACAATAGAATTAAACAAAATTGTACGGGATGAATACAACTTACTAGGTATGGAATTTGTCAAACTGTATTAATTTTGTAGAATATAAGTTGTGAATAAAATTTTAAAACATGCCTATTTTTATGAAACTTATAAATTTTTTACACAATATTGGTAGTTTTCACAAAAATAAATCAAGGTAAAATTCAAACAACAGAAATTTGTGTACCGTTAACACATTTATTAATTATAAGTGTAGACTGTGGGAGTTTTTCCATAAACCATAAAAAAGGCTAGATATTTAAAGGTATACAGAATGTAAATGGTTTTACTGAACATAGGGCAAATAACATTGAGAACATTTACATTTTGTTGCTATGGAAAATAGGGTACATGCCAGTGGACAGTGATCAATATAAAACTTTGTTATACTATGAAAGTTTATGCTCTAAAATATTTATTAGAATTTTTATTTTTGTTAATTAAGTTTCGTAAACATATTTAAATTATTAAATAAAATCATGATTTTTAATCTATTTGTCACGTGACTTAAAACACCGCGTGACGTCAATTTTAAGTAAAAAATACATGTATTCATAGCAACGCAGCTTAGATTGTTTACATAGGTATAAAACGGTACTTTTCACACTCTGTTTCTGGGTCTTTAAATAATATTTGTAGCTAATATAAACGAACTTTCATAAAATTATAACGTCATATTTGAGTAGAGCAAAAACGATTTTTAGTGGGCGGGGCTAACATAAATATTTCAAAAATTATTTTTGAACTTATTTGAAATCAGAATCTGAATGAAGTGATTTAGGTGTCATTTTGTTCATAATTTACTGCTCTATTAATATAACACAAAAAAATTTTAGTCATCTACCCTATTGTTTAAAAAATTCATTGTACTTTTTCCTGTATACCTATTTACATTAGATCTTATGGCACATAGCCTACTATAAAATAATGTTCTCAATGTTATTTTCTCTATGTTCAGTAAAACCGTTTACACACTGTATAATGAGAATGGTTTGCCAAATTTCCAAGAGAAAGAATTGAAGTTAGTCACTAAAACAAAAGTACAATAGGTACACAATTTATAACTAATATTTTAAAGTTTTTAATGCCACCTGTTTCCAAGCATATCTGGGCTTGGTTTCACTTGATATTTCAATATTTATTATTGTTTAACAGTAACTGGACTATCCGTAATTTTATAAAAAATATTATTATAAACTGACGCTGGGTTGCAGAACGCATTGTCAGAAAATTTGATTGGACAATGAACTTAGATGGTGATCATATAATTACATTTTTTATATATGCCAGGAAGAGTCTAATGTCGTTGTTAAACTCTTTTTTATGTAGAACATTAGTTGTAGCTAGTCAATGAAAAATAAATCACAAATCTACATAGAAAAAGATCGCTTTCAAGCTAAATTTTGATCAAAATACGTAGAAAAATATTATTTGGAAAAAAAATTGTACAAAAAACAGGTTAAATACATGTACAGCGTACACAGTTTTAAAAAAAATATCGTTTCAATCGATCAATTATTTTTCTAGCACCGTCGATTTAATATTCTACAACGCTTTTCTTATGGTCACAATCTGAGGTCCTTGTCGACCTATATTTTCTGACAATGCTTTCTGCAACCCAGCACGAAAATATCAGTGATACTTTTTCTGTTGTTTAGATTAGAACTTGGAAAGTGGAAGTATGTATTTAATGAACTAATAAAATGAGACATGCATATTAATAAAAATATCTAATCGTTATTAATTATCCTTAATAAATTGTAATTCTTTCAATTAATTATTGTCTCCAGACACATAATTAGATAATTAAACAAGCAACTCTGCATAAATTATTATAAAAAAACATGCTTCCATTAGAAATTAAAAAATATCTAAGAATTCAATAGATAATACTCACCCTCTGGAATACACTTCAAATTTTATAGCATGCCTTTTAAAAACTCTTTGACATGCTCTAGCGTTACGTTGAATTGGAATAGTAAATGTAGCACCATATTCAGGATTATTCGTATCTTTTACTAACGATGTTCTATCTCTGTATGGTTCTTCCTGTTTTAAAAATTACTGTATTATTTTTTAAATAAAATTGTTTCTTTCTAAGAACATTATCACAATGTTTAATATAACAAAAGAAAGAAAGAAATTATTCGCTTATATTATGAGACTCTGTTGTAGGCATGCTTACTAATTTTAATTTCAAACCACTGAGGTAAAAGATATAGATGAGACATAATACCGTATACAACCGCTTACACAAAATTGAAGCCAGGTTTAACGTCACAGGGCCGAGTAAACATGGCTGCAAAACACGGGATGGATTTGGAATATTATTCTCTTCTTTTTCTTACATATAAAATGAGGGCCGAGTTACAATGGCAACTGGCTTCACTTTCAAATGCTTATAATCCTTCTATATCTTTTACCTCAGTGTTTCAAACACAGTAAAGTGTAGGCTATTCTATACCAGTATATCACATTAAATACTAGAAACTCAACAAAATTAAAAATATTGACGTGTTACTTACTTGTGGGAATGGAAATTCGAATTTAACATAAGTGTCAATATCTTTCGGATTACTGCACGCATAATTTATTCCCCTAACAATAGTTAGTTCCATATCATTATCTGCTAACTCAGTGAAACTTTTAACAATAGCAAAGTTTTTTGTTTCGTAATGAAATTGTGGTGGTGTTGACACACCTGTACGTCTCGCGACTCGGATGATATCTAAATCGCGTGTTACAGATAATGCCAACTGTTCAAAACGATTAGTACCAGCTACATCTCCTAAGGCTTTATGATGATCACGGGTACTAAGACACATTTTCATTTGTTTTGTGAGTTGTTCTTCAAGACGAGCCATTACATCCATTATGCCCGAATCGTCTTCTTCACATTCTTGACCCATAACCATTTCGTACCTGCAATAAGTAAAACTCTTTCAAAAATCTAATAAAATAACTGACATTTATTAATAGGTAGGTACATATTAAACAAAGAAATCATCAAACAATAAATATCACAGAACATGAATAGGTACAAATAAAAAATATACATGGATTAAAAAAAAAAACATAATCAAGGAACATACTCATCTTCGAGCTGTGATCTTGCGGCAGCTGTTATAGGAACAGTGTTCATATCAACTGGTAAACCACAATTGGCAGCTTCAATTAATGGATCAAACTGTTTTGCTGTGCGCAAGAACTCTTTAGCTTGTTCTATTTCGCCTTTCTTTTTAGCGTTTATCGCCGCTTCTTTAAATTCTTTTTGTCTTGTCAAAAGTACTGCCAACTGTCTATCATTAAGTGTTGTTGAAGCTTGATTTCCCATTTTTCGAAGCGATGGTTTTGCTTTAGATGGACTAACTGATGGTTGATTCGCATCATCTCCCGATTTAATATCGGCAGGTGGTTCCCTTTTAGGTTCTGGAGGCGGAGGAGCAGGCTTGACGTCTTCACTTTTTACAGGAATTGGTCCATATCCTGGAGGAGTTGGTAATTCGTCTACCGCAATCGGCTTCCCAGCTTTGTGCAATTTAATAGCTTGTTCGTACTGTTTTACGATTCGGCCTAAACGACGCGCTTTACTTCCGTTGCCCTCATCTTTCGCAGCTTGCTCCGTACTCTTATATTTTTCTAATCGCTGCTCTAAAGCTTCTAGTACCGTACCTGCAGTTATTAGGGTTTCGTCTGGTAATTCATCAATTTTTGAAAGATCAATAGGTTGTTCAACTTGTGCTGGTGGGCTTGGATCATTACCAGATTTTTGAATTTCACACTCCTGTTTTTCGGAATTTGATGGGGCTGTTGAAGTTTCTGCTTCATCGCCAGGAGGTCCAGGCATTCGACTCAAATCAACTGGTTGTCCATTTTCAACGGCATTAATAACGGCATCAAACTGTTTTGCAATTTTTATGTATTTTACTGCTGTTACTGTGTCACCCGATTTTTTTGCACTTAAGGCTGCAATTTTATATTGGTTTTTACGTTGGTTCAACAATTCTAATAGTTTTATATTTTCAGGGCTTAGAGATGGTTTTTCAGATGATTCAGGTTCAGGTAAACTAGATGGTTCGGGTTGGATTTCAGGTGGCAACTCTGGTTCAGAACTAGTTTGTTCAGGTTGTGGGGGAGGAGGAGCAGGACGGACAGTTACGTTTGCACTAATAGCCGGAGGAATATCATCTTCATTAATTGGTCTTCCTGCTTTAGCTTGTTTCAATTGATCTTTAAGCGTTTTTATTCCTCTTCCACATCTTCTGGCTTTAGTACTTTCTCCTGCTTTTTTGGCATTTTCTTCTGCTATTATATACATTTTAATTCTTTCTTCTAAAAGTCCAACTAAATCTCCAGTAGATTTTTGTGCAGGTTGTGGTGGAGGCGCTTCTACAACAGGTTCGTTTTCCTCTTCTCCTACAATTTCACCTAGTTCACTTAAAAGTTCAGGATCATTTTCATCGTCTGACAGATCTTCATCTGATGGAATATCACGCATACTCGCAGCTACCATTGCGTCTAAATTTACATCGGGCTTCGGTTTTCTGACGGGTCTTTTTGGTTTGGTACCTGAACCAGACGTAATTGCTGCTAATTCTGCTTCCAGATCACTGTCATTATCATTATCATCATCGATACTTCCATTCATTGAATCAAAATCATTTGGAACATCAAAAAGCCCAAACTGAGAATAAAATAAATATAAAGTTGACGTCATATAGGTACCTCTAATAAAGGTTATTTGTTGGTTATTGTTAACAGAAAAATAAATACAATTTCATACCTGTGATAAACTTCTCCCTTCTCTGCTCCTTCGAGGTTTTTCAGCTTTCTTAAAACTGAACATGATTAAAATTTAAATACCTCTTAAAATTGCAAAATAGTACAAAATTCTATGCGTAAATTCCAACGATTTCCTATGATTCAAAACAGCTGATTCTTCCTTAACCTCAAAAGTTAAACTTCTGAAAAGTCATTTTGACAGTTGTAAACTCGTGAATCCGAATCGTGATTAAAGAATAAAGAGTGTTTTTAATAAATTAACTTCGAATTTAGAAAATACAGTTTAAAAACATTTTGAAATGAACGTAATACAATTTAATGTGTCTAGACAAATTCGTCAATTTCGTATAAGACGTCAATTAGGTATTTACTAGCCACAATCACATACTGCGTAATTAATTTGTAGGTAACATTTTACAGATTGGACACATGTCAGATACGAGATTCCACTCTCCCTCTGCGAACGTTTTTTGGGGAACTCCCTCACTATACCACCCTTTTTCACCCCACAGAAAAACGTCATTGCACCAACAGCCCCGCGAGGAACTCTGCACCCAGCGAAGATTCGTCTAAAAAATCACCAAAAATCGTGTCCCTTCTGTAGAATTTTACCTTAACTAAAATGGATAATAATTTTACTATGTTGTTTAGAATTTATACTACCATACTCGACAAAAGAGGAAAAAAAAGTTAGCAAACGAATGGAAGAATTTCAAAAAAAGCTGAGAGAAAAAGCTCCTTTAGGTAAATTGGATGAAATTGAAGGGAAGCATCCATACCAAGAACAAGAACCATTACCTGAATGGCCCGATAATACAAATCCACATACTGGTGAAGTGGGTGGTCCTCGAGGACCAGAACCCACTCGGTACGGTGACTGGGAACGAAAAGGAAGAGTTTCTGATTTCTGAAAAAAATGAATTTTAAATTCTACATTTTATTAGAAGTAAGATGAATTTGATTAAAAAAAATTTGAACGTATTTATCTTTAATTAAAGAATATTATTTATACATTATAGGTAGCTAAAATTCGTTTTGTTCTTTAACTGTATTTTAATGTATAATAAAATAATGGACTTAGTTTTAGACCGATTTTTTTGTTACAAAAAATGCTGTTATTTATGATCGATTTTTTATAGCATTAGCAATCACTTTCATTTTTTAAGCAGAGGCTGAATTTTTATGGTATTAAAAAAATTAACACCTTGACTGCCACGCCACTTTCGTGAACAGAAAACCGCTCCCGGATGCCACGGTGCGATAATGCATTTTTTGCATATTAATTAGACTTTGCTTCCCCACTGTATCTAAAAAAATTAAAAAAATCTTTTCTAATGCATGTGACTGGACTAATACAGACGCCCAGCGCCCATTATTTCATTGCAAATGTCACGAATTAATTCGACCAAGAACGAGGTAACTCGTGGGCGTCTACCAACAGAATAGCCAAATCGAGATAAATCGTTGTTGGCAGCAAACGAGTTAATAACAATAATTAATCAGGAACTATTGTATAGCCTTTTTCAAATTCAAACTAACTTTCAATGAATAGATAAATTAATATACAAGCCTATTTTTAATGAGAAAGTTAAGCTGTGGGCCGTTCTGCGCCACGTTTGAGTTTTCACGCCCCTTTTTTTGGGGCACGCTTTCCAGTTTGTGCACCTCTGCTTTAGAAAACGGCAAGCTAAATATTAATATAATTTGTCGCTTTTTTTGAAAACATCGAAACTTTAAAAATTCGGTATGCTTTAAAAATTGGCAGGTTATTTTATTATTGTAAAATACGCAATGGGCTAATAACCTTAACATTTTAAAAAATTTTATTTTCACATCATAGCAACTGTCTTCATTAATAAATATTCACAATGTGTAGGCAGTATTGCCTATCGGGTCTGACTTTAGTCACTTTATTCATTATGTTTTACATCTTTTTAACATCATAGTTCAGTTCAATTTCGAATTTACAGTAAAATTTACTTTGCGAAATGAGAAAAAATATTTATTGAACATATTAAATATTAATTATAGTATAATCTAAGTGCTTGATTTTTAAGCGTCTGTACTCTGTGGGAGTAAGTTAATAAAATAGGTATTCAAAGATTTTCACAGAATACTCAAATATCTAGAAGTACATACTCAGTCCAGTGGCGGTTGGCTTATAAGGGCTGCTGGGCTGCAGCACTGATAAATTTTTAACAGTTATCAAAAAATAAATATTAATAAATTATAATTAAAATTTAAAACGTTATAGGTAGATATCTATCTTATATTTTCAACTTAGACAATAATCATTAAATGATTAAATCGCTTCCGAATTTCGAATACCGCCCACAATTTAAATTCATACATGAAGTCAAAGCTCCGGGCGGAATAATTTATAGCCCGGTTTGTAACTCCGAACAACATACGAAAACACATGATGTGTACATAAAGCATTGAGAATAAACGTCGACTTCGGGTGGCCGAAGTTACAGCACATGCAGTGTACGGCGCGGCGCCACGACTAGCGACTAACCGGTACTGAGATTGCGCCAATCCTCAAGCACTTCACCCCCCGATCGCACTGTCGGATTGCAGACGTTAAAATAGACGTTTATTTGTTTTCTTCTGTTATTTGACTTGCATTTTTTCTGAATTAGTGATTAAATCTCCGGACTGATGATTAAATATTTCTGTCGCAGGAATATCTAATATAAAATCCGGAATATTATAATGTTCCTAGGAAAACTATAATTTTACTGATTTTAAAACTTACATTCTTTAATTCTAAAGTTATAGACAAATTTGTGAGTTACAACGATCGTCGCATGGACTTTATTTTCCGCCATTGATAAAATTAATGTATGCAATTGCAGTGGTATTTGGTACGTACTCATTTGATAATTTTTAACATAAATCGTCCGCTGAGCTTACGGAAAGTAAAATCATAAAAATTAAAAAATGTGACAAACGTTAGACAATCGCTCCGACAGAGCGCGCTTTATAAAAGCAGCGTATGGTCTTATTTTCTGTTAATTTTTCTACAGCCCATTCCTGTGAAAGGCCACGAACCGCCACTAGTACTGACATAATATAATATGGAGCTAAACGTTTTCTGTTTGTTCAAAGGGGGTACGTGCATGTGTCCCACTGCCTCTGGCTCCATGTACCGCAGCGTCATTCGTCAATGAATATAATAGTAATTTATGAAATAATGTTTAATTTACACTTACTTTTTTCTTTTAGTAGCTAAAAATACGATAACACTCACAGGAGAAAAATGTTGCTTGTATGAAGTTTTTCAATTTATTTATTTAAGGGTTATCTGGGTATAGTACCAACAGTGGCGAACTAAGGGTGGGGGGCGCCCCGGGCCTCTGATCCTGGGGGGCCTCCAAAACTCGAGAAGTCCTTCTTATTCAAATCCCAAACAAGACCAAAATATGTTTAGTAAGTAATAGGCAGTTTGGAGTTGGAGGCCCCGTACGTATACAAAATATAAACGTTTAGGATAGATATTTGATTTTTTTTTTGTCAGCCATTACATCTATATTATTCATTTTTTACGAAATTTACACTACAAATACATCAATTTCTAAGCAGAACGGGGGCCTCATTTAGTTCTGCCGCCCCGGGCCTCCGACGGGCTTAGTCCGCCACTGTGTACCAATTGACATTTTCAGTTTATTGTTATTTGACAATCCAATTGATAGGTATGTAATCAATTCAAAGTTCTCAGGGAACTGGGGCAGGGCCGTAACTAGAATCAAATTTTAAGTACAGTATTAGAAATTTGAAGTAGGACGCAAATTTACAAAAGGCGGGATATTGTACTGTATGTTATTTAACCAAATCTATTTGAAATCACCAGATCTCGTTACTTTGGTTACTGTTTTGTTGTAATTGTTACAACAAAACAATCACCAGATCTCGTTACTTTGTTAACTGTTTTGTTGTAACAATTACAACAAAACAGTAACAAAGTAACGAGATCTGGTGATTTCAATTAATAGATTTGGTTTTTAGTATAATAGTACGAGAGCCCATTACCAAAATTTTGTGTGATCACGACATGGCTAAAACCATAAAAAATATTTAGTTTTAATTAAAATAAACAACTTTTTCCTTGCAGCAAGCCCCAAAGTGTTAAAAAAGGGGTGAAAACTCATTTTCAATCGGTCAAAAAAATCGATAAAAATAAAAAATCATGAACTTCATTATAATTAATAATAAAACCGTTACTTATAGCAACAACTATCTATGTCAAGCGCCTTTCGCGGCCTTCAAGTGCGATGCGGTGTGACTTACGAAAAATGTATAATCAAATCAGCCGAAACCGAAGAAATGACAAGGATAGATAGCGATTCTCCGTCATCAAAAACATCAAGAAACTGACGTGTCGCGATGACAATATTTCCCAAGTGTCAGAATATTTGAAATTTTCCCCCACCAGGACCGCGGGTGAGGTGGAAAATGTCAGTTATTATTTTTCCTACATTGACAAACTGACGTGTCGCGATAAAAAATATGGATCATTTATTTTTACATGTTCGATAAATGAATTCCTAACAACCTTTAACAATACCAGAAATGTCAGGGGCAATGGAATTTTTTCTTCAGGGAGATATAAACTATTGAGAAATAATTGAAATCTGCAAGTCGCGATGAGGTCGAAAATCTTGGTCGAGGGCTCCCGTACTATAAGAACAGGCATTTTAAGGTAGGGACATTGCCCCTCTGTTTCCCCTAGCTGCGACCCTGAATTGAGGGTTTGTAATAGAGGAGCCATGGAAACACCATTTAAACAGTGGATGGGCACCCTATGATCTCGGCTATTCTCAAGCCCTTTAATAATTGATTCCAAACAGTTTTTACAATAATTAAAATGATATCACAATAATATGTACACATAATTTAAAACAATTTTGTTTTATTATAATTTTTAATATTCATATTTTAACACAGATCTGTTATAATAATATATTCTAACATAATAAAAATAATAATGATCATGTAAAAGCAAATAGATTTTTTATCAAAATTAAATATTCTATAGCTACCACCGTTAAATTAAATAAGGCGACGGGAGTCTCGCATTCAGCTCACAATCAGTCTATCATGCCGGATGAAACGTAATCATTACTGCTATCAATCAGGTCAAAAAGTTACATTACTATCAATAATTGTACGCGTAGAAGCTTCTATGTGATTTGAATGGATTATATTAATCGGAAGAATTAGAACAGAGAGTAAGTAAAACTTATCTATTCTTTGATTTAAAATAAAGAAGAATGGATTTTTGGACGTTTATTATTTTTAGTTTGCTGTAGCGAGTTCTCCATATTTTAAGGCTTATTAGCGACCGAACTCACAGAATCTGCAAGTTTTGTCGACAAAACGGGTCGCTCCGCTCCGGTGGTTTAACGAGTAGCTCTATAATTTGAAGCGTGAGAGCGGTGCGAATTTGGTGCGCAATGTTTATTGAGAAACCAAGACTTCGAAATCGGTTATGGCGACCTCTTCTCCGCCGTAAGGTATGTACAGCACGTTGTGGCTGCTTTGAACTTTACCAGTAGTTACAGTGCCATTGTGATCGGCGCGTCCGATGAACAATGGTTCGCCGTCTTCGGATTGGCCGCCGGCAACGGCGCCTGGAGGAATCTGACCGCCGCTACTTTGCACCCATCGATGTGGGCAATCGCACAACACCTGTAAATAAGTTTTATAAAAAAGTTAATTTTAAACATCATCTAAAAACAAATTTTACTTTCTCACAGATATTCTTATAATAATTTAATGTTATAACATATTATTATAATGCCACAGTGTGTACCATAATAAAATCTAAATGATTGATTATACATCCTCATTTTCAATAAACAAAAAAAAATTGACTATAAATAAATTGCCTAACATATACAGTAGAGTCCCGATTATCTAACCCTCTGTTATAATTTGTGGCATACAAATGATCGTGATTTAAAAAAATTGTAAAAAGAGAAAAAAGTTTTTTTTCATTTATTGAATAAAAACTCAAAGCGTTAAAAGAAGAAAAAAGGCGGGTCCATGTAAAGGGTTCAAACCTAAATTAGACTTTTACTCAGTTGGAGACTTTCATCAAGCATCCGTCATGTTTGCAAAATCCAATATTTTCGTTTATCTGACCACTTGTTTTTATGACTGAAAATCGTATACTACACTAATTGGGTTTTTAAATGAATTTTTTTTTTACTTAAATGGAAGGACCACATACAAGTTTTATAGCAAAACTGTTTTTATTTAATTTTTTTGCTTACTAATTAAAAAGTTATATTTAAATAAAAATTAATTTTTAAACTCAGTTCCGATAACGCGCCGAAAGAATCCGAACGCGTGTGACGTCATTATGTTATCTATGGTCTTTGTATCCATGGTTACCAAGTTAAAAATTTATTATTTTTGATAGTATGTGTAATACATATACACAAATACCAACAAATGCAGACACATTTTAACATAACGACGTCACAAACATTCCTGGCGCGTTTTGACGTAACGTGATATTTTTTAAATTTTTATACATTTTAATTAATTTTTAGTAATTTATCTATAGCTTTAAAAAAAAATTTCTTTTCGATTTTCAATATTATTTATGTTAAATTATTAGAAAAATTAAAAAATTAATAATTTTTTTTAAACTTAAATACCTAATTCACAACTGTTAAAGAAGATATACCTCATATTCTTCCTTTCCGTGTTCGGCGCCGCCCCAGGGAACGTAGCAAACACCGTGACTCGGTACTAGTTTACCGGGCAAAAGAGCACCCTCATGTGAAGCTCTAGCTACGTACACAGGTTCTCCATTGTCACTGCCTCCGACCACACCATTTGGTGGAGCTTCGCCACCGCGTGCCGGGCACCAGCATACTGCACCAGGAATACCAGGAGTCCATCCAGCAGACGGAGGTGCAGATGGTGAAGCTGTAGTAAGATTTTTATGTAATATTATGACTAAAGAGTAGGTAGTTATGTATCCTAATTAAAGGTAGGTACGGAAATGCAGTAACGTTTTTTATACAGGCAAATTTTTGAAAATGCTATTAAGGAAAAAACCTATCCATAATAATCATATTCAAATTGTTGGAAATACGTGTATTTTTAAATGAAAATATAAATAGGTTTGCCTAGTTCCAAAAGGAAAAGTGTGATTTATTAGTAAGTTATCTTTTATTTAAAAAAAGTAGAAGATTAAGAATATATCTACAAAAATAGTGATCGTGTACAGCTCATCAATAAAATTGTGTGAAAAATTAAAAGTGATAAAATAATGCAAGTTTGAATCTTAAAATCTACGTAGAGTTGTATTAAAATGAGCAGAGGTCAGGGCGTGGTTTCATCTGCGCAAAAAGCAAAACCTCATCGTTAAATATTAATATAACACCAATAGACTAGGGAATGAGCAGCTGGAAACTTGATGGCTGAGGCTAGTAATTTTGAAGTTAAATTCGTCGAAGAACATTCGTGTTTTTGTGGAAACGGAACCACGCCCGTCGCCCGGGTCTTTTCTGATTTTAATACTGCTCTAACGGTTTTTAAAACAGTGTTGTACCGTGTATGTTGTTTGATAAAAAATATCTATTTTATATTATTCTAGTGCACTTTTTGCATCTTTCTAAAAGAGTGCCCGTAAAAGCAAAATATTTGTGCATTTATGAAGTACTTTTTATCTATCTACATAATTATTTGAAATTTAGGTTATTCCAATTTTAAAATACAAGCGGTTGCAAAACCTGTCAAAGCGACTAAAGCTGTGATTTCTATGACCAAAAATTAGTACTTACTCCGTAAATTACGATTTGTACATAGGTACTTACAATCCTACAAAAGGCAGATGGTATAATATTATAATATTATTAAAATCAATAAAAATGCGTGGAGGGAAATCAGTCAATTAAAAAATGAGTTCACAAATTTCTAAAAAGCAGATTTAAATATCAGAAAAAATATTCGACCAATAGCAATAATAAACAGTGTTGCTATTTAGTTTTTGATGCAGCATGGTGTTTAATTAATGTTATGTAACTATTTTTTTCCTTTTTACCCAAAAGCGTGCATAGGTATTTATTAACCGTTTTCGCAAAGTATACAACATCTAAGTAAATAATTTCTTTTTACCTAAGGTAAAATATAAAAATCCAGCTCTGTTGACTTACTACTATACCTACTGAAATTTCGCTGTTGAAATAAATAGTTTCGAAATTAATAAGAACCACCGATAATATTATTGTAGTACTAGTAGGTACTACATAATATTTGTACCATACCAACGTTTCGACAAATTGTGTTCATGAAAATGCTGTCATAATTTGCGTTTTTAAAAATAAAGAAGTAAAAATACACTATATTAAAATATCTACATATCTATTGGAAAGGTATCTCAATAGAAATAAATAAAAATTGCAATTTGAAACGTCGGTAGCAGTTACAAATTAAGGATATCCACACGAAAATACTGACTGAAAATACAAAAATTTATTGAGCTGTATTTTTATTGAATTGAAAACTATTACTAAAATCTAGCAGCAGTAATTGAAACTTCGAGCAACTGGCAATCAACAACATTTTAAAGAACTGATTCATACGCGGAGAAATAAACTTTTTTATCTATGACTGAAGTGACAAGCTATCGGAAGCTAACCTGTCCCAGTGCGTTGGTCATATGGCCTGACACGCCATTTGCCAGTAGAACCCCACGCGGTCCGGACTCCAAAATGTGAAATTCCAAATAAAGGTCCATCATCCTGCCACTCGAGTAAAGCAGGTCCGGACCGGGAGTTGGCCCGCACGCTGATCCGACCCTTGTGCCATTCGATGAAAAAACGGCGAATATCGCCAGCGTTCAGTAGATTAGGAGTGTTTACGTGAACCTTTAAAATCCAAGCAATTGGTACTCACTCGTAATTTATTTTTGGTTTAATTCTATTTGAACCCCCCTCACATTCTTAACTATATAAAAAAATGTATTATTCGTTTAGATAAAAATACTGGTTTGATGAAGTTCTTTAAATTCAGTACTTTCTCAATTAATTAATATATTAATAAGTAATAAACTGTCGGGGTATCGCTTAAAACGATCTAAACTGAGCCAGTTATACCAGTATCAATCTTTCTTTTTCAATTTTTGGTCTTAAAGATGAATTAAAATAATTCGTAATGTCGACATCAACACATTGTGAGTGTAATTCAAAAGAAATAGGTATACGAATGATTCAAAATTATTTTTGACATTTTTACAGCATTTAAATAAATTGTGTTAAAAAAAGATCAGTTACGAGTTTTAACCAATAAGCACGGAACACTGAAACAGTTACAATTTCCAATTATCAGTCGACTGTCTCTAAGAGCGACGGTATGGGACCGAATCATTTTTTCTTGGCGAGAATTTGAGAAATGTCTTACGGAAGGGCGTTCCACTTATCCACAAATTATTAGAGTAGATAGATATTCAGCACACACTCACATAATATGCTCAAATAAAGGAAAAAATTAAAAGCGTGTTGCTAGTGAGCCCTATAATGGCTAAATTTAAGGGGCACCGGAGCGATAACGAATTCATTATTTATGTTATCGAGATAGGACAAAAAGCATCGAATAGGCATTACATTTCCTATGGATTTCTAGACGGATTTTTTTTATTCGGTATGGAAAGTACTCGAAACGCATGTTAAAAAAACACGTAAAACTCTGTAGTGATTTCAACTTTGACTGCCTATAACTTCTCAATTTTTAAAGATATCGATATGAGACAAAAATCACGATATAGGGCGTTCCTTGCTTTATGAACATATGTATTTTCAATTTAAAATTCGATGAAGAACACAATAAATAAAGCTATTGAAAAGGACATTACATTTTAACCATTGGTTACCAATGTGACAAAACGCGCGTGATTTTCAAGAAGCTATAGCGCGCTTAACATTAGTACCACAGAAAAGTTGTAGGAATGAAAATTGTAGGAAATGTAGTCCTCTTTAAAACATTGCATAGTGAAAGAATTGCTTAAGTCGACCGTTTCTGAGATATTTCGAAAAAAGCAAAAAAGGTGGAAAAATTTCGTGGCCGCCAAAAGTTGTTTTTAGAAATTTCAAACGGATCCTAGGCTAACATTTATTAATATACCCTAAAGTACCTTCACACCAAATTTGGTGCTTTTATCCGCCAGGTAACGGTAATTTCACTAAGCTACTTCACTATTAGTAATATATTACAAATTCAGATGCGAGTGTAAACTTGGGGGTCAAAAGTCTTTATTGAGTTTATACCTGAACGAAATGGGATAGATAGTAAAACATCGTAATTTTGGAAAGTTTGTGGAAGTTGTGGAAGACAGCCAGAGAAAATTAATGGAAACGAGCGTGTTCTTAGAGAGAGCCGACTGTACAGTCTGAGTACATTTTACAACACATAAATATGTATAAAAGTACCTTGTCCGGTTTAGTTTTTCTATAACGAATAACAGAGGCAGTGTTATCCCAACCGCCCAGTATGATCTCATACATAGGGTCGGTTTCTGTGGGTCCTGATACCAGCGCCAAATGCCCGTTGTGTGGGGCTCTGATGTCCACTTCGAGAGCGCCAGCCATGATTGGCCTGTATGCGTATTCCAGAGCATCGGGAGTTGACACCTCAGCGTGACCTACAGATATAATATTAACATGCACGCTTATCAACCATTTTGACGGCTGGTTTGACCGGAGACGCTTTGACAGGTTTCATCATCAATTTACAACCGATATTGACCAACTACTAATTACTGATTATATAACTTCTAATGTATTGATTGTGTGTTGTGCTCTCAAAATCATGTCACATGCATTTAATTATCTTTTGGAACCGATTAGAATAATTTTATTTTTACTCTAGTAATAAAAGTTAAAAATCATCAAACAAAATATGACAAATTTCGTCAATGCTGCGTAATATTTAAACAATTAAGAAAATTATCATAACGATACAAAGTAAAACTGATAATTCAGATTGAATTTCTTTCTTATATGACTGCAATTGCATGCCCTTTTTATTTGAATAGCTACTATTTATTGATAGATTATAAAATTTGAATGCAAAGTAGTTTGGACCTTTTACGTTTAAATAACGGAAAATTCATATCTTTCACCCTACGGCTAAATACGGAACTTTCCTCACCAGAGATACCGAGACGCGAAACTTGTCTGATCGCTAATAAATACTTATGTGACTATTGTCGCGATAGCGTCGAAGTGAGGAAGCCGGATAAGTAATTTGGAATTTGTGTTCGTTGTTTTTTAGGGTTCCGTAGCTAAATGGCACAAATGGAACCCTTATAATTTCGTCTTGTCCGTCCGTATGTCACAGCCATTTTACTCGGAGACTATTGGCACTGAAGTGAAATTACGAAAAAAAAATTAGGGGCTCCGACACGCACATGACCGCTTTTTTCTTTAAATCGTATTACATTATAGTATATTGTGTAACAAGTGTGCTAAATACATCTTTATGCGTCAGACGAGATGTTTTCAGCACGAGTAGTAGGCGAGCGCTCACGAGCCTTGGCGAGTGAGCATCCCGAGGCGAATACGAGTGCTGAAAACATCGCGCCTGACGCATTAAGATTTAGCACACGCGTTGCACACTATACTTTATTCAACACATGTATGGTTTTAGACTTTAATTGAATAATTTAATGTCACTGACAGAAGTACATCTCATAACAAAAACATTGGGCTCGATACAATATTTATTTACTTTGTTACCATAGTAACCATATTTCATTTATAACACCGAAAAGAGGTACATAATGTTCATTAGATAACGGGTTTTTCAAATGTTTTTCAATATATCATCGAAAAACGTTTCATAATGGATCATGACGTCACAAGTCACTAAACGGTTATTTAAGGTCCGCAAAACATATACGAAAAAACACTAAAAGCATGCGTGTGTTGAATAAATAATAATTTATGTATTGAACGTATATTTAGAAAATGTAAAACTGAACTAAGACAGACATGCTCCATAAGTATAAGTACTACGTAACCCACCTCCCTTCTTTTCAAAACAATTTTATTTAGAGATTTCCCGACTAAAACGATAAAAAGTAGGTTTGATAGACTAAAAATAAAATGTTTTGTATAATTCTGAAATATTTCCTAGTAAAAAACTACCGAAGAAAAAGAAAGGAAAAATCTGATAAAGCATCGTCAGTCCGACATTTCAGTGTGCTTATTCTAAAATAGAGCTTTCACAGAGAAGTCAGTTTGTGTGCAATGTGCATATAATATACATAAATGATAATATGTACAAATTAACGAGTAGATGAGAACTGATTTGTACATACTGTAACTGTAAGCAAAATTAGAACAAAAGCTAGTTTACGGCGAAAAAATGGTTTGACATTTTTTATAAATACTTTTTTCAAGTTAGAGCTATTAGGAATGAAGATCAAAAGAGTTCTCATCTCCAAAACTGCCGTTTTATCCTCTATTCTTAAAAACAACCACGAGAGAAAACAAGACCAGGTACCTACTGTTTTCTTTGCAATTAGTGGATAAAAAAAACGGTATGTATATCTGAAGTGTATATAAAATATGAAAATATTTAGAATAAAATTTCGAACAAGAAAGTTCCACATTTTTACTATAGTAGTTATTCTTGGTTATTCGAAACTGATGAGTGAATAGCCGTCTATTAAAATTTTCCAAAAGGATTAAGCGACAGTGATTAAAGATTTGTTATTAAAGGTAATAAATAAGTCGTGTTATTATGTCTCCTTGTGTCTGCTTATTACGAGCGAAGCTGTACTCTAAGCGGAGCCAGAAACTATGGATACATCGCTGATAGTTGCTGGCTCCACGCGGTAAAACATCAGCATCTCTTGACTCATATTAAAAAAAACACTACTAATTCAGAGTAATATAGAATTTTCTAACTGTGTTAAGCTAGCATTTCATTTGAAAACTTGTTCAAAAATATAGATAATTATTGCATTTGCTGAAAAAAGTCAAGCGTAAGTGAACAGCATGCATATACACCGACCTTCAATCTTCCAGGTACCCGATGCACCCCATCCAGTGCAAATACCGTAGTAGCCGATTCCAAAAGGTTGAGGGTCGACCCAGTCGAGGAATGGTGACGAGTCACCGTCATGACCGACAGTCACATGACCACCAGCCCAACGGATCCAGAAACCTCGAAATTCGTCACCATTAAGGATATCCGGTGTGTCGGCTTCAGCGACGTCGGGTTTCGTTCTGTTGCGTCTGATCACAGATTTGGTATTACCCCAGCCGCCGATAAATACCTGATAGCGTAGAACATACATTTTAATGGCATAGTTTTGCATAAACCATTTGGAAATCGAATTGTGAATTGTATTTTAAAGACCACCAACAGCTAAGGTTATTTGGGCCTAGTACCAATTCATATTTTCAATTCATTATTTTTTTTTTTTTTTTAATAATAAATTGAAAATCCAATTGACACTTTTACCAGCTCTCGGGCTAGAACTCGGGAACTGGGGACTTGTAACAGAGGAACCATAGCAACGCCATGTAAACAACAGCGCCGCTACACTCTCGGCTATTCTCAAGCCCATTTGGAAATCGATATTAATGGCAATGCTTAATAGCAATTTTAATACATTATTAATGAAATACTATTACTTATATAAGTTTTTAAAGCTTAGGCTAAATTAATGTGTGGAAATGTAATGGTTACGTAGTATTCAAATATATTGGTTTAGCTATTTTCTACATTACTAATTCCCAAATATTCTTTCCAGTCTTAAAACTGGTAAAAAAACATGTTTTTATATTCAGTGTAAAAATTACAACAAGAACAATAATTTATCCATCCGTTTTTAACATTATTTTATCAATCCTGCGGATATTTCTTTGATTTAATTTAATTAATTTATTAAGACTTGTAACAATGAGAACAATAACAGGTCCGAATTTAATATGAAAAAAAAGGAATAAAAAAACTGAAAGCCTGAATGCATTCCAATAAATTTTACAGCATTCCTTTGGTTAAAGTCTCTGAACTGAAATACAATAATGCTGGATTGTGCCACGGCTTATACCTACTACTCTGTATGTGGAGAGCGAGTAAAGACAGACTTAGTTAAATTAAAAGGGCCACCTATCCTTGTTCCACTACAGTCTTAATATACTGTACGACAAAGACAGCTGGCCCACTTAGATCTGTCTGTCTCGGCTCGATAGCAACGCGTCAGTGCACATTCCAGTATTACTCTAGTTAAGTGGTTAAAATATGTTTCCTGAATTAAAATTATTAATGATACTATTTTTTGTATATTTATTATTATTCTAATTAACATGCATTTATCATACATTGATATTCATAAACAATGACACCAATGGGATCTGTTTTATTGCAGAATGGACAAAAATTATTGGTTTTATTTTAAATTTTAAATCTCGTAAATCACCAGAATATTTTTAGTCTATAGAGAGAGATGAATGACTTACTTCATACATCGGATCACTCTCGGCCGGCCCGGATGTAAGAGCGATGTGGGCATCATGAGCTGCTCTAACTCGGAAATTTAACGAACCCGCTGTTACTGGATAGAAGTTGTACTCCAGTTTATCTTCCGTGGATAATTCTGTAAACAGAAACACAGAACATTGAATTTGGTACTTTTTTAAAATTGTTCTTTTATGTATCTTAAAAACTTCTTATTCAGTGCGCGACTACGAAGCAATATATGATAGATATTGTTAATTATAGACGTTCGACAACAGAGCTCATAAGTCGAGCTATAGGAGAACAAAACGCTGATTTAACGGGTTTTTTCTCATTCCAAATCCGCTAACACATTCGAATTGCCTACTAGATTACTGCGTTGGTCGTAATAATTGGGTTTAGCGTAGACAGGTTGGATTGTGGCGCGCAAGACTGCAGACAAGTGACAACCGAAAGCAATAAGTGCAAGAAGGAGATCATGCGTATCCAAGCTCTAACAGGGGGAGAGAAGTTATAGATTATAGATGCTCTACAACGGCAGAGGTCATTAGCGAAGCTCTAATAGCACCCTAGTGGGGCCGCCAAGCGACGACTCCAACTCCAACCTTGCACTTTGTGATAGAGAGATGCCACTCGGTACGAATGTTGGTCGGACCCATATCTTCACTTTAAGATGTGAAGGCATTTTGGGCCCCGCGACCGGGCCCCTAGACAGGATGGTAGCTTAACTTTCAGGGGCAAAACGCCTGTAACTCAGCAACCGTTCCTCGCACTGCCCTGGGGGTAGTCTCATTGGATTCAGCGCACTCAATTTCATACGAGACGGCCCTCAAACTAACTCCGAAACCTCTACCAGCCCGCTTATATAGGGGTGAAATACAAGTAGTACATTGAAATGTTAAGTTTTTTTAGGCTATACGTTTGCATTTTGGGTAGGACAAGGTTTTTTTTTCGTTGCGTGGGGGGAGCGGTGTAAGTTTAAAAATGAGTTTTCGGGGTCGGCGGCCACCCCATTACCCCCAGTACAAGACTATACAGTCCAAGGTCCCACCGTACAAAAGTCTACTGATGGACAACACTACTAAACACTACGTATCTCGAATACACGTCAACATTGCTTGATGACATTTATGCAGATTATAGAGAAGTATCAATTATTTACAATAATATCATCGTCTGTCCTGCAATATTTTTTTGCATATCTGGCAGACCTCTTCCCAAATGGGTAAATGTTCTATATGAGGTCTGCCAGGTAGGTATGCAAAAAAAATTGCAGGGCAGACGATGATAATAATTTGTAAATAATTGATACTTCTTGACCAAGTAGTGTTGAGTCATAATCAAAATACTGAAAAAAATTGATGTGGTATGCCGCCGATTTGATGTTTTTTATCATATTATCTGTTAAATTCAATAATAAAATTTTAGGAAGTGTATACAATTCATTTTACAATGTAAATATTACATCAGTGAGGAACTAGCTCTACAAAATGTAAAAATAAAGTCGTTTAATTACAGTTCAGCTGACTCCAGTCCGGCACTGGCAGTGATGTCATTTGTCTTAAATAACTGGCAAGCGCTCGGTTAAAAATTATTTACACTTGAAGCGAAATGTTCAATTTACTTACAGCCCAAATCTCTTTTTTTATGAAATGTGGATGTTGAATAACTTATTCCTAAAAAAGCGATTTACATACATAATATCATATGCATAATATTTATACGTCGTGTATAATTAGTAAAATGCGGTAAGCTATGAGATCAGCTCACAGGCGGGTACCGAACTAGCGTCACTAAAGGTCTTTGATCGAGTATGACCCCGATGACGATGCACCGGAATGCGCATACCTCGACGGGCGCGTTAACCGATACTTACTTGAAGGTATGAGGTAAGGTTCACTTGCACTGTAACCGGACGGAAACGCGACGTGACGGACGCGCTGAAATAAACCGGACATTGTGTTCGGGGATGTACCGCATACCTTAACTACAAATGCCTCGCTACGGAAGAACTCTTCCTTTAGAATAGCAGAATACCAGACAGCAGAATAATAGAAACACTATGGACTGAATTCAAATTTACGTAGAATCTGAACCCATAAAATTTTGAACTATCGGATAAACGACGAGGCGTTTTTTGTCGACTCGGCCACCGCGCGTCTCGGCAAGTCATTCGCTTCAAGCTATTTGATTATTTTTACACGTCAGGAAATCAGAACGAGAAACCAGAACAAAAAATAGTCATTTGTAATAGTAATCTGTTGTGGTAGAACTGGTAAAAATAAAAAAAATCACCTAATCTACGGCAAAATGAACTGTATATTGTATAACCTACCTACAGATTACAGAGTCCAGAGTAACAAAGAACGTAAGAAATAAAAATTGGAGAAGAATCTTAAATTAAATCATATTTGAATTCTAATGTCAAATTCGTCCATATCCATGTCCCATTATGTTCATGCATCAGTACTAGACAAGCAACAATGAAAATTATATAGGTAATTTCATATTTATGAAAGTGTTTTTATTATCAGTTTGAACTTTATTTACTAGCAGAATGGATAAATTAATTAAAACACTATTATTGCGTTATTGCATTATTGCGGACTATGATAAAACATTAATATTACAGAATAAAAATGTTAGATAGGTAGGTACACAATATTAACGATTCAAATATTAAACATACCCCTACAAAATAACCGAAAATAATATTGAACAATATTATTGTTTAACATTTTTTAACGTTTTAGCTACCGCTTTGAATATGTTATAGCTAAAGTATGAATTCATGTAAAAGCAGTCGGTTAAACAAACCCTAAAAGCCTAACAATAGTGTCATTTGTTTAGTTCATTAATGCACGTATGTATATATTATTAACTCCATGGTGTGACGGTGTCATTTTACATAGGTATAACGGAATAATCAGAGCATAGCGCGTTCGCGAATTTGCTCATCGTGCAGTGGTGCCATCAACGCATCTTGTGTTTCTATTTTGCCTATATGGAAACTGAATTTTCGTACCGTGAAATTATTTTCGAAAATAAATTTAAATAATAACAGATTCGATTATTAAATCTTTTTGGATATTTTCGCTTGTTGGCAAATTCTTCATTTTAGATAAATCCGTCATAATAATTCTTTATGGCTTTGAGAATGGACGAATTTATAGGGATGCCGCTGTTCATGGCTCGTCTAGTACAAATCTGAATCTCTATTTAGCAGGTTCTAATCTGAGATCAGGTGAAAACATCTATCGGGTTAATAAAAGTAATAATAAGTAAAATCTGAATTATAGTACTAGACTTACTAGATCAGCGTTTCCCACTTGGTGGGTCTCGACCCGGCATCGGGCCACGAAAATAAAATATCGGGTCGCATAACTGTCTCTTTGTTTTTAGTTAAAAATAAACAGCTTGATACTTCTCATTAATAGCAGTCAACTAATATAATTTACAATGTAATTAATATTACGTTGTTGTAAAAGTTAACGCTTCAATTATATTATATACTTCTAACTGGACATTCAAATGTGTTTTATTTTGCTTATTTATACACTAAGATCGTTAAAAAAATCTCTTAGTGGGTCACGAATGGGAGGCATAAAAATAACCGGGTCAGGGCAAAAAAAATTTCAAATTTATTTCAAGATAATCATGAAAGTGGATGATCTTAAATAAAAAATAGAGATATTATTTAAATTGGACAAGATTCTAAGCAAGAAAAGCCTTAATTATAGATTGTTTTTTACAATAAACATCATGTTTCGTATTCGTGCTTTATAAAAAAATATATTACATAGGTATTAAGATAAATATTTATTGCTAAGGAAATAGGATTCAGATTCAATCCTGGGATTGATCTTCCATCTGTCCTTCATACAAATGAATGGTCAACACCACGATACACATATCTGCTTTTTATTATTATTCTGCGATATCACTAAATAGTGCAAATATGGATGTTTAGAATATAATCTTGTTTTAGCCTACAGTTGCGTGACATAAAGGACAGTGGGTCGATTCAAGTTTCTAAAAAAAGTCATCGATCTGGTTTTACAAAGCAAAACGAATACGCAAATCCTGCACTCTAACCCGTTTCGCTATAACGCGGTTTGCAATTTTATACCATCTAATTATCGCTACTGCAGCGTCCTTAAAACAATAGCGCTCGCTGTTTTCGGGAATTTATTGCACTTCCGAGCCTCTTCTCTTTAACTTTTACTCACATAGCGTTGTTTCACTTGCGGAACAAAATTCTTATGGAAACAAATTAGCGTTCGATGTTCGTTTAATTACATTTTTAACATAATGCAGATTGCAGACTAGCACTTTGAATAGGCACCAAAAAAAAAAATAGCAACTAATATTACAACTTTTAAAAACGTCTTCAAAAACAATAGTATATTGTGCGACTAGTGGGAGAAAGAGGAGATTCCTCGACTAATAGTCGCACACAATATTTTGTTCAACTACAGCAAGAAATATGTCATTTCGTGGCTCAGAGTCTGCTGAGCGTGGGCGAAATAATGGGTGACCTGATTGATTGACGAAACTATCAACACTTGCGTAAACGTTCCCCGTAATGAGCGTGGGCGAAATGCTATTTCGCCCACTAGTGGGCGAAATGGCATTTCGCCCATACGTTTACAGTCAGAGAATTCTTTATTTCGCCCACTCTCAGTAGAGCCACGAAATTACATATTTCTTGCGGGTGTTGAACAAAAACTTGTTATGGTCTTTTCATATAAACAAATTATTTCGTTTAATACATTTTCGTAAATAAAATTGATCTTTACATGGTTTTAATGACTTTTATTAATTGCAGATTGACTAGAAGAATAAACTTGCAAACAGTCGTTCTTTTTATAATGGATAGAATGATAGAATCTTCATTTTGGCGAAGCCCAGCTATTGCAATTGGTTGTTCTACTTAACCATCTTGAATTTTTTGGTACAATTAAGTACTTTGCCGCTTCACTGTAAAAAACACACTTAAAACTCTAGTCACTATATTAGAAGTCTAGAGTCCGCATGGCGGAACTAATACACCATGGCCTGGTCTAGACTCTATAGAGCTAGACTCTACAGTCTAATTCTATAAAACAATTGAAAGAAACAAAGATGCACTATAGTTTTGCTTCTCTTTTTCTCTGTATAGCTCATTAAACAATTTATGTTCTATTGTTTAGATAATAACGATTTTTATGAAATGCATTATTTCACTAGTATTAATTGCAATTACTTCAGACTAAAAAACACTGTACAATTCCTGTGAAAATAATGACCTTGATATTCGTCTTAAAAGAGTCGAAAGATTTTTTGCATTAATTTATTAGTATTTGCTATATGCAAACGTCTGTAAGAGTAAAGCAATATTAGTTTACTTAAATTCTTAGCGCCAACATAACAACGATATTCATGAGTCGCGAGTTTATGTGACATCCGCATCGACATTTTATTCTAAACTAGCTTTTGTTCGCGGTTTCGTTCGCGTTCATGGCGGGTAAAAAGTTCTGGGAACACATTCTGCTGTCTAGGTATCAGATAAAATTATCAAAAAAAAAACAACTAAGAAAACGAAATTACAGTGGTATCGCTATTTTTATATACATCATGTCCACGCAATGCATTGTTTTGCCTCTTGAGTTAAAAATTGGAAAATGTAGAGGGGTTGGATGGGTTGAATCGTTGCCCTCATCCTCCACACCTCTGTCGACAGAGGACAACTCACACAATATTAATATGATTAATATTTAATTATTATTATTATGTCGTCAGTTTTCTAAAATTTAATACTGTTTGGTGTTTTAGGTCATCACTCAACTGCTGTCATCACCAATTATTATTCTATAACTCATCAGTATAGGTACTATCATAGTACATATTATACTATAATAGTAGTATATGTTATGAGATCTTTGTTGTCAGTATTGCACCTTTTTTAATTAATTATAATATATTATAGAATAAGAAAATCTATTTATTTAAGTACTTAATCATTGTGGCAAAACGTCATATAGAGTATAGACTATGAATAATACGAACACCTACGGATTTACTCCAAAAAGATGCTTCACCCGCGAATATCATAATGACACATTTAAGACGAACTGATTACTAGATGACCCATCTGACTGTTATATTCAACTACATAATATAGTAGGTAACTTATAACATCATCAATATTAATTATAATATGAGAATAAGAAACTGAATGGATGACTATTTACTTTGTTTTAATGATATTTGGTGGATACAATTTCTTTCAGAAACCGGCTAAATTAACTTTTAAAGCTATTCTGATTTGAGTACACTTTATATTACATTTTGTGTAAAACTCTCGAACTTTTTTCATTACAAATATTGCAACTACAGGCGTTTTAAGGAATGGCCATGTCATAAACGTGATATCACAGCTTCTTTAGGTACTACGATTCATAAATTTATAAATGATAATAATAGGTAATGTTTTAATCATAATCCATTATAATAATACCCACTATGATTGAATGAGTAATGCATTAAGAATGCGATACAAACACAATATTTGTATATAAATGCAATGGACATAGCGCATCACATGACAGCAAGTGTCCGAAGGTCGTTTTATGTAAATAATAATAAAAATGGCCAGTGGGACAAATAACAAATAGAAGCTAACCAGGGTAAAGCCGACTCTCAACATTTGCGCTCACTTGCAACGACATTGGCGTGATAATAACAAAATATTAACGTCATCAACTTAATAATTATAGTAGATGACTAGCAGGACAAAGAAATTTTAAACATTATTTGGTTGTATATTTTCTTGTCTAAATATGTCGTTCCATTTTTAACTTCCCACTATTGAAATTTGAAGATTTTCAAAAATTCGGGAAGTTATTGGTTTCAGTCCGATTTCCGAAAATCTAGTTTTCAACAGATCTCGACGTTTTGAGGTCCTAGGAAGCTATTCAGACCATTTTGGGATTGACAGTAGACGTCCGTCCGTGTGTATGGATGTATGTAAACATAAGATATCTTTGCAACGAAACAATCAATTTGGGCGAACAATACGGCGATCGAAAGGGTTTATCAAAACTTAGATTTGATTAAATTTTGACAATCGCACAAGTGGTTTGAGTGTTATACATCAAAAACGTAAACAAAACATTTTTTTATTTTTATATTTTAAATAAATTTAAAACTACTCGTGAGATTAGGCTCAACATCTAATCAGATCTAAGTCGTCAATAGCTCTTTCAATTGCCGCAAGATTCATCAAAATCGGTCAATTGGTTCACTAGATATCGCACGACAAAAATTTTTTTTTTAATGAAATTTTGTTTTCTCATAAATAATAAAAAAATATTAGTTTTTAAAATATTATTTTTTTATGTTTTTTTTTTATTTGTTTAATAATAAAAAAAAATCAGATTCATTACCAATATTTTTGAGCTCAAAAATATATAAATAATAACGTTTTCGAACTCTTTAAGCTCGAAAACCGCGGGAAGTTTTCGGGTTGGCCCGCAGGATCAACCGGTTTCCATATTTCTTTTCTTTTTGCGAATGAAATAACAATGACAAAGATTGATGAGAGCTCGTAAGTCGAATAATTGATTCAATTTTATTGTTCATTAGCTATCATTATTGCTAATTATTATGAATCATTTATACAGTACATTAGTTTCTCTTAGGATGTGGTCGTTTCTGGAATTTAATTATTTTTTTAAATTTAATGATAATTATTCCGGAAAAAATATCTTACACCGCAATAAAAAATGCCCATTCCTTCATTAAAAATGTATACCTATAGTTTTTATTTAGTACACATTACATAGGACAATAGGAAATAGGTATGTAACTATAATGGAAACTAAACCGTTTATTGTAAAATTGCGTTATATAATACTGTCCTACGTGTACTAAATAAAAACTCGCACTGTATATATTTATAATATAATAACTAATCAGTGATCACGCAATAAATAAGATAGGGTTGATTCATTTATTTGTCGCATATATGTAATATGAACTCTCTAGGACATGTCAAATTTTTTGGCAAATATTTTGTACAGAATACCATAATCATATTTATACTATGCAATCTGTGAGACATCATGACATGTACATTGTACAAACATGTCTCACAGACTGCACAATATTTGCCAAAAAATTTGACATTTCCTATAGAGTTCATATATGCGACAAATAAATGATTCATCCCTATATCTTATTTATTGCGTGATCCATTATTATAAATATGACGTAAACTGAGCACGATAGTAATTCTGTTGCGATTTTTATAAGTTACGGGTAATGATAGAAAACGCATTAAACCTACGTTTATACGATTAAACTTAGGGTTATTGAGTTTTCTACTTTTACCCATAAGTTTATATACTACAGAACCCAATAAACACAAAAATCAATTTATTTCAAGTTGTGATGACTGAGACTAGATTTTAGGCAACATTCTTCCGCGTTAATGACCTGTCGAGCATCTATAATCTACAATCTATCTACAGGCAACTTTTTTTCTAAATTATTATAAAAACATGAAAACACATTCAGCATAAACAAACTGCGTTATTTGATCAAAATTTGATAAAATATTCTTACATGGATAATTTAGTAACAATGTTATTGTTGTCCATAAAACTATTTTTCTGGGAATAACAATCTGATTTATATCATCAATACAAATAAATAAAATCGTAACTTTCTCTGCAATAATTTAAGTTTTTACGAACTTTCGATTTCCATTTAGATGTACAGCTTATAGAATAGATCAGAATTTTTGTGTCCGTTTGTTTGTTTAACTCAAAAGTTTGTGAATCGATTTTGATCGGACTTTTACTTATCCTTACAGTGTTTGTTATTCATCAGGGACTAATGGACTATGGTCTTGCAAATCTTTTTGATGTTGTGTACTACTTTAATCTCTTATCTCGCTAATAACCTAAGTAACTGTCGAGCGTCTATAATCTACAATATATGATCTAATTCGATCTTAAATTTTCGCGAATCACTAATTATACGCGTAAAATAATATGGAAAACAGTGACTCAGAGGAATACTGACAATCACAGATAATAATTCATTAATAACGCAAATTTGCAAATTCAATGCACAATTTTAATTACTATAGTCAAGTTCCAAAATAAAAAATGCACTTATACTTCACTATTTATAATATAAGGCATAAGCGAAACAGTTTTTATGCATGGGATGTGTATTTGCTTTCTTACGAACTATACATGACTCACTATCTTAAATTTTGAAACTTGGCTATAGAATGGTTTAATGGTTATGATTTAATATTTTCCGTTAATGCTAAAAAGCCTACTTATTCCCCGATGACTCGAAAAACTCTGCTATAACTTATCCACAATGAGAACTCATGACACAGTACATACTCTATTTTTAAATTTTTTGAAAAAGTTGTGTTTCAGAATCAATCACTGTCTATAAGAATTTATTTTCTTTTCTTTCAACTAATTCTTCCGATCAAGTTTTGGCTTGATGCCGGTCTATTAAGTATATTATGTCGTTATAACTTCTAAAAACATTCGTATTTACGATGTGTTATTTTGTTTCCAAGACATTTTGACCAGTATGCGACGATACCGCGACGTTTTATGTCTCTCATAGTAAAACTCTTCAAGCAAAATTTCTTCCATCAGAGATAACGAGATCCGAAATCGTAGGCATATCTTATGGTTTAAAAGTTCTTATTGGAATATCGACATGATATTATAGGGTTGAAGTCGCGTGTTATCTAAGTGGGAGAGCGGGATAATAATTAATTTAACATGCGCAACACAATTTCTAAAACTGGCATCTTTCTTGTTACGTTTTCTTGAATGGCAATGAATTATGATGGATGCCCACACGTTTCATTTCATGTATAATATGTAGGAGCATAATATTAAGGTCATAACGAATTGTGATTCATGAAGCATTTAGAATTTAGATCATTAATGTTTCGAAGTAATAAGGTCAAAGTACGACTGGACGGGTCCGAGACAATATTGACGTCGCTATTGCAATTGAAAATAATCGGTTATAGCAAGTAATAAAAAAACATGAAGATTTATTTCTCTACATAATATTATACACAATTTTATGCATGCAGAGTGATGGCTTTGGTGTGAAGATACAAAATATTAAAAATAGCCCACTAAATATCAAACCGTTTAACAATAATTCTCGACGTACGTTTCGCCAATCATGTTGGCATCATCAGGAGATTATTATTGGTATCATCAGGAGATGATTATAATCTCCTGATTATGCCAACATGGTTGGCGAAACGTACATCGAGAATTATTGTTAAACGATTTGGTGTTTAGTGGTTATTTTTTATATTTTGTACACATTTTATATTATGCAAAATTATGAATATATTCTTGACTTATTTATACATCGGATCAACAATTTTTGAACTCATTGTTAGAGAATAATTATGTAATTATGTGATGCAATCTTGCAACGTTATAAATTTTAACGGAAGCACATTTGTAAAAAGCCGGTTCATGGACGTAGCTAGGGGGATAGGGTTGGCACCGCCCACCCTACAAAACTCATTGCCCGCCCTAAAAAAATCGACAGTATTGAAGAAATATACTATTTTCATTATGTTTATCTTGAGAAAAAGATTGAATCCTTGCGGTGGCTGATCATCTGGACGGTTTCCCCCCTAGGAAAAATCCCTAGCTACGCCAATGAGCCAGTCCCAGATACAATGTGGGTGTATAGAATGAGAACTCATATAATTCGCGATGCATATGGGACCGGCTTAATAGAAGAGCTCGTGATAAAAAATTGCAAGATTTTTGTAAAGGCAAATATTTTGAGATTAGCTAGTATTTAGGGTACAGTCAGTACTACAGTGAGATTCAGCAAATTAGCGGTCGGAACCTCTGGCGTCGGAGCGCTTTATCAGGTATAAAAAAAACTATAGTGTTTTGTAAAAGCTCAAATTTGTTAGCAGTAGACTGCTGACTAGGTCGGTTTTATCCAAATGGGGTCTGACTGTTTTCTTTCATAAATTATATTCTATAAACTAACCCTGTGCCAAATTTCAGCTTTTACAAAACCTTTTAAAGCGTCCCGACGCCAGAGGTTCCGACCGCTGACTGTAGTGTATTATTTGCACCCTAAATACTAGGCACTAGCTAAACTCAAAATACTTGCCTTTACAAAAAATCTTGCGATTTTTGACCACGAGCTCTTGGACTATAACAGAAGGTCGCGGAAGGGGTAGTTGTTCACAATTTTCTGACGCCACTCGACAGTCGACATGTCTCCAGCGAGGCGCCGGTTACGGAATGGCGAAAACTAACATATCTGGAGGCACGTTGCAGGGCAACTGTGTCTGCGGGTTTGTCTGACTTCATCAACTATAAATAGATATTGATTTCAACGATGCGGGAGAACGGACCGTTGAGACAGCCTTGGGCCACTGACAACAAACCGGCTCCCACTAACACAGTTAACTACTTACTCTGGTCTGTGATGTGTCATAACTTCTCAAAATGACAAAATATTTTCAAAGTGGGATATTTTAGAGGCTATATTAATTACAACTTGTTAAAATCTGTAGGTTATTGAAATGTTAAATTCATAAAAAAGCGCATAGTCTCATAGATAGGTATCAGTTATGAAATATGAGCTGTATTCGATTAAGATGATAAACAATTTGAAATTAGGGAATTAAGTTTGAGAAATTTAAATCGTTTATTCGCTTCCATAATATTATCTATCTTCGTTGCTGTCAACGGATTTGATGGTACCGCAACTAAAACTCCGACGACGTTACGATTTAACGTCTATAATATAGTATAATAGTATAAGTATACCTATATTCAAACAAATAAAGACCTAAAAATAATCCATTCTTGCAATCATATTTTCATGCCTTATTACAGATTGTAGAAAAACAGATTGAGCTCCAATCCTAAAATTAATCAAATATGATTAGGGGATTAAATTAGCGTTTTGATTGGCGCATTGACAACAGGACATTTTCAACAAAATTGTCAATATGCACAAAAATAAAGTTCACATAAGAAAATACTATTGACAGTTATAAAATGACATTGATATGGCTGTCCTAAAGCTTGTAAACAAAAATAGAAACTGTACATATCAATAAGTACCAATTAATCCATTAAGAAGTCTAAAAAAACGCTCTACTGTAATAGTGTACAGATTGAAGACTACATAATATTATGCAGAGTTCATGCCGTTGTCATCAATTTAAAAATACTTTTCATTTGTAAGTACGTGATTTTTATGTATAATGTATGATATTTTGTTTTTAGAAATAAATATTGTACCATTACACGAAAACAACAGAAAAAAACTCGTCCCGAATAATAAAATAAAAATATGTTTAAATATTCAAAATTTACAGTGAAAATGTTAATTACGTGTTGTACTTAATTAACATACACTACTATAATTATTATGTATGTACTTATAGCAGGTGTACATCATCAAGGGGACTAAGGCGGCGATGCGTAAACTTTTTTTAGTCTGCAAACTCTATATTATGTAGGATATAAGAAAAGAACAAATTTCAACATTAGGTACCTACTAAAAATGATAATTTAAAATGACAAAAATTTAATCCAACTCGAAAAACAGAAATACAGTCTTAGGGGGCTTTTATTTCTTTATAATCTATTTAGTGCAAGGTCCCTCCCCAGTTTGGGGTCTGATAACAGCTATTGTCCCCTTTTTTCTCTCCGCCTGTCACCGGCACTGCCTCACCTCTCGTATTTTCATTTGTAAAAAAGTCTGACCTAAAGTTTTGAATGAATATGAACGGCCAACGCAACGCGAGTGAAAAAACAGGAATTGAATTGCGCCTTTAAATAAAAAAAAGTGAGCCGTCACGTGGGACGCCTGGCAGATATGAAACGTTTTTATAGTTTGAACCCCCTCTGCGACTTTATCAAAATAAAATATAGTCTATATCGCTTAGGGATAGTGTAGCTTTCTATTAGTGAAAGAATTTTTAGAATCGGTTCAGTAGTTCCAGAGATAAGAATTTCTGATTTATAACCTCCCCCCTCCCGAGAGAAATTCTCACCCTGCGGAGATAATTAGTGAAATAATTTTACCCTAATTTATCCTAATTGTCCCTAATTTCCATCCCGCGAGAAACTTTAACCCAGCGATGAGCGAAGGTATTGAACAGTATAGTACGGGATGACGCGACGTAACGACGTGCGTTCTGAACGACGGCGACGTTACATTTTAACGACGTTTCAATCAAACGGCGTTCCATTTATACGATTTTACACCCGTGCCTAAAAATGTTTCACATCAAAAAATTACGAAACGATGCGAGAGAGTAATTTTATCAGCAAGTAGGTATATTCGCGTGGGGTGTCGCGCGTTGCCGAAATACTAAACAAACTTCTTTTTACCCGACTGCGCGACGCAAAGGAGTGGTAATGTGTTTATCAGCCTATGTATGTATGTATGTATGTATGTTTTTAACATAAAATGTGCTTAGGACAGGTGCCCCTCCCTGGCGCCAGTTAATAGTCATTACATCTTATAAATTTGAATACGTGGAATATGGATCTACAGCTTTACAATGTTAACTGCACGACTCAACACGAACACATTTGTAGGTGGAACCAGAAAAAAACCATTGTAATTTATTCAAGGTGAAGCCGGTAAATAACACCTGCGTCCGCCAAGTTTTGAATTTAATAACGATTTTCTAACTGAATATTGTAAAATTTATAGAAGTACTACAACCTCAAAATATTTGTATTATAAAAATAAACAAAAAATAGATTACCCAAAAAATAAAAATAATTTTAAGATGAATGGCTAACCGGTCTAGAATTTTTTTTCTGAATAATTCACAATTTTTTTCTGGTTTATTAATAATTTTAAAAAAAGCTTACCAATCGGAGCGGCCATTTCGGTAAAAATATCACAATATGTTATAATCTCAAAATGGAAACAGTTTTTGTAACACCAAACTCAACACTGAAGAATGTCGTTACGAACTAAACGTTAAAATGGGATGGGTTACTTATTTATAGTGTTCTGAGCGCGCATGCTTCGAGAATTCATAACAGAACCGCACTTGCACGACAAGTACGTGGAATTATGTTTACTCTGTACGATTCATCAATGTGAACGTCATAATTAAATTATTAGACTCATTATAAACAAAACAATATTTAATTTATGTCTAGTGAGTAATCATCCCTAATTAGAAATGTGCACATACGATTGGCTGAATACATTTACGGTTCGACTTCAAGGGTCTCGTTTTATAATACGTTCGATATGATTTTATTTAAATATGAAACTTCTTCTAGAATGAATTGGATAAAATGAAACTTTGAGATCTGCGCCAATTTAATAAAATATGAAGTCGGTTAAAAAGTGCCAATTTAATTAATATCTTCTTTTTAATCGACTTCATAGTTTATTAAATTGGCGCAAACCTCAAAGTTTTATTATTTTCCTCTTTTTAGTGACTTTTTGAAGGTTTTTTTTGTTAAAAAGTTTTTTATTTTTTACTTTTTAGTGGCTTTACAATACGTAGTTTATTAACCGACTTCTTACGCTGTGTGATGTGTAAAAAAGTGGCATTTACCTTAATGGAATCACATGCCGTTACTCACTTTTATTAAAATCAACCAAACTACTGAACCGATTTAAGTAAAATTTATATGGAACCAACTTCGAGGTATACCCTATCCAATAAAATAAGAATCATCAAAATCAGACAACTCCGTAAAAAGTTATGCGTCGTCATACATAAAAAAAGGAAAAAAAATATATATATACGCGTCGACTTGAGAACCTCCCTCCTTATCGCACTTATCTACGTTGTTGAGCTAGTGTGGCACGTTGGGAGGGCAAGGCTACACGGTTCATTTTTGAAATGAAACTTTTTTACGCACGGTATTTTATATATAATAATAAGTAAGTATAATAAAGCTGTAAAGGAAAATTTGTGTCATTTTCAAATTTTTAATAAAAAAAAGTTTGATTAAAAAAAATTGTCGGTCTGTCTGTGTTTGTTTACTTATAACTATAGGCCATAGGGTCCTCATCATTATTCATTATGTTAGGTCATCTGGAACTCTGAACTGGAAGCAGCAGAATCCCATAATGTACGAATCGAGAGCGAGCGATTTTCAGACCGAATTGATTTATTAACTGACTTTATAACCGCCAATGTACACAGGGTCTTAAAATGTGGGTTACGACCTTTTGGGGGTCGCGGAAAAGATTCTGAGGGTCGCAACAAACATTGATAAACCTGTGTATATAAAATATCTACTTATATTATTAAAATAAAAGTGTCTGTCTGTGATTTTGAACCATGTATTTACATTTTAAGCAGTGTATTGAATTGTTTTCAGGGCAGATAAGCGCAAAATATTTTTTTGGCTGTCTGTCGCTTCTATTTTAACTCAAAAACTATGTACTTGGTCAATATTGATGACACACACAGTTTTTAGGCTACATTACTGGTACCAATTTAGTTTTTATTTCACCTCGATATCTTAAATGGTTCCGAAATGATATTAGATAAAACAACGCACTCAGATAGTAGCAAAGTGCAGTGCGTCCATCTTGGTTCTTGACGTCTGGAAGTGGCGGGCGGAACTGGAACTACTGGAAGGTGAAGCGGCTGCTCGCACGCTGACACTGAAATAGGTGTGTTACTTCCTATCGTTCCTTTTCTGTACAAGATGCCCGGTTCAGGTTCATCCAGGAGCAAATTTAATAGACAGCGAATGTTCGGGCAAAATCGACGTTCATGCGAGTGAAACTGCGGGGGATAGATGGTTAATTATAAAGTTCTTCAAATTTCCACTGACCAGGGTTGAGGAATTTGCTAAAAATGGAAAAACTAGATTTTTCAAAAAGGATGCCTGCAATTAATTTTGAAAATACTTGGTGTTTGTGTAGTGTATAGAAAAACACTATCTACCGATATATGTATAGGTACCTTTAAATGATAAGAATGTCGAATAAACGTCTTATTTATATCGAAAAATCGAGCGTATTGGCTACTTTAGTTATGAAATGAGAATCTTGCTATTTGGCATCATGCAAGATTATTTGAATTTAACGAGAGACGGACCTGATAACAAACAACTAACAAGTAATAATAACTGCAGTGGGCAGCTACAAATATCCGTTTATTTTGTGTAAACTATGAACTCCGATTGTATAATTTGAAAATAATTTTGATAAAACTATATAAATGATACGTCTATAATTTACAATAAATAAAATATATAAATGATAACTAACATTAAAATATTTTGTTTTAATTTTTATCAGATAATTTTGTAGGCTTTTAAAATTTAAATAAACATAAAAGATGAGATTTATCCATGCACCGCAGACAGCGCCGTGTTTGCACATTTCTTAAAGGCTGTCGACTTTCCGACGTCCTCACCTTCCAATGCATTTAGTTACGTTAAAAACACAGAAAAGTAATATAACTATGAGGCAAGCCGAAAATTATTTTAGATTTTCCACATTTTGTAGTGCAATCCTTCAAAGCTGCCGCCCTAGGCCACAGCCTATTGGTAAATCTGGCACTAGCCCCAGGATAAAATTGCACAACTCTTGTGGAAAATATCTAAGATCTTTTTCAAATTCAGTACGATTATAGAAACGAAACGCTGAATTAAATTTTTCTATGCCTACATATTAATACTCTACGTTCTGAGCACAAGCGGCGGAATGACTTTTTTTTTAAAGGGAGGAAACTTATCTAGTAAGAATATTAAAAGTTGCTCTCACAGCTTGAGTTGGGGTGGGTCTAACCCACACGCCCCCCCCCCCCCGTTGATAATTCTAAGACGATCCCCTGACCTCAACCTCCGGCGATCCCAATAGGGCCAGGGTATTAAAAGTCGATTACATAATACAGTTCTTCAAACACAAGTGAATGGGAAGAATTTTCAAATAGAAAAAGTTCACAGTTCTTCTGCAGTGAAATAAAAATAATCAGATTTCAAAATAATTTAGCGTTGAAAACAGATTTTAAGGAGAATTTTTGTAGTCCAGTACAAAATTATCTGAACTTTTTTAAAGTAGCATATTAAGTATTTTCTTTTTTTTTAAATGCCTACAAATGCGAGTCAGCATTTTCCGCTATAAATATGTTGAAATCGAAGTACACGATCAGACTCATTGATGCTCTTGCTCACCTTTGGTTGTGATTGGCCTTAAAAAATTTGCTGAAGAGATGCAAAGCCAACTATCTCATTAGGGTGGGTTTAAACAACACTGTCAATCCTCATGACGCGACGCGACACGATGCGACAGTTTCATGTACTTGATTTAGTTAGCGACTCGGCATACAATAGGAGTAAGCGTTATTTAATGTAACCAGTTTTAAAAACTGCTTATGTGGTAGATAATCGAATACATAGTTTCTAGTGTCACGAAAAACTAGTTATTTTCCGTAAGCAGTTATTTCGACACACTGAGGTAAAAGATATAGAGGAGACATACCGTATACAACAGCTTATACAAAATTGAAGCCAGGTTAAACGTCACAGGGCCGAGTAAACATGGCGGCAAAACACGGGATGGATTGGGAATATTATTCTCTTCTTCTTTTTCTCACATACAAAATTAGGGCCGAGTTACAATGGCGACTGGCTTCACTTTTAAATGCTTATATATCTTTTACCTCAGTGTTTCGACACAACGCTTTACTCATAAATAAAGATGTTTACAACACATATTATTTGTTATGCCCGAGAAGTTCCGACTATCCTCGAAAATGGTTGTGACTCCCGACTCGTGTTGTTGTACTTGCTTGCACAGTAGAGAATAATGGTGGGTCATGACGTGTTTTTCACATAACGAAACGTAACCAGTTATGCACGATTACTGAAAACGATCTAGATTTGAAAAATAACTAGTTATAAAAATAATCGTTTTTAAAATAGGTTATGCATACCCACGTAACTGGTTACATTTCATTATGTGAAAAACACGTTATGATCCACCACTAGCATACAACGTTCTCTGAAGTTGCTCTGGTGAGAACTGCTGAATTTGAGAACACGTAAATTTTTGGAAGCAGCATTTTGCCGTCGCGTCTCCATGTGAGAATTGGCCTTTAAACAGCCTACCTTCAGGAAAGTTACAGTGCATTAGTGATGTAAAAATACGGTATTAAACTTATTTGTGTATTAAACCCATGGTATTAATACCGTATTTTTTCAGTATAAAACGGTTTTTTACTTTTTCACACTATGGTTAGTGGTTACGGTGCATTATTCAGTATTGCCAACTGCATAATAGGAAAAGTTCCTGTTCTCATATTGGTATTAAACCGTTTTAAATGGTGTTAAACGTTTTATACGTGCTGTATAAAATAGTAAAACACGCAGTATTTATACCTAGTAGAAAACTGGGGTATATTATTTTTTTCACATACTGTATAATACCGTATTATACAAACGTTTTATACCCGAGTATTACACGCATTTACACCACTACATTGCATTAAGGTGAACTCAAGCATTAAAAGGCTGTGCACCCCTGATCTATGTGCTAGGTACTACCTAAAATATTTAAGACAAATAAAAAATATTTTTGAGCAATCTATTGTTTTTAAAACTGAACGTACAAAATATTATATTACATAAATATAAATTTTAATAAAGAATCTATTTATACAAAACAGTAAAAAAACTTAATAAAAATGATCTATAATATTAAATTAAAAATTATGTTCTCTGCTCAAGCATACTACACTTTTTATGTAATCCCTTGGAATTCTTCTTTCATCGTATAATTATAATATTTTCCATTTTTGATAATGATAGTGAATATTAGGAAAGCTCTTGAACAAGAAACAAATGATTTGCCTTAGAAATATTTTTTCTAGAATTTTAAATAGGAAATTGAAATACCTATCTTTAACTAACTACTGGAAAAATGTAATCAATTCACTTACATTTATTTCTGTTGCATGAATTGTATGAACTCACCATTCGATTCCAGGAATGTTTAAAAGTATTTTTAACTATAATACAAATATTTTTGTGCATAAATTTAAAATTAACTCACATAACAAAGACTATATAAGCAGTAACGGATTAAGCATTTGGATTCCTCCAATCGCAACTTCATTTTGAGACCACTTTCTAAGTTTTTTCTTCGTTTAACAAAATGTTAGGCTAATTTTCCAGTCACGCTGACCGTCGGCGCGTAGCTATCAGCACAGTATTGTTTTAGTCTCATGCCGATCACCAATATCGTGACTTTAATCATTGGAACGTGTGCTCGGCGTGACACTGCAACAATCAACTGGCATAGGGACGTCAACGCCACAGGGTCAGCGGCGCCAACTCGCGGCGCTAACGGTCGGGCACGGTTTAGCGCTGAGCAATCAGTGTTACCAGGGAACGCTACATTGTAATAATACATATTCGCCAATCAGCGCCGACGGTTAGCGTGACTGGAAAATCAGCCTTAATAAAAAAAAAAGTTTTCCTTTCAGATTTCTGAGGCCTCTGCATTACATAGGGCTCAAGCTTTTTACACGTCATGCATGAATGAGAAAAAAAAATGTTCAGTTAAAAACACTTCTTTGTTTTCTTTTAAATTACATAAATCATAATTATTAAATATTATACAGACATATTTTTCCACAATAATAAGTTAAATAATTTTGTGATGTATTTTTGTAGTGCATAAGGCATAAACGCATCTTAAAAAAAAATTTTTAAGAGTATTAATTAACACCCTTTCCAAGTAATTATAATACATATTATAATACATAGGTATGTAATTCTATTAAAAAGAATATATTATATCAATTCAGGTTTTTCGATACTTTTTACTGAATCCCTAACAATAAAAAATGTCAGATACAAGACACATCATACGTGTTTTGAGTAAATTATCAGAAATCACGGTGGCCACAAATATTTAAAAAAGACTTACTTTTACAGTACATGAAACAGTTTTTGATGAGCTTTTTCATCACTCTTGTTGTGGCAAGCAGTCTGTTAAATGAAACTATCACCTTTCCTCATATCACGGAGCTCAGCCACTGTATATGTTTGCATCAGAAATTATTACTTATCTTTTATGTTTCCCCTGATCATTATTCCTATTTTCTTATCTTTCCATTACTTTTCCAGGTTTATGGCCACCCCGATAAACTATAAAATCGTTTTGCGTTTCTTAATTTGTTTTTGCTCCATAAACTCAGCCAATCACTGACACAAATTTGCAGGGTTATATGGGCCTAGTACCGATTCATATTTTCAATTGGCTATTATTTTTAACAATCGACTGAAAATCCAATTAATCTAGCTCATCATAATTTCACCTGTATTCAGTTAAGTGTCAGACCAATGATTTTGAATACAGAAATGTAGTAAAAAACTGATAAATATGTACGATTTATGATTTAAAAACGTGGTTGGTTTTATAAATGGACACCTATGTTGACAATGAAAAAATGCGTTTAGTTCTAAAAGAGTATAAGGTTATCCCTTATAAATATAATACATAATAAAAAAAGATTGTTTCTTTTTTGTAAAATTGCATACTACCTATATGCCCTAAAATTAAAAAAAAATTACTTTTGAATGTTATACAGAATTCAATGTAATACCCCTTTTCTATAGAATATATTAATTGCCATCTGAACTAATTATTTGAATTGTTAACAATTATGAACCGAACTGTTCGGTGTCAGGTTCAATTGCCTGAAATTTGTAGCCACCATGGCCATCAAACTGTAAGAAATGATCATGGTGCCTCCATAGCGACCGACGATGCGATACAGTGAAAAGCGTAATGCCGACCTAAAAATAAATTAACACCTTAATTTTTTCTACTTATGATACTTTCAAACTATGATAAAAATTTAATAATACAGTTGGATTGAAATCAAGTTAAAAATAAATTTGAGCGAATGGGTGAAGCGAGTGAGTAACATATTAATTAATTATAAATTCAAGCGAACGAGCGAAGTGAGTGAATAACGTATTAATTATAAATTCGAGCGAACAAAAAAAGCGAGTGCATCCGGGCGAAGCCGGACGTGGCATCTAGTAATAATAATAAGATACACATTACACTGTAATTCATAGACGAAGTTCAGCATAATGCTGCTTTCGACTTAATCTGTCACCAGGCCTGAGTATGACATGTTACACAATACTTCTGTATTGTAATAATATATTTATCTATAATAATTATACATAAAAACTTACCTCACGACAGTATTGGTACATGCTGCCTTCAATATCAACTGATACAGCACTTGTACATTCATCTAGAATAGCAAACTGTGGTGCATGATAAAATAATCTTGCCATCTGTAAAAAAACAATTACATATTATATTATTTAAAAATAATGAGTTTCAATATTGGACAATTAAGGAGGATAATACACCTTAAAATCGAATGATTAACTTATCATACAATTTTCGTGCCACTCGATTTCAGCCAGGTTCAGCTACTAAGAACATGTTTCAATAATTTCGATTTTCTCAAAAATATTTCTTTAATGTTTTCGCGAAATAACTTCCCTGCCTTATGAACGAACAGGTACCGGTGCTGTTGCCAAAGTTACACATTCGTAAAACTATGGTAACACCTTTTGCCTTTTCAAGCTGAAATACACAGCTTGCATCTCTGAGAATATAAATTGGGCTTATGAGATTACGCACATTTTTTGTATCTACACGGACAGCTAGGCTGAAATGAATGAAAAATGGTATTGCTAAAACTCTGTGAGAAGAACTGAGTTAATTTTACATGGGTTCTCGGACACAGAAGAATCAAAGATAGGTACCCAGTTATCATTTTAAGGTGCATATCCCCTGTTAAACAGTTTTACATACCGCAATTCGTTGTTTTTCACCACCCGAGAGGACATCCAACCAATCAGCAACCGCATCAAGTCCTCCTTCTCTTTCTACAAGATAAGTAAGCTGAACTCTTTTTAAATGTTCAAGTAACTGATCGTCAGTTGTTCCTCTGCGTTTCATTTCACCATGAGTGTGTGGATAAGTAAGTTGATCTCTCAGAGTTCCCAATGTCATGTACGGACGCTGCGGAATGTAGAAGAGCTTACCGCGAGGAGGTTTAGTTAAAGTACCTCCAAATAATGGCCAAAGTTCACCCAATATACGGAATAAACTAGACTTTCCACAACCGTTTGGTCCACATACTAACACATTTGTGCCTGAAAGTACCTAAAATAATCACAACAAATTGAAATTTTTTTTAATAATCTTAAAAAACGTAAATTTTCGGCTTGGCAGAGATGTTCATTATTTACAAACTCCAAATAATTTGGACGCTAATAATATATCTACCAGAATTTCCGATGAGAAAAGCAATCCGTTGTTCTAGTGGAAGATTTCAAACTGTAGATTCGCATAAAAATCACTAAATTCAACTACATTGACTTTTTTTCTCTAGCTAATGCAAGATAATTTTTAGATAAGGTCCACTAGTTCGAAGTAATATTTAATTTGAAATGGCCAATAATTAATTAACAGTTGAATTAAAAAGAAGCTATTAAAGGAACAATTTCTTACCTCGAACGTTAACTCTTTAACAAGTACATCTCCGTTGGGAGTAACTAATGGAACATTGTCAAATCGAATAATATTATCTTTAAATACGAGACGTCCAGCGCCTGGTTTCAAATCTGCTCCAGTTGTCACCATAGTACGTTCATATTTACCCTGATTTAAATCAGCTAACACTTGACGTAGCTGTGTAACTCTCGCTGTAAAACCGGCTAACCGAGTTAATTCACGGCCAGCTAATACAAGCCTTCCAATTGCTTCTGCTAATTTTACTAACATTCGTCCATAAGTATAATATAACCTAAATCGTTCATTATGACCGCTATTGGCAATTGCATGATCTTTTGATAAAAATGGCATTGACACAGCATAAAACCCAACTACAGTTGCAATGTCTAAAAACAAAAAATTGAGTGTGAGCCAATTTTACGATTGTGGAATTCTAAAAAAATAAATTCTACATTTTAACCCAGATGTCCCGCTTAAAAATTATCTCCTTAGATAACATTCAACTTACACAAATAAATATTTAAAAAAAGATACCTACAGGCTACATGTATTCCTTTTTAAGGTACAGACAGACACAGCGGTTTTAACAGAAGCGTTTAACGAGTCAGTTCCCAAGTTGATATGTCGTGTAATACAACATAATAGTGTAAAACACACGCAGCGATGCCCTACGATGCGTTTTGTGCAGCGGTTTTGAAACAGCTTATGTAGGTGGTTGCTCTGAGGAATCGCGTCGGTTTTACTTGAAGCGAAGGGTGTTTCAATGTGTTTAGATAGCTCAGTTCAGACACACGCGTTTTTTGGCTCGTTTTGTTTAGAAATGGATAGAGAAAGATTTAATACAGAAAGGCTAATAAGCGAAATAGAAATTCGACCGGCACTCTGGGATATGAGGAAAAATGAATACGGAGATGTAGTTTTAAAAAGAAAAAAATAGTGAAATTAAAAAAATTTTCTTCGTCTCTTTGTACTTCAGCAAACAACGTATGAAAATGCCCTTTTTATGCCTTTCTTCGATAATTGAAAGTATTCACATTCTCCGTTTTCTTTTTTTTATTAATTTTCAATACAAATACACTAGCGACAAATAAATACCATCCATAGTTCCTGAGCGTCTATAATCCACAGATCTCTTATCCATAGTACACACCGCACCGAATCACAAATCGTTTTAATAAAACAGCTCAATGTGGTTTGTTAGAAACCGACCGCCTCGTTAAATGCTTCAGTTAAAACAGCTATGTCTGTCTGCACCCTTAGACTTTTACATAACTCTTTTTTATTTCAGTGAATTTTTAAATATGCTCATATTTTATTACAAAAATAACATTTTGTAAATACCGAAATGATTTATGGTTATCAGCATTTTGAATAAAGCTATGATTATTGACGTTTGCACGGTTTATGATAAAAATGATTTCATAAATAGTTTGCTATTTCCGTTTTAATAAATTAAAATTTCAAATTAGACGCATTCTACTTTTACTTCGCTTCTAGACGTTTGTTGCTGTTTTAGTGAAGAAAAGTAAGGGGAGAATGAATAGAATAAATTTATTATCCAAAACAGCTTTAGGCAGGATATATCATTAAAATAGATCTTTCTTATCAAAACGCGGTAACATTTCTAAAATTAGCACGTTCCCTCACTTACATCAAGTTAAATTATTTACTATTAGTCGGTTATGATTTATGAACGTTAGCGTTCATGTCGTCAGTCTGAATCAATTCAAGATAGGCACCTAAGGAAAAAAGCTACAATGTTCAAGAAGGGATCCGTGATATCCAGCAATGATAAAACCACGAATAATTACCGTACAACTAGGTACCAACTTGATTTTTCTTTTTGGTTTTCATTTGACATTTTCCGCAGCCCTAGGCTCTAGTCTACTCAATCTATCCACAAATTCGCCCCTATGTCTGTCAATAAACCAAATGCTTGATACATACTTACATTTTGCAACAATGTTATCAATAATACCCATCATAACTTTGAATTCCAAAAAGTTTCTTAAATGTGTTACAAGTTTGTTGAAACTTGCCATTAAAGTAAGCTTTTCTCTTCCGTTTCCTTGATAAAAAGCGACTTCTTCTGAATGAGTTATTAATCTAGAATTAATATGTCTAAATTGTCCTTCTAGTTTTTGTTCCTGTACAGTCATCCGGCCGGTTGGTCTTCTAAGATGTGTCAAAATAACACCCGACACAAACAAATATCCTAGCATAAGCGCCGGTGTTTGACCACCCAACGAAACGGTTAACCTATAAACGTATATAGATATATCCAATATAGGTTTAGCAATATTGGAATATAAGTCGGCAACTGTTTCACAGAATTTGTCCACATCGGTTGTAAGTAGTTGATCAACATTTGCAATTCGGTTATCCAAATTCGACATTCGATAATAAGTAAACGAACTTAAATACTCATCATATAAATGTTTGGTTATATTGCATCGAAGCCTCAACTTCAATTCACCAATGGACCATTTCATTACATTGTTTACAACGGATATCAATGGCATTGCAGCAAAGAATTTCATTAATCGTTTTAAAAATAATTCTCTGTTCATATCTACAATGGCACTGAAACAAAATTAATTAATAGGTTATATTTTTCTTAAGCAGTACTTATAAGAGGGATCTATCCCCATCCCACGCGTCTAAAACTTTATTACACGTTCCCGAGTGTAATATTGATCCAAGGATAGATTTTTTTGCGTCAAATTGAATCTAATTGTCCCCTCTTGGGGCGCTACAGGTCAAATTTAAAACTCAACGTTCTTCTGAATATTAAGACGATTTTACGGCAACTCTGCTGAAAAAGCTTTAATTTTTTTTTAAAAGTACGCTGTGTTACACTTGGACGCCTTTATCTTTAATTTGAGACTAAAACGGACCCTCTAGGTTCAAAAATAAGATCGGGAGAATGTAAATAGCAAACGCTTGTTTTTTACTTTTTTTGCGTTACAAGCGACGCACAGGTTTAATTTTTGTCCTTGTCGGCTGCATTTAAACCCTACAAGATATATTTTATTAGAGTAATTTTATTATCCGTATTTTGTGTGTAGTGTTAATCGAAAGAATGTGTTTGGTCATTAGTAAGAAAGTCCTCTTAAGATAAAATACTTAACAAGAGACTACTGTACTCTGACCTTAAATCCAAAACTCCAAGTTTCAAGCTGGATATTAAATACAATTTTATAAGATTTAATATCTCGAAAATAAATATGCGACGTTAAATAAATATGTGACGTTTTAGAAATGTGCATCTCAAGGTAATTTTAGTCGTAACAAATATAAACTCCTCAATGACTATACTTAACATTAATTAATTAACATTAAGTAAGTGCCAGCAATACTAGTCGATTTTGTCCGCAGTTTCGTTCGCGTTAATTTCGGTTTGGACGAGAACTTTATCTTAATTCAAGCGTTGTCTGGTAAAAAAGTACCCTGCATTTTATATCTGGGGGTACCTATTGATAATGTAACAAGTTTCAATAAAATCAATCCGGAAGTCTTTGAGTGATGCAGATACAAATGTGTTCTCCCATATCAATTATTGTACTCGAAAAACTCGCGAGAAAACGAAATTTAAAAATAGAGCTTCCGTAAAAAAAAATCGGGTGGGTTCAGATCTGGTTGTACCGCAGTGTTTTCCGTAGGACTAGGTCTTTTGAAAAAAAAATATTTAAATTTATAGATTTTTTCTATGTTTTTAAAATTGCATACTAAATAAACTAACAAACGCAAATTTAAATTATAATTTAACGGGACTTCATTGGCTCCCATCGTTATAAGCAAAAAAATTAAAAAAAGAAACAAAATTGCTTATTAGTACGAAATGTTATTATAATATAGAGCATTTTTTCCTAATCTGTGGTCCGCGGACCCCTGGGGGTCCGCGAGCATATGTTTGGTGGTCCGCGGTCCCATACGCATCTATCTTACTTAGAGCATTAACAAAAATAAATAAATTACCTACGCCAAACATCTCGTAATTATTACGCTTGTTTTTTGTTTTTTAATTTAATGAAGGAATACTAAAATATAATATTGTCCGAAAATTGCACCTTTTTTCACTCAGGGGTCCTTGGCATTATGCTTGATTTCCTTGGGGGTCCGCGGCTGAAAAAGGTTAGGAACCGCTGATATAGAGGATTTTTTTAACTCTCGATTTTTAATATTGTATCTATATTAATTGATGAGTATATGGGCGTACGGGGGGGGGGGGCTGCCTCCCCCCTGGATCTGGACTAATATGTAACTATGTTAGGTGACAGTCCCACAACTCACAAATCGTGCTTAACGGTGACCATCATAACATTTTACTGGTTCATTTAAAATCAATCAAACAAAAAAAAAACATCCAATTATATACCTATGTAATTGGTTCCAAACATATCGGAAAAAATCATTTTACCAATCATAGTCACAGTCAGGATTCTAACCTGAACCTTTCCACTTTCGCGGCGGAATGAGCTTACATTTACTCGACCGTGACCTGATTACTAATCTAACATTCTCCTTATATGCTTCGGAATCAATAGATTTTCACCACATCACGTCACTGTTGAGTAAATGTAAGCTCATTCCGCCGCGAAAGTGGAATGGTTCAGGTTAGAATCCTGACTGTGACTATGGTTGGTAAATAGTAATTTATGCTACATGTGGGATAAGTAGCAAATAATCTGACAGTCGTGTTTTGCGACATGAGCGTAAGGTTTATGGGGCATTCGTATGAAGACGAGTGTGGTTTGTCGCAACGAGCCGTTAGGCGAGTTGCGACAATCACACGAGTCTTCATACGAATGCCTCATAAACCTTACAGCGAATGTCGTAATCACGACTGTCATATTTGCTACTTATCCCACCTGTAGCATACAATACTTTTTACAACTACTGCTCTGGAAGTTGACTTTGAGAGAAATAGGGTAGAAGTACCGTTTTTGGCCACCTTTGCACCGTTTTTGGACAGTTTAAATTTGAGTTAATTTATAAAAAATTGCAATATTAAAATGATTTTTTATTGAATTTTCATTTTTTTACACCTAATTTAATTACTATACATGAACGATAAAAAGTAAATTATTATCGCGACATTAAATGGCGTTTCAGTAGTCCCTAGTAAAGTGAAAAAGATAGAGTGAGTTAAGTACAGATTGTGTTCGTGAGGTTATATTTCTATAGTAGTATAGTTTAGGCGGAATCCGTGCAGTTATGTGATATTTAACCGAACATGTGCGTTTATGAAACACATATAGTCAAGTATGCGATTATTGTGTATTTCGGAGATGACATACAGCGCTCGAAAAGTCAACTTCCAGAGCAGGCGTTGTAAAAATGATTTTTTCCGATATGTTTGGAATCAATTATATAATTGGCTGCTTTCTAACAAAAATTTTCAATTGCAATTCAGCCGTATAAAAAATCTATTAATTTATAAAAAAAACATTTTACATTAGTCTAATAGTTAATTTAGTGCCTGATCGAAGTTTTTTTTGAAAACAAACAAAATGGCGGCATCTGATAATTTTTTCGCGGATTTTCAAGAAAAAAAGCACTAGTTAATAAAAAATATAAGTTAAATATAAATTATTTACCTACAGGAAATTCTTAATTTGCCTCCCCCCCCCCCCAGGCCAAAAGCTGGGTACGCCCATGGATGAGTATGACTTCACACTGTAGGTACCTGTATATTTTTGTGTGCAAATGTATTCTATTATATAGCTTTATTTTTTACATCGCCATTTCATAAAATTCATTGAGTGAGTATGTCGAAGTGAGTGGCTTATACCCGTGAAATAGACGTAGTTCTACGTCAAAACAACCTTTTGACACTACACATAATATTATGATATTATAAATTATAGGGAAATTAATGTAAAATTATGTGGCTAAGACAATTTTATTATCCACAGTAAATAGATATGCAATTCTAATGCGCCTGTTATAAGTTTGTGTGCACTATTATTTGCATTACAGAAAGTCGGTCAAGTAGGGAAAGTAAAAGCAAAATTAAAAAAAAAGATATCGACGAATTTTTTTTTATATTCTTCATATAAAAAAAATATCAACATGGCTACCACACCCTTAATTTTACTTTCTTAAGTACTTTGTACTGTACGGGAAACAGAAAGAAGTAGATACACATTGTTGTGTTTTACCATTTAATTTCCTCTCGTCGTCGTAGCGTCGAAATCGTGAATTACTGGTGGGAGATTGGCGATATTGTATATGCATAATTTTTTTTAGTTATTCACTTTTTTTCCGTACTTTGAGTATCTACCCAACTAATAAATATATCGATAATCATGACAATTTTGATAAATAAAATATTTGATAATATGCTTATCAAGTACTCTATGAGTCTAGGATATAATCGGATTAAATAACCAAGATTAGCTTACATGTACCTAACGGTCAATAAGAGCAACGCTGACTGAAAATGTATACGAAAACTAATTATTTTGTAATCAATTAATCAGTTTTACATAAGGCATAAGCAAATAATGTTTTATGTAATTTTTTCATCGTACTTGTTCTTTTAAGTTTTATTTTTTATTGGGTGCTCTCACCCAGTGAGAAACGTAGTGCTTTGTCATAACTTGACACGAGCTGGAGGAATATTTTGATTAATTATTTCCAGATTATAAGATTAAATATTTTCAACTGAAAGTTTAACAGACCCGTTATTCATAGGCGTAACTGGAGAGTAGCGTCTTACCCGCGCTAGAAATAAAGATGAATAAAAAAAATAATACGTTTTTTCAAAGTATTCTCAACAAAAACTGATCAGACAGACTGGCAGATCCGGCCCACTTAAGTTTCAAATCCTAATTACGACAATGTTGGAAGTAACCGCGGACTGGCCTGTTCGATCACCAGATCTGAGCTCTTTAGATTTATTTCTTTAGTGCGTTATTTGAAAAATAAAGTGTACGTAAAAACCTCAGAAAATGTATAAGATTTCAAAGCCCGAGTTTAAGATACAATTGTACAAAAATCAGGACTGTATTTACTATTTATATTAGACCTCGAGATTTCGATGAGCAAAAAGACAAATAATGAACACAAATAATTTACATGGCACAAAAAATACAAATTACAAAAAACACATGAAAAAAATATTATAATCACAACAAATTAAATATGACGGATGTTGAACAAAAAACATTCTATGGTACACATAAATCATGTTTTCTTTCATTCTTTCGGACTTTACACTATATTCAGAAAAAACTTTATTAATAATTGGAAATAATTGTATCTAATTTAAAAGTTTCAATGTTACGTTAAATTCAAAACACGATTTTTATATTTCAATTTTAATTAAAAATACATATATAAATATTATTGAACTTGCGTTACTTTCCGCAATTCTTCTAATCACACACACATACACACAGACACCTTTCTAAAAATAGTGTAGTGACCTTGAAACATAAAAAATTGTTAGACATTTTGATTTCGATTTTCGGACCCATTACAATAACTTCCAATGGGAAGTTAAAAATATGTTGGGTCGCGTGTCAAAAATGTTGAGCAGCGCCGATTTAACCCACACCAAAGTAGCGTCCAGTTCACCCCAACTCAAGATGTGAGAGCAACACTAGCATGCGTTTAATTAACACTCTTTAGAGTAGTATCGTTTAGAGCTTTTGAGAAGATAATAATGGCATTTCTGCGCACAAACGAGTTTCGAGTCGGACGGGTCTATGTTCTCTAACAAGGGTTGGACAATGGTGCGTCTCGACTAGCGACGAACAACTAAATGATCATATTCCTAGGACCACCCCTTGTTAGAAAACATGGACCCGTCCGACCCGAAACTCGATTGTGCGCAGAAGCGCAGAAATGACGCTACTATCTTCTATAAGCGATACTACACTACTGACTACAATGTAAATTTTCATGTGATCTATTTAGCCAAATAAAAAAAATCCGCCGCCTATGTGTACAGGAAGATTTTATAAGCAAATGTAAAAGATGAAAAATATCAGAACAATAATTACTATGTAAATATAAAATCAAGGTCGATCCAATGGTTTGGGCAGATTACTTTTTAATTGTAGTGTATTTCAACTTTAGATATTGACAGAGCACATATTACATACGATTTTAAATATATTATTATTACAAAAATTCCATAATATCCGCCAGAATCCGTTAATGCGTATTCAACACTTAAATACTTAATAATAATAAATAATAAATAATAATAATACACTCATGGACAAAATTATTGAAAATTTTTAAATGTTCGTAATTTCTTTTCGAAGAAATAAATATTATGAAATAAATTCTGATGAATGAAATATTTGAAAATAAGTGAATATATTCGCCTACTGGATAATTAATAATATCAGCACATAATATACAGAATGACGTGCTAATATTTCAAGTTGTGATTCCTCAGGTAATTTTATAAAGAAAAGTTCATATGAACATATTATGTCCGCAACAGCTTCCATTTCTTGCTACAGGGTGTTGAATTTATTTTTTTAAAGCGCTATTTTTTAATATCTCCGAATGTAGGTAAGTACTTTAGATATTATTTTCAATTTTGCTAAGTGTTAATAGGATATAAAACCACATAATTTAGTTAGAAAAGTTACTCTATTGCGCTCTGATATTTTTTACAGAAAAAATGGTACGCCACCGACCTTTTTCCATGTGGATATTATTTATGATTAGCCTGGTCAATTCTACATGAAAACGGTCTCTTGCGTTTTTCTCGTCAGACGCAACGTTCTTGATTAAAACAATTAAATTAAAATTGAAACTCGCATTATGGTTAGGCAGGGCCGTAGCTAGAGCTGAATTCAAGATAGGGCTCTGAAAGTTTAAAGTAGGGCTGAAGCAAAAGACTACAATTAATTGGATTGCCCACCTCATCTGGTGATATCAAATTACAAAAGCAAGAAAACGGTAAATGACAATTTAATCAAAAAAAAAAAAAAAAAATACAGAACTTGCCATGTTATCAAATTTCCGAAGAACTTCATTTAGTCCAACTAATTTAATCTAGTTTTTCAAAATGCCAGATAGATCAAGCCTGTCATTCTGTCGTGACAGTCTTTGCGGCTTGTTTATAATTCCTTAAAGTAGGGAACTGGATGTTTTAAGGTAGGGCATTGCCCCTTAATGCCCCCCCCTAGCTATGGCCCTGTGGTTAGGTTATGTTAGGAGGAATAGATCTGCTAGACCTCGCCACCACTTTTTTTTGTAATTTAACTAAATAAAAGATCTGTTTATTTATTTATTTATTATTATTATTAACATTGATGATAATAAATTTTGTTTCTAAAAAATTGTTGAAAATGGCCACCAAAAATTCAACACCCTGTAGCAAAAAAATTAAGCCGTTGCGGACATAATATTATGTTCATATGAACTTTTCTTCATAAAATGACCTGAGGAATCACACTCTGAAATATTAGCACGTCATTAAGGAACACCCTGTATAAGTTTACGGCAATAATTTAAAGTTATTTCCAAGTAATAGTGACAAAAAAAGTATTCTACAATTTTGTCCATGAATTGTAACGGGGTCTTCACACAAGAGAAGCCCCTACAGCCTACTAGCATCTCATTTATCTTTTTAAATTTTCTTCATAAACGCACTATAACTGCAAGGTTGGAATACGATTTCGTTCCGATATGAATTACAAAATGTCTATGATACATTCATTGTAATTTTTTAAAGATGCTGACCCTAGTCACAGAACAGCGTCAACGATTTTGAAGAGAACAATAATTTATTGTTTGAAAAAATTTTCAAGAACGTTAAACTAATATACATATTATGGCGTTTTGAAAATCATTTGTTTACTTATTTTAAAAGTAAATTATATCGGTTCAAAAACTAGCTCTGTATTATTAAAAATGTCGAAAAATACTGTGAATTAAAGGGACAATTTTATCCGATGAAGGCTGTTATTTGTTTATTCAAATATTTCATGTAATAGTACCTACTCATTTATGCCAGTTTTTAGTCAAGACATTAACGAAATATTAATAAAATATGCTGCTTTAATAATTTAGTAACACCCGCGTCTAATAACCTTAGTTGGTGAGTTGCTAATTAATTATGCCCAGGTAAATATTAATTTGTTAAAGTCTCGTTGATATTAATTAATAATACTTATAGTCATTACGAAAAACAGATACTTATTACAATAAAACTGTAAAGGAAAATTTGTCTGAAATTTTCGAATTTTCACAAAATTTCTTTACGTATAGTCTTTATAATTGGCGTCAGGTAGAAATATCGCATTTTCGAACAAATTTGTTTGTCTACAGTGTTTGCTTATAACTCAAGAACTACTGCATCAATTATTTCGATAAAATTATTATGTATTGTTAGCTTAACTAAAAAATTAGGGTACAAATCATTACGTTAGGTGATCAGGAAACAGCAGAATCTCATTATTTACTAATCGTGGGCGAGTTAAGTCGCAGAGGCAGCTAGTTCTAAACAAGTGGTAATATTTATTGCTTATTATTAAAATAATTTGTAATGTTTACCTTTCGACCATAGTGCCATTTTGTATCATCCAAATATCGCATAGTGATCTTGCAATCAAACTTAGAGCTACCATAAACAGCAAACCGGATTCTACAGTCAGCCATCCCGGAATACCTATTTTCAGTAGCTCTCTCAGCTGTCTAACAAACTGTCTGTCAACATGAGCTTTCACTTTGGTTTTGTCATTTTTCTCTGATATCATGTATTGTATTTCATCTTCTGGTAACTTTTTTCGTCTACAAGAATATTAAGAAATACTTAGGTTAGTATTGAACTGTCAATTGTCAACTTGGATTTAATTTCATTTTTTGTTCATTAGAACATAACAAACCCACCAAACTTGTTAAAATAACACCTAACACGCAAAATTATTAAAATATTTTCAATATAACATTTTATGAACTAAAATTTTATGATAGTAACCTCACATTTACCTTGCTTTACGTGCATTTCGCCTGTTCGCAAATATCCATAATGCTGCTGAAATACCAACCGCACCACTTATTAAACTATTACGAGTTGCAAATTTACTTAAATTCGGTGCCATTTTTTTAATTATTTACAAATTTACATCAAATACTATTCTTCTTCACCATATTTGTGACATTACAATGACACAGCGATAGGTAATCGTAATCGTATACATTATACTCGTGCTGCGTTGAGTGTACTAACAGTCTCTCTCTGACAGTAATATTCCACGAATCCCCACTACGTAATATCACAGTGTAATACGTATGCACTACTGACTACACAACCTGTACCCGTATAAAGTGACCAGTTTTTAAATTAATTTTAAAAAAAAACTAGTTTTCTACTCAACAAATTACTTGTTTACTTAATTAACTTGTAGCTCTGTTTTATGTAAAACAATTAAATCATCTAGATTTCTATTGCAAAAATAGGTGTAATCACTTGCCAATGTGAAAAATGCGGGTTGTACTAATGTTCACTGTTTCAGGTTTCTTTATTTTTTGTAATAATTGTTTATTAATTTACAAATATTATTAATTTAAGCAGGATATAACTACAAATATCGGCACCATATTATTCACTTAATACAATTTCTTTTAGAATGGGTTCCTTTCAATATAGGTACTTAAAAAATATAATAGGTAGGTATCTACCTATAGTAGTTATACTTAACTGAACTTTTTAATTATTTGCAATTTTAGTCATTCACTTTAACTTTGTCATTATGTCATTATAATTTATTAAATAGGATGTTTACTAAACAATAAACATACGGCAAAAAAGTAAGGAGTGATTCCTTGGGTAATTTTAAGAATATTTTCTTTGTTTCTAATATACAGGCGATAAAAGTTTTTTTACAAAAACAATATTTTACCAAGTAAATACAGTAAAGAGTAAAGCCTCTTAATCTACAAAAACTGTTGAAAATGACTAATACTACCAGCTAGGATGCATGATTTATTCTTTTCTAGCCTATAACGATTGGTAAATACCCTGTACCTATATTAATTAAAATGCTTTGGTATCTACCTACTATCTAAGTATTATGAGAGCAGAGAGAATAAGTTACTTTCGATTTGTCTTAATATAAGGAAAATAATATAATATTTCCATTGTATAATCTACCTATATACCGGGTGCTGATTTGCTTTGCGGGTAATAGGAATTTTACATGTAAAATCAAACTTTCGCGATTTCCTGCTTCCATGGCTATCGCTATCTGTTTTTGAAGTAATTTTGACATTTTCATGTCAAATTTCTGCCGTTACAAAGCATGCAAAATTATTCTTGTTTAATGATTTAGATGCAGAATTTTATGTTTTAAAACCAGAGGCGGATTAAATGTCAAGAGCGCCTCTCTAGCGGCCATATATTATAAATTTTAACTATAGTATTTATATAATAATTAGCTGCGCGGCCTGCGCCCCGCGGTTTCACCTGCGTGATGCCCCATCTCATGGAAAATTCGGTATAAAATGTGTAAATCTGTTAAATTTGTTTAAAAACTTACGTGCGCGCGCCCCCTCGTAACCTCGCGTCTCTAGGCTCGTACCTAGTGTGCCTTAGGGATAATCCGCCTCTGTCTAAAACTATTATTTGAAGATATTTTTCCTAAAATAATTAGGGAAGCAGGAAATCGCGAAAGTTTGATTTTACGGGTTAAATCCCTATGTGCAGCAGTCACGGTCACCACTCTGTATATAATTATCTAATCATATAACGTTTTAAAGAGTTTTATAGAAGTTTGATATCTGATACCTATAATACGACTATACCTACTAATAATTATTGTGTTGTTATACGAATCGTCGTGTCAGGTTTGACGAAACATTCGGCCCGGTCCGGCTTCGCCCGGGTGCTATGAATTTATAATTTACTAGTACATTATACTCACTCGCTTCGCTCGTTAGCTCCAGTTATTATAACCTACGTCTTAAAGTATCATCTATCGAACAGTGAAAAAAAAAATTGAAATCAGTTTTGTAATTTCTGAGATAATCCCCGATTTCCCCCGGGCGAAGCCGGGTCGGCTAGTTATTATAGGCTATGTTCTAAAGCAAAGTATCATCTATCGAACATTGAAAGAAAACTTGAAATCGTTTCAGTAATTTCTGAGATTACTCCCGATTTTCACCCGGGTCAAATTGAGCCGGCTAGTTATTATAGCCTATATTCATCTACATTGCGGAAGCTAACCGTATGCAAAATTTCACAGAGCTTGGTTGAATAGTTGAAGCGTGAAAGTGAAACAAGCAAACAAACTCATACTTTGGCATTTATATAATATTAGTTAGAATTACAATAAGTATAAATACACCTTTTCCTTCAGCTTAATTTTATTTTGGGCTTGAGAATAGCCGAGCGTTTAGCGATGCTGTTGTTTACATGGCGTTGCTATGGTTCCTCTATAACAAGTCCCCAGTTCCCGGGTTCTAGCCCGAGAGCTGGTAAAAGTGTCAATTGGATTTTCAATTTATTATTAAAAAAAAAAATAATGAATTGAAAATATGAATTGGTGCTAGGCCCAAATAACCTTAGCTGTTGGTGGCCTTTAAAACACAATTAATTAATTTTATTTTCAATATTACGTCTTACTACTACTTAGAGGAAAGTACCCTAATGTCGCACACTTTTTTATAACACTCATATCTGGCAGAAAGAAAACATCGCAGAGCTACTATATTTGGCCTCAAGTATGTTGCTTTTATAATAAAACAATAAATGATAGAAAAAAATGTATTTCTAGATTAGGTTTTTAATAACAGAAATAAAAAGTTTTTCAGGCAAAAATTATGAAAACTGAATGTAGTACCCTAATATCGCATTTCCGACAATAGGACATTTCTAAGAGGGCGATATTAGGATACTTCATCCATTCAAACAAAAATCGCATATAAACTTCTTTTTCTTACTCGAATTTGCGCACTGTTCATGTCCCCATTTGTTACACGTGTAACATCTGATCCATTCTTCTCCTTGTGTATCATCTGAATAAAGAATAAAAAAACTCGGGTCGCAGTGCCAAAACCCTGCCGACAATATAGTGTATTTGCTAATATTGGCATTGTGGCTTTATTATGTGAACTTAAGTTTGTTTTTGAACAAAATAAAAAATTTAACCCCTTAATACATCCCTTAAAATAATATTTTTTTTTCTTAATTTCAATATTTTTATCAATGCAACCTCGGTACCAAATTAAATACACCCTTCAGTAAGTAAAGCACTATCTGCAAACTAGTGTTTTCATAAAATTTGTAAGTCCGGTCCTGTCGGGCCGATTTTATTAAAATTTTAGCAGCATATTTTAATCGTTACTGAAAGGGTAAATTTCAATTTTGAAACGATTCTGAAAATTTTTTCGGCATTTTCGGGCCCAAAAACATTTTTCAACCCCTAAAAACTACCCTTAAAATAGTCCGATTGGGCCCATTTTAAATAGGCTTCGTGCGGTGATGGATTGCAACGTGCCTACCCAATTTCGTCAAAATCAATTAACTCTTTCGAAAGTTATAGCCCGTACACATATATACAGGGTGAGTTCGACCACCCGTATCAGTCGTTTTTTTCGAAAACGGTTAGTCGTAGAGAGTTGTGTCAAAAATTTGTATTATAAAAGTCCTAATAAAGATTCGAATGGTGAAAATTTTTTTTCCGGGAAGGTCGGCTTCCCTATTAGTTTGCTCCAGAATGTCCAGAACTCCGGAATTATAAATGTAACGATAGGTCGAAAGTGGTATTGTTGAAAAGATCTTTAAAAAATAAGCAAGTTTTGTAGGAAAATTTTTTTTATTACTGCCACCCCTGTTAAGTTATATTTGTTTGAAATTACTAAATTAAAATGTCATAATAACGAACATTTTAAAAGTCCGCATTTAAAATCTAGTTACCTATCTATCGATCATAAAATACTGAAGAAGTACACTCACAGTATAACCAGAAGAGCTCAGTAGTATGTATTAAAGAGTAAATGGAAGACAGTTTGAACACTTGTGACAATGTCTAAGGTTGCTAGATTTTTAATGCCGACTTCGATCGTTATTATGAAATTTTGATTTAATAATTTCAAACCATTGTTATTTAACAGGGGTGGCAGTAATTAAATATTTTTTCCTACAAAACTTGCCTATTTTTTAAAGAGCTTTTCAACAGCACCACTTTCAACATATCGTGATTTCTAAAATTCCGGAGTTTTGAACAAATAATAATTTATATTTATACTTATAGAAATTTACAGGGTTGGCAGTAATAAAAAAAATTTTCCTACAAAACTTGCTTATTTTTTAAAGATCTTTTCAACAATACCACTTTCGACCTATCGTTACATTTATAATTCCGGAGTTCTGGACATTCTGGAGCAAACTAATAGGGAAGCCGACCTTCCCGGAAAAAAAAATTTCACCATTCGATTCTTTATTAGGACTTTTATAATACAAATTTTTGACACAACTCTCTACGACTAACCGTTTTCGAAAAAAACGACTGATACGGGTGGTCGAACTCACCCTGTATTATATAAATATATATAAATATATATAAATATATATAAATATATATATATATATATATATATATATATATATATATATATATATATATATATATATATATATACATATATATATATATACATATATAAACAGACATTTCCAAAAATGGTGCCAAAATGTTCAGGAGGCTATGAAACGTCGAGAAATTTTGGTCCGACCCCTAAGTCCCGCCATCCGACCGACGCCAATAGTGTATGTGCCATATGGCAAATACACTAATAATATGCCTTATTTCGCACACTGCGATATTAGGAACATTTTACAGTGCGATATTATGGCACATGCTGCTTTGAGATTAAGTTTATAGAAAAACGTGGTTTTAATTAATTATATTAATATATGGATGCAGGAAAACGATAATCAACTATTATAGACGTATAATATGCAAAATCAAAAATGTTTATAATTATCAACTTTTATTAAAAGCACTTTAATTCGCTGACGCCGTAAAAACTCCAATAACACTTTGAAACTGTTTTCGCCATTACTGCCATCTACTTATTCATAGGCAACTCTTACTCAGGTAGTTGGTTTAAAAGACATTTCCTTTAATAATGCTGCTGCCTCCTACACTAAAACTTTATTAGTTTAGAAATAAACCATGTGTACGATATTGGGAACCGGTACGATATTCGGGTACTTTCCTCTACTCTGGTAAGAATGCCCATTTACAGAAATTTCTTATTTAGAAATATTTTAATTAGTTTTCTTTTTAATCCTGCCCGGATTAACCGGGTGTCCAGGCAATCGGGGTCCGGAATCCTGATTAGCGGGACTCTACTGTCTTATAAACACCACCAGCTCGACTTCGCTTCGCAAGGGGAGATATTCTCGCGGGAGGGGATAATAAATCATATTCTTAGCACCCGGGCGAAGCCGGACGGTACCGAATTTCGTTACCTTACAGACACAACTGGTCGAATTTCGACCACAGGCGACACTAGTCTATATAATATTTTAGAGATACGGCGATATTACAGCTAGAAAGTACTTTTTCCGAGGATAACGTCTTTAAGGTTATCTCAAATCGTGGTTAAGTCAAGTTACAACCTTGTTCGTTGTGGGTGTCAATACATATAAAATTGTTCCGACTCCGTTACTCATTCATTCATTCATTCATTTATTTATTCACCCACTCACTCACTCACTCACTGACAGACAACGCCCAGGTCAAACGGCTGTAGATATAAACTTGAAATTTGGACAGTATGTTCCTTTTGTGACGTAGGCACCCACAAATAAAGGATTTTTCGAAATTCAACCCCTAAGAGAGTTAAATAGGGGATGAAAGTTTGTATGGAAATTCGTCATTTTTTAAGTTAGAAGCATGAAATTTTGCAAAGGAGTTTCTTATATAACATAGTTGAGCACTAAGAAATTTTTTTTTTGAATTTTCATTCCCTAAGGGGGCTAAAAAGAGGATGAAAGTTTGTAAAAAAGTTCGACATTTTTGAAGTTAGAAGCATGCCATTTTGCACAGGAATTCCTTATATTACGTAGGTGAGCAATAAAAAAGGATTTTTGAAAGTTCGTCCCTTAAGGGGGTTAAATAGGGGATGAAAGTTTGAATGGAAGTTCGTCATTTTTGAAGTTAGAAGCATGACATTTTGCAGAAGAGTTCCTTATATAACGTAGGTGAGTAAAAAGAAAGGATTTTTGAAAGTTCGTCCCTTAAGAGGGTTAAATAGGGGATGAAAGTTTGAATGGAAGTTCGTCATTTTTGAAGTTAGAAGCATGACATTTTGCAGAAGAGTTCCTTATATAACGTAGGTGAGTAATAAGAAAGGATTTTTGAAAGTTCGTCCCTTAAGGGTGTTAAATAGGGGATGAAAGTTTGAATGGAAGTTCGTCATTTTTGAAGTTAGAAGCATGACATTTTGCAGAAGAGTTCCTTATATAACGTAGGTGAGTAATAAGAAAGGATTTTTGAAAGTTCGTCCCTTAAGGGGGTTAAATAGGGGATGAAAGTTTGAATGGAAGTTCGTCATTTTTGAAGTTAGAAGCATGCAGTTTTGCACAGGAGTTTACGCTATACGTCCATGTTTGGGTTACCTTCTATATATGTACCAAACTTCAACTTTTTTCGTCCAGTAGATTCGGAGAAAATAAGCTGTGACAGACGGACGGACAGACAGGCAGGCAGGCAGAAAGACAGACAGGCAGGCTAAGGGTTCCGTTTTTTCATCGGATGTACAGAACCCTAAAAACACAAACACTTTTTCACACAGCAGCTCTAAATGGTATCACCTCACTATTTCATGCCATTTTACAGCGAGTTCAGTCATTGGTGCGTATCCTAGTTTCAATTTTTCAAGTATCAAGCTACATACTACGGAACCTGTAAATATGACGAAATATTAAATTTAAAACGAAGCGTTTCAGAATGATTATGATAATTAATTACCTACTTCAACCTTTAATCTTTGGAATGTTTTTATATAATTTAAATTAAGCAAAGTGTTTTAAAAAACAATGCTAATACAAAAATATATTAACCATTCAGTTGACTCGTGAATCGTTCGAGTCTGATATACATTATTATAAATTTGTTGTAATCATTTTTTAACAAAATTTTATAGTTGATTAGTATCTAGTCTCATGCCGCAGACTGAATATAAGTGCAATATAAGTTGAGTTATTTCGGTCATAAATTGGTAAATTAAATTTGTACCCTGATAAGTGATAACTCACAGTAATTTTTACCAGTAATTTTGTAGAGCAAAAAACTTCCTACAAAAAAGTCCACGCCGGCATAATATGTCTAAAGTCAATAGTTTAGAAATTCGAGGCACTGGCCTATAGAAATAGATGTATGTACAGTCGCGGAACTATTCAATAAAAAATTATTATCAAAACACCTCAGTTGTTTATTACACAATCCAAATTACTCAATATTATTCAATTAAAACATAAAAAGATTTGATACTATTTGATACTAGCAAATTCCTTCCTCCAATCTTGCAATAATTCTTCTTTTTTGTTCATCATTTTAATAATTTCGAGGCATTTAAACGACAATTATTTCTTTTCATTTTTGACATTTACATTTACCTATTAAAAACTAAATTTGTTGCTAAGCTACTGACTTTTTGTGAAGTTACACTGAAAAACCCAAGTGTAAACTTTATTAAGTCCACGACTGTACATTATCTGCCGCAACATGGACGAACGGCTAAAGGTACGTGCAGTACGCAGCTGGGATTCTAGATGGTAGCATGTATGGTAGATGGTGACTGAAATTATAAGCGCTTATAGGTTTGCACAACGAAGCTTTGATACTAGCATACAAGCTTAAATCGCGTTTGAAATGTCAGATAGCGAAGACGAATATTTGTGTTCTTCTGCTACAAAGTGGTATATATTTTAATTACAAATTTGGGTAGAAGCTATCATGTCCACCCTATTAATAGAAAACGATCTAAACATGGCGAATTTGATCATTTATACCAAGAATTAAAATTTTACCCAAACCGGTTTTTTGAATATTTACGTATGGAACCTAATACTTTTAAATACGTCTTAGAAAAAACTCAAAACAAATTAAATAAAAAGTAGCAAAATTTCATTTATTAAACTAGTCACATCCGTTCCGAAATTTGTAACGGCCATTTGATAGTTGTCACACGTTGATTATAGTAGTCAGCGCGCTGAAAGAATGGTGAGATACATTCTTGAATCTACCAGCTCTTATAATAGCGCTTATACCTGCTACACTCACTGCTTAGTTGTGTATGCTCGCATATATGACAATGCATTAATTTAAGCAAGCCCTGCTATGATCTACGCTACCATCTAGAATCCCAGCTCCATATGATACTGCACGTACCTTAAGGCACACTAATATTCTAACTGTCTATTATCTATGTATGATTCTAACAAACGATTTTTTGTTTTAAAGTTGTCAGCCCTGGGTATTATTTGCACTTTGAAACGGTTTTTAGAGAAAAACTTTTTAGAGAGAAACCTGCCTGATGAGCACACCATGTAATATTTCCACCATGGGTAAAACTGTCACCTATGGCTCCCTCACTCTATCTATGATATCTCTATGGATACAGTAGATCTAGTCAGCTAATCACAGATTGGGTGCATGTTTTGTATCGGCATATTTCCGTGTTTAAAAATTACATTGAGAAAACACACTTTAGGCCTTAAGGTTCTTTTTTATTGTAGAAAAAGTTTCCAAAACATTGTTTTATATACTATATACAGGAAGTCCGGATTTCAAGTGTACATAGGACATTTACATGGGAAAATGGTTTTTCTCAATTTCCTACTTTCCCATACATTTTACAGAAAAAAACATACTTGGCAAAAATGAAAGGAATTCATGTGTAGAATAAGATAGTATTTTTTAAGATTGCTTATTGTTTTTTTTTTTGAAAATTTGTATTTTCACTCTATAGATACCATCGTAATTAATACCTTAAATATCCTGTTTCTAATACTCATAATAACTTTTTTGTCAATTTTATCCTTTAGATTACGTTGGTATAGTCAGAAAACAAAATTAAAAAAAACAATTTTTTTTCAAATTTTTTCAACTTTTATTTATTTACCCAAAAATTATTATGAATATGAGTCAAAATAAAAAATTATTTCCTATTATGTATGAAATTATCATTAGTAAGGAAGCGTATTCTAACATATATTCATTACAATTTTTAGGTAAATTTTAGCTACAGCTTACGTTGGTAATAAAAAATTTCAAAAAGTTTGAAAAAAATAGGTTTTTTAATTTTTGAAATTTGTTTTTAAATTTGTATTCTGTTTTTATCAACGTAATCTATTTATAGAATTGACAAAAAAGTTATAATGAGTATTAGTCAGGATATTTAAGGTATTAATTACGATGTAGAGTTAAAATACTCAAAAAAAAAAAAATCTAAAAAAAATACTATCTTATTCTACACATGAATTCCTTTCATTTTTGCCAAGTATGTTTTTTCTGTAAAATGTATAGGAAAGCAGGAAATTGAGAAAAACCATTTTCCCATGTAAATGTCTTATGTACCTACACTTAAAATCCAGGCACCTGTATAAAAAAACGTTAGACGACCCCATTCAGACTGGACTAGGTATTAGAAGTTTAGAACCAAATTACTAGTGATTTTACTATTATGATCGACGCGCACTCTGAAGGGTTAAATTAAATTAGAAACCCATCAATATTGGCAATGTCACGATCGTAAATATAAATTATTATAATATTTGTCTATTTATTGTATTCTTAATTACGATTACTGACATACGATGCTATATGAATATTGAATTTCCGGGTAGATATTTTTAAGTGATATATTCTTTTACGTTATCTGCAATCTATATTTTTAAATCCAAAGTAATAAAATAAAACTATATAATTTCAAGTAAAGGTTATTTGAATGTATAGAACAAGTTTACTAGACTTCTTATTGCACGACCTAATAATTTTCTACAAAAGCACAAGCCCTACGTATGTTAAAGACCACGAACAGCCAGTGTTTACTAGGCCTGGTACCAAGTCATATTTTTGACGAAAATGGGTGAAAATGTTTCATTTTATAATTTCAAAACTAACAGTAACATCCAAACGATAAATACACATCGTTAATAGATAAAGAATGTCCGTACCCATGAGATGACTTTCGAACTGATTGAGCAACCGTAGTGAGCGCGGGTAAAAGGGGGTTCGCAATATGACGCAAATTATATGGTACCCGGCGGACATTGAGTCAGTATAACTTGAACTTCGGACTGCGTCAAGTGTGGATTACAAAAGTGGTGTAACTCGAAAGCTAACGAACTGGGTAAAAATTTATCGTGAACGACGTGAACTTTGTGAAAAGTGGGTTTCAGGGCCGAATAATCACGTCAAAACTGCGGCTTATGTCCCTGACATAATCTACCCCATTTTTTAATACACTTTCTTGTTAAATAAACGAACCTGTCTTCTTTAAACAGAACGACCTATAACCCTAGTTGAAAATTATTAGTAAATGATAACCGAAAAACTCGTTTTGTAATAATTGCATATTAAGTATCTAATTCTAATGGTAACTAAATTAAAACCACGATTACGAAGAACAGTAGCATAATCAGAATCTCATTTGAGGGGGCAGGGGTTGATAACTTGATTGAAAATTACATTGCAATTTTTATATTTATATCCTTGTACTTTGTGCAAATACTCCAACAGATTTTGAATTACCTACTGCATAGCAATAATGATTATACACATTTTTACCAAATATGTCAATACATTTTTCACTGTTTACAAAAATCAAAAGAATAGTTATTTTAAAGAACAATCATTTGTTTAATAATTATAAATCCTATTCATTATATTTATGTTAACTTTTGTAGAATTTTAGCGACATACTATACAGTGTGTCCACAGACTCATCCTCAACATGGGGATCTCCGTTGTTATGGGAGATAGAGATTTGGTTAAATCAGACAAAATGTGCAGAATCTTCAGTACTACTACCCTGCGTAGTCAAACTTTCCATATTTTGCTTGGTTCGCGACCGACAGCTGAAAAACGAGATTTACCTATTTTCGTTTTTTGTTTATAACTCGCTTATTAAGTAAGTTAGAAAAAAAAATATTTTCACTTTCTTAAGGCCCTTTTTTATGAAGATTTCAAATCTCTTTTCATATTTTTATTTACTTTTATAGTTTTAGAGATACTCGTATTAACTTGTTTTTTTAAATACACGTCAAAGATTGCCATGACACGATTCGAAAGAGATTTTTTTTCTCTTTAATTTGATATGAGAGTTGATGGATTTATTTTCAAAAATAACAGAGTTATACGTAAAACACTGATTTTTAATTGTAGGCTATGCTAAATTAATTGATAAAACAACAGAAGGCTTAGCAAACAGTTGAAATTCGCGTTGGCTTAGTAAACGACTGTTTTGTTTTAGCTGTCAAAGTGTAGTTTGTTGCTAATTTGTCAGTTTACTAAGTGATTTATTAAATTTACTTTTGTTATCGTGGAACCACTTTGTTCAACAATTGATCATAAAACAGTAGTTTTGTCTTCTTCAATTATTCACGTTGACGTAGTAAACGGCTTTTTAAATGATCCATAGTTTATTAAATTTATTCGTAACTTTCTGTAAATAGACGAATGAGGTTGTCTTCGTTCTGGATACTGATCGAAGTACATTTCTGCAGCTCTGGTCGAATTTTTGTGACATAGAATGTAACAAGATAACATATCAAATTTTTCATTGTTACAAAATGGTTCCATGATAATAAAAGTAAATTTAATAAATCACAGTAAACTGACAAATTAGCAACAAACTACACTACACAGCTAAAACAAAACAGCCGTTTACTAAGCTAACGCGAATTTCAACTGTTTGCTAAGCCTTCTATTGTTTTATCAATTAATTTAGCATAGCCTACAATTAAAAATCAGTGTTTTACGTATAACTCTGTTATTTTTGAAAATAAATCCATCAACCCTCATATCAAATTAAAGAGAATAAAAATCTCTTTCGAATGGTGTCATGGCCATCTTTGACGTGTATTTAAAAAAACAAAGTTAATACGAGTATCTCTAAAACAATAAAAGTAAATAAAAATATGAAAAGAGATTTGAAATCTTCATAAAAAAGGGCCTTAAGAAAGTGAAAATATTTTTTTATAACTTACTTAATAAGCGAGTTATAAACAAAAAACGAAAATGGGTAAATCTCGTTTTTCAGCTGTCGGTCGCGAACCAACCAAAATATGGAAAGTTTGACTACGCAGGGTAGTAGTACTGAAGATTCTGCACATTTTGTCTCATTTAACAAAATCTCTATCTCCCATAACAACAGAGATCCCCATGTTGAGGATGAGTCTGTGGACACACTGTATAGTTTGAGTTTCCATTGTGCGATATAATACAAAAACTATTTATAAATAGATATTGTAAATTATAGACGCTCAGCAACAGATTTTATACGCATCTAACTATGTAGATCGAAGCTGTTTTCAAGCCCTGAAAATGCAGACTGAAATGTTTGCGAAACGTCGGCAGAAAGATCATCACAGACACGGAACAAGTTCTCATATAATTAAAAAGTTTGGCATGTTTAAAATTTCGTTAAAAATTAATTATTAACACACAATAATTTGTCAACTTTGTTGCGAACGAACAACAGATTAAGCACAATTTTATAATTGAAACTTCCAAAGCATTCCAAATGCTCCCGATTAAAAACACAAACCCTTTTCTTTCGGCAGTCCCCTAGAGGTCGTTACTCAACCGATTTGCATTTTTTTGTTAATTAAATGTTTTTGTCCACAGATATTAGTATTATTATTAATATGAAAAGGATAAATTCCTTAAAGAATTTTGCACCCACAAGCACCCTAAACTTCGGGTTCGTCACCGTCACACAAGGAATACTTGCGGAGCAAGTTGAAACTATAACCGCGTCTCAAACCATGAAATGGGCAATTACAGTGAGTTTGGGTCGTGCGCACGGAGTTCACGGAGCGACCCAATAAGCACAGCCTTTTGCATGTGGCAGACTAGTGACTCAGCATTACGCTGACATGCCGGGACAGCTTTTATATTTGCCAACAGTGACGGTTTGGCTCCTCCTAGAACATCAATTATTAGGACAATTAATTTAACAGAATACTCTGGGTACTGCTTCCTGAGCTCAGAAAGAAGGTCTTGATATTTTGTCCACTTCTCAGTCTCCTTCGCGATTATGTTTGTTTCAGCAGGAGTTGAGAACTCGATGACTTACATAAATCGCGTACTTTTATCAAGGAGAACTATATCAGGCTTTGTAGCTGAAAGTTGCTTGGTAGTGCTTAATGAATAGTTCCAGAAAATCTTACTTGACTCATTCTCGACAACGGACTTAATATCGCCAGGAACATAAGGCAGAACGGGAGTTTTATCAATACCGTAATGATGCATTAGGTGGTAATATAAGACTCTTAGAGCAGCATTGTGGCGATGGATGTAGGCGCAACTTACATTATAATTGCATGCCGATAAGAGATGCATGAGCATCTCTGAATGCGATCGACATGTTCTGCAAGAAGTATCTGTTACTTCTGCACCCATAACTCTACGGCGATACACAACAGTGTTGATAACGCCGTCTTGACACGTCAAAAAAATCCCTCAGTTTCAGACTTCAGTCCAGCTGACCTCAAGAAGGCAAACGTCAGATCCTTCGATAAACCACACGTATCGATGTTCTTATAATAAATCCCATGCATCCGTTTATCGGTATGTTGCTTGAGCAGGAATTTTTGCGCTGCCTTCTTTATTGTATGCCTATCTTGATCTGACGTTAGAGATACAAACGGTGCATCTCTACGTTTTCTAGCGGAGCTGAAGTCAAAATCAAGGCTGAGTGTGTTACCCGCGTCATCGCACACATTAACAGAAATTTTATTTTATTTATTATATTATGCCAAATGTCAGTATTTTTTAAGTTAGAATAGTCCCGCGTCCAATTTTTTTTTTCATAAAATAAACTGGGTATAGGATTCTGTTGAAATAATATTTTTAACTATAATTTCGGTTCGGTTACGGAATCATTAGTGGGATTTCATTTTATAGAAAATGTATTGAAAATCAAAAATAATAAATAAAAAAACATTTTAAAAACAAGCTTTTATTAGATGAATTAAAAAGTAGAAAAAAAAATTACAAACATGCTTATATCAGATGAAGTAAAAAGTAGAAAATATTTTTTTCTCTGAACTCACCTGTATGCGACTTAAAGCAAAAGCTTGGGGCGCTCACTTTTCGTTTCCATGGTTACATATGGATTCACATGTAAAAAATTAACAAAAGCATTGCTAATTTCTTTTTGACAGATCAAATTCTTTGGAAAGCTCCCCTAGCCAAACCCACCGCTGGTGCCGCAGCTGAAGTACACCACACTTCATTATTAATAATAGATATATTAATCATATAAATACAAATCAGCCTTGACGAAATGTGTACAGACGCTAATGACATTTGTTGTCGAGCGTCTATAATTCACAATTCATTCAATTCATTCATTGACGAAATGTCTTATCAGAATAGGTCGCTGGCTCTCGGACTATTATATTGGCTGTTTCAAAATCTGTTAACCAATTTTGCCTTGGAACTGAACATACCTACTCTGACTACGCTACGGATAAATTTATAAATAAACATAAATAAAAGGACAAAATTAGTGTTGCTTATAAGTATTTCTTAATTTTTTATAGGGCTTGAGAATAGCCGAGCGTGTAGCAATGCTTTTGTTTACATGGCGTTGCTATGGTTCCTCTATTACAATTCCCAATTCCCGGGTTCTAGCCCGAGAGCTGGCAAAAGTGTCAATTGGATTTTCAATTTATTATTAAAAAAAATATTAAATTGAAAATATGAATTGGTGCTAGGCCCAAATAAACTTAGCTGTTGGTGGTCTTTAAAACAATTTTTTTTTTAATTTTTTATAATAAACGAATAAAAGAAATAATCATTAACATAATACGTTTTGTTACGTCGCCAGTGTAAAATGTTGCAGCAGTTGCTTGTAGCATGACAATTCTTCTATTTTCTTCCGTATAAATGAACTTCCTTGCTTTTAAAAATGCTGTTAAAGCCTCCACTTGGAGTAACTGTTTTTGATTACCAACAATACCATTTTCTTTAAGCACTTTATAATCATGGTGACCATAATATAAATTTGACGGAACTATCAATCCATAGATTTTATCGTCTTTTATCGGTTCATAATGTGGTACTGAACAATCAGAACAACGCGCATACGCGCTCACAATTTTGATTTCGGCTGAGTTTACAAATTTATAAACGACTCTTAAACCAGAAAATTGTAAGAACCTGCCACTTTGTTCATTGAAATTAATGATCGAATGCGCTAATACTTTTAGTAAATCACGCCCTTTTAAATAAAGTGGTATTAATGCATCTTCAAATGGCAAGATTCTGTATATGTCGGCTATCGATAGATTAGCGTGTAGGGAAATCGAAGCTGCAATTGAATCAGAATTGGTTATTGCTATAGACAACTTTGCCCAGTTAGTACTTGTTTCCGTTTCACCATATGCATATTGTTCAATAAATGAATCTGTTATTAAATTTCCTAAGTTGCATTCTTTGTACGTGCAACTTTTTCCATCAAGAAAAACACTTGATACTGCTACATTCGTTTCCAATTCTTCAAGACGCTGACTAAATTCAGCAATGAGCTTTTCTGTACCTTCATCTTTCTGTGCTGCTTCATTCAAAAATACCGGATTGCCGCTACTTTCTATAACAGTGCCTTCATCGTCAAATTTTAATTGTAATACTCCTATGTATTTTGTATATCCATAGGTTTGAACGACAGGTACTTTTCGTCCGGTTCTTTGCGTTACAAAGGTAGGATAGGGACCTTTCGGCGTCTCGGTATGTGGCGCTTCTCCATTATATAAGAAAGTGTTCGTTTTTCCACCGACTACAGCGCTCACGAATGTAACTTCTCTTGCTATCAATTTATCCTCGGAAAAACCACCGTGTCCCAATACTATTATATTACGTATTCCTTGTCGATACAGATTCATGGATTCAATTTTAACGGCTTTTAGAATTTTGAAAAACCTAAATGGACCGTTTTTACGAGTCGATTTTAGATATCCAATAATACCAACTTTGTGTTTGCCCACACTAAAAACATGTGATTTCTTTACTCTGTCTCGTAATATAGACTTTTCAGAAAATGCTATATTTGTTGCTAATATCGGATATGTAGCCTTATCTGCATAGGGCGTTGATTCTAAAATACCAGTGTTGAGTTCCATCTCTCCTACACTCTGAAAACAGAATTAAAAAAATTAACTAATCTTAAGGTAGTCGCCAATGTCGTATTTTAATAGAAACGGTTCACAGCTGTGTCTTCTTTCTTTTTCTCCCTTCGCTCTCTCTCTATTTCTCTCTTCCCCTCGCTCTCCCTCCCTCTCTCCCCTCCCCCCTTTTTCTTCTCTCTCTTCTCTCCCCCCCTCTCTCTCTCTCTCTCTCTTCAAACGCTATGAAAATGTGACCGCTCGCTGACACGCTGCAGCACAAGCGCCAACTAAGTTGTAGGCCGCACCGCAGAATCATTTTTATATTAAATTGAATAGCGCGCACTTCTCCTTACTTCCTGTTACACATTTCCGTCGCATTCACGAAATTAGTCCCACCAAATGTCGCATACCGGGAGCTAAGATGTTATAACCCGGGAGTTAGCGTTGCATTTTAGGTAGTGTTTTTACGCCGATCGTTTGTTATCTTTTTCGATAAATCTGGCTTGACTAATAAGTGAACCAAGGTCAGCTGACGCACCCGCTGTGGGTGTGGGTGTGAGAGGCTGCGAAAGTGATAAAAAAAATTTAAGTAGTAGTACACCGACTGAAACTTTTTTTTTATAAATAGTTGACATCATAGCGAGTTGAAAAAAAATTGTGAGCTACATCGTGGAGGGGGTTTGTGCGTCAGCTGCTCGCATGCACTTGTAAAAAAACACGTAAAATATTGCGCATTTCACTTTTTTGCACTGATAGTGCAGGCGCTAGAGGTAATTGAGTATGCAAAATGTGAGGACCGAATTCCACCAATGGATTTGAGTTAAGGATAGGTCAAAGATTAATAATACGGATCTTGCCAGTCCATTTTTTGGTTCATTTTTTTACCCCCTCTCCTCTTATTTGTTAAGGGAACGGATTGAGCACATGCTATAAAATCATTTTAATGATTATTTCAGTAATAATTTATAGTTTTTTCTATAGAGTATAGATGAAAGTGATGATGGGTTGTTGAACGAAAAAAAAATCAGAAATACATAAATGTAAAAAAAAACATTTTTTATTAATAAAAAAGTTATATACGAAAAAACAGCGAATTTGAATTGAATTGTGGATTATTGACGCTCGACGACAGAAGTCATTAGCTTCTGAAAACTGAAAAGAAAAAATGTAAATAAAACAAAAGCAAAAATGCCTGCTGATTGTAAAGTTTTCCTTTCAAGCACTCAAAATAAATTACAACTTGTTCGATTTCTTTGCACTAATGCTCCAAAATATGCACAAGTAAAAGAAGACTGCGAAATGTACATTTGTGGAAGATTCGACGATCCAACAAAATGTTTCAAATTACAAAGGCCTTTATTTTGTGAGGTACTTAAATTACAATCAAACCACTTAGAAGCTGATTCAAGAATGTTTTGCCACATGTTTCACGCAGTAAGGATTCAATCTACTCATGTTATTATACTCAGCGCTGATATAATTTATTTCTGGAAAGATTTAGCAAATATTGGGTGTTTAGGTCTATGGTTCGACGGTTCTCATACAAAGAAATATCTTCTAGGATGCCATTCAGCTGCTGAATCCCTGGGTGAAAGCATATGTGATATTTTGCCAGCATTACATGCTGTAAGTGGTTGCGACACTAAATTATCAGTCAGCTGAGTGAGGGCAGGGGGGAGTTCTGTCAGCTGGACCCTGAAAGATACCGTGTAATGCTCGAATAATCTTCACCTTTACTGCGTCAGCTGACGGCCTTTCCACTGCTACACACGCAGCTGATTGTTGTTTTCGTACTTTTAATTATTATGTAAACAATCACCTAGTAAAATTTCATCCAGCGTTCTATTACTTTATTTTACGTGTTTTTTACAAGTTCATGCGGGCAGCTGACGCACAATCCCCCCTCCATGATGCAGTTGAGGATTTTTTTTTCAATTCACTATGGTGTCAACTATTTATAAAAAAAGTTTCAGCCGGCGTATTATTACTTAAAATATTTTTTCCACTTTCGCAGCCTCCCACACCCAGACCCACCGCTACTGACGGTCGGTTCACTGATTAGTTGTACGAAATCAACTATCGATATCAAAATCAGCCGACTTACTATGACTTTTTCATTTGCAACGCTGCCTCCCGGACAACTACACATCAACAATAGAATTGCGAGTGTTACTGGGTAAATGACCTGCTAATATACAGTGTTGCCGTCTAGACAAGACAAGACTTTCAAAGTCTAGTCTTGTCTTGTTTTGAAATATCACTAAGTCTAAGTCTAGATTAAAAAACTCTTGTCTTGTCTTGTCTAATATCAAGACTCTAGAATATTTTCAAGAGTCTAGATTATAACCGAGTGCCGAGTGGTTTACTTTAAATGCGCGCGCATCCTGGATTTTGTGGTGTTAGGACGAAAACATATGCAACTAGGGATAGCCATCATCCTCGTTTCGAATTGGTCGATTACTCCTATTGTTTTCGCTCGTGCTCTTGCTCTAACAGTAACAGCAACTTGTTTCACTTCATCATCCGCAAAATTCGCAGCTTCTGTAAAGACAGACAGCCCTGTAAGAAGTATAAGTAAACCTTTTTAGTTGATAGGAGCAGTGAGCACCTTCAATTTTACAGAAACTTCGTACCTAACTAATAAGTACCCTCCAGTGACTATGAGAGTATAAAAAATATATATTTTTAACCGACTTCAAAAAAGGAAGGTTCTGTTTTTCCCTAGTATGTAGGTGTTTATGTGTGTATGTGCGCGATGTACACGACCAATTTTTATGATTCTTTTTTAATTAAAAGGGCATACCTTGGGGATGATCTTCTATAAATTTTACTTATATCGGTTCAGTAGTTCGACTGATTTTAATAAAAAGTGAGTAACATAGCGTAACAGACGGTAACACCGTTGTGCTAAATATCAGTTTTGAGTTTTGACACAGCGTGACAATCGTTATAACGTGCAAACCAGGGCCGGCGCGTCAAAATATGCCGCCTAAGGCGAATACAACTTATGCCGCTCCCCCACCCCACATATTAAAAAAATTAATAAACCGATGATATATTTTATTTAGATACTTAACAAATAAAAAGCAAATGTAATTCTAATAACAATATTTACAAAAAATAATATAGGTATAGACACTTTGAAAAAAATATAATCATTTTTAAAAAGTAGAATACCGCACGAAAAATTCGCTGCTACAAAAATATGCCGCCCTAAAAATATGGCGCCGTAAGGCGATCGCCTGTCCGACCAGGCGCACATGCCGGCCCTGGTGCAAACTACGTATTGTAAAGGCACTAAAAATAAAAATAAATTAAAAAAATTTTAAAAAAATAGAACCTTTTTCAAAAAAGTGACTAAAAAAAGAGGAAAATAATATAATTTTCAGGTCGGCGTCAATTTAATATAATGAAAGTAGATAAAAAGTTTTAGCAATTAAATTGGCGCCGACCTCAAAATTTTATTATGTTCCTTTTTTTTAGTGACTTTTTTGAAGGAGGTTTTATTTTTTTAATTATTTTTATTATCTACCTACTATTTAGTTTATCTAGATTCTAGACTCATGAAAATTGTCTAGAGTTTTGGCAAGAGTCATGATCTAGATAAAGAAGGTCTTGTCTTGTCTTGAAAATCTAGACAAGACAAAACAAGAGTCTAGAAAGTCTAGTTACCTAGTAAATTACTGAAACAAGTTTCCATACCTAGTTGTTTTATTCTGTTTTTTTATTTGTTATTTTATTTTATCATTTTTAAGTTTATTGTTAAGTTTATATACTACATTTTTATCTTTACCTGTTGCTATTATAATTATTGTTATTTTATGAATTATGTCTGTCTGTCAGAGTAGAAATCAGCTATGGTTGCACTCTGTTCCCAAATAAAGAATTTATTATTATTATTATCTAGACGGCAACACTACTAATAATGTTGGCTGTTTTACTATAAGTAATTGGCTGAAACTTTTTTATGGTGTTCATCAAAATGCCACTATATATTTAGAGAAAAACGTCAATCATGAACATACCATAGCATCAATTCCCAGCGAGTTCATTATGGCACAGATTTCCATATTGCTTTTGACGAACCAACGCTTTCCAGATAAATTATTGCCGGCATTAAGAAAGAGCACTTTTGGACCGGTTCCATTATTAGCCTTCGCTTTAGCTTCTTTCACGTAATGAGCTATTCTAGAGAATCCGCCGTAGCACTCCTCTCCAGACTGACAGGTATCTCCTGATGGAGAAATTCCGTCTATTCGTGAGTTCATATCATTATTATGAAGAATAAGCAACTCAAATGTACTTATTGATTTTGTTAACAGAAATAACAGTTTTATAATAGACGCAAACGCAAGATAATATGACATTTTTGTCTACCTTCAGAAAAAAATTACTTTTTCTGTTTTATAATTGGTTACTATGAATTCAAAAAAAGAAAAGCGTACAGCAGATTTTTGTTAAGTTCGTTTGTTGTTCGCGACTACGAGGTTACAGACATCAACAGACGTAATATTATACAGAGTATTTGATTTACACCAACCAACATATTATAGACGGAGAGCTAGCGACGGAATTTCTCAAACGTCTATACGTCAGACAAAATAACATTAAAAATACCTGTGTAAGTGTTCCCCCTTTAAGAATCTGTAAGTTTGGTAGCCTTGCTCCCCTGCGTTTTCGGTGACAGGTAGAAGTATACATTTTTCAAGTAATTACGTAAGGCTTTTTTAATTCTATCTTAAAGAGCAATGATTCAGAATACATAAAATTACATTGCCAGACAAATAGCCCCCTGCCAACTGCCGCAAGACACAATTATCCTGGCTGTTGTCTGTTAGTGGCCATAAAAAAACTGAATGCTGAAAAATCGCCAGTTAGAACAAAACTATTATGCTATAGTCAAACTTGTATCCACTTGAATCAAATATTTAAAAAATCTGGTTAATCATTTGAATAGCTATAGTAATAATTATCTCTTTCATTAATAACGCAAATGATTTTTGTAATCAATGACCTCATTGCGCACGTTGCGTCTGAGGGTCTGAAACAAAGTGTTTTGTAATTATTAGTATGTATTAGATCATTAGGTACCTAGATAACTCAAATCTGTAATTTATTCAAAGATTATAGCAAATACTATATGATATCAATTGTCAATTTATAAATGCACTAGCGGCCCCGTACGGCTTCGTCCGGGTGTTAAGAAAGCCCGGGTGCAATACACTACTCACTTGCTTCGCTCGTTCGCTATATATATAAACCTTCCGTGAAAAATTATCTAACTGGTGGTGAAAACCGCATCAAAATCCGTTGCGTGGTTTAGGAGGAGTTAGCGGTTAAATAGACAGACAGACGCGGAAAGCGACTTCATTTTATACTATGAAAAAAGATTTTGCAAGGACCGGTAAAATATATTAACCATTTTATTTCTTTAATATAAGCTAGAACATAATTTACAATATCTATCTACTATCTAGGTAGTCACAATTCATTCATATTTATTATGTACGATATGATATTTTTTTACAATACCCAAATTGTTTCAGGGGAATCCCCATGTACCAAACACAAAACTATTTTTAAGGAATGACTCATACTGGTATTAAGGACCCCAACACCTTTTCGCTCCACAGGCCCGCGCAAGTCGCAGCTTTGGGATTCTAACAAACTTAACACTCAGTCCTCAGACCTTGGCTAACTTAATATACAATTAATAGATTATAGACACTCGACATATGTTAATATAAAGAGATTAGTAACATCCAGTGCGGCTTTAGCAGGGGAGGGACAAACTAGGCGGTCGCCCCGGGCGCTAGCGTGGCGCTTTGATCCGCGATTCGCGGACAAAATTCTAGTTAAATATAAGAATTAAGAATTATAGGGCGCTGAAGAATATCTTACCCGGGGCGCCTGGATGGATAAGGCCTGCGCTGAGTTTATCTAAATATTGTTTTCTATTTATGATTTTTATATCATATTATGTTTCAAAAGTGGCAAAATTTAGTAAGTGGATTGGATCACATTTAGGAGTAAAGTCGGTTTTCAGTAGATCGGATATAAAATTATTATTCTGTTGCGTAAATGTTTTGCATGTAAAAATGTAGGTATTGGTTTATTTTGGGAAAATCACTACTAAATAAGAGACATTCAGAACATAAAAAACTCCTCTAAAAGTTTAAAAATGTGTACCTACTCGTGTAATTTTGAATCCACTCAATTATTAATATCTGGATGTAGAAATTATTATTGTCGAGCGTTGTTAAATTTCTAATATCATTTTTTTTATATAAAATTTTGTTCACTATTAATAGATATGGTTTAAAGCATAAACAGTAGAACACAAAAAAGAAAAAAATTCTGGGAAATAAAAATTAAAAATAGAGCTTTGTAAGCATTGGGTGTATTCATGGTGTATTACGTGTTATTTTCCCACGAGTCACGATTTATGAGACAATAATAAACGTTAACGTTAAATATTGTGATGATACAATTTCGCTTATTTTTTTTTGTTTACAATAGATATTATTGTCTTATCACAAAATATTGTCGACTATTGTGTTCTTGTCTAGCGTAGTAAGATTAGCGCAAAAAGTACGTTAGCGTTGTTTGATTACATTTACTAAAGCCGATATTGATAAGCTTCTGAAAATACGGAAACTAGGGGTGGGAAACACATTTTAATATAAATATGTCTTCATGTCTTCGTTGTCTAAAAAGTGAGGAAAATAGGAGTTCCTATTTCAGCGGTAGAGGCCCTTAAGCTATAAGACTCCAAGTAGAGTGGGTAACCGTGCGATTTGGGTTTTGCTTTTTTGCAAAATAGAAATAAACTGAATTAAAAAATAATCGATCACGTTAACTGACCGTAAACAATACCATGGGCACAGACCAGCAAGTTCTGATCAGAAGGGTACAACAATCTCCAGACTCGGGGCCGTATAGCTATGGCGCCGCGCTTAAAACTTTTACGAGCCCTTATCGTCATCGATTTTCGGGACACGCGCTTCGCATTGCGACTTTCCGAAATCAGCCTCCTTTTTCTCTATCCCCCATGGGAACGATGTTTGTTTGAACGCGCTAATCTCAGGAACTAATAGTCCGATTTGAATTTTTTTTGTTAGATAGACCGTTTATAAGGTTGGCTGTTCGATTTTTTTAATTCAACCCCAAATGGGGTAAAACGGGGTGTAGGATTTTTTGACTATCTATACCAATATACTATACTAATTTTATAAACTGTAGGCAAATACGCGAAGCGAGAACAACGCAGGGGGAGAATTTCTCGCGGGGAGGGGATAATAAATCATAATTTTTTATCTCATGGAACTACTGAACCGATTCTAAAAATTCTTCCAGTAATAGAAAACTACACAATCCCTGAGTGATATAGGCTATATTTTATTTTGGTGAATTCCTTACGGGGAGGATAATTCCTGTGAGATAGTAACAAAACGTAACTTTGAAATTCGTTTGAATTTTAGCGTATATATTAGGCAGAATTCTATTAATATTATAATAATAATAATAATAATAATGTGTTTAACGTCCGTTTCTCGACATTATGTCATAACAGACGCCATTCGCACCATTACTATTTTCCATTTTCACCACTTCCCGTTGTTTTCTACATTTTTTAAGCTTCAACTCTTTTCTTTTTTTTATTAATAGCAATGTGCGAATGGAGGAATTATAGGAAATTAGGATAAGGTAGGCAATTTGGGAGCATAGGAGTTTGACAGGTAATCGGCCATGGCCTTGAATAAGGAACCATCTCGATATTTATCTGGAATAATTGAGGGAAACCATGGGAAACCTCAAACAAGATGGTCGGTACAGGAATTACCGTTTCTCGACGTGGGACAGTAGGAAAAAGTCCTAGCCACATCTGCCCCCGTCGGGATTCGATCCCAGTACCTTCCCAATGCGAGTCTAGTGCTGTACCACTAAGCTACATCGCTGGGTGAATTCTATTAATATTATAAACACCACCTGTCTGGGGGAGAAATTCTCGAGGGGGGGGATAATAAATCATAAATTCTTAGCACCCGGGCGAAGCTGGACGGGACCGTTAGTAAGTAGATAGGTGTAATATTGCCTGGGAAAAATAGCACAGACCAAGGCATACGCAAAAGCAGACCATCTACTTTTTTGTTCCTAGAAAAATGAATCAAATTCTTGGGGTAATCTGCCTATTTCAACTATCAATAATTGCTATGATAATATTATTCTATTCCATGATTTTTTTGTACGTACAACACACGAGTATAATCAATATTCCGTCAATACAGAAACGTGACCCGTCCTGCGTGAAGCGTCCACACTAAGTCCCGTTTCACATGATGCGTACCACGCGCCTACGTCCTACGCCGCGAGTAGGACGTAGAACGTCGACTTTCTTTACACATGGTGTAAGTGAAGCAGTATCAAAATGGACGCGCAAGTGTGTACCTCGGGCGTTGTTGCCGTAGCGCGCCACGTCTCATATGAATTGACACACCTGCCACCATGCCCTGACGCCTGGCGTACCTACGTCAGACGCGCGGGCCAGGCGTGAGCCCGCGCAGTAAATTTTGCGTGCGCTGAGAGAATCCCGCTTCACGCCCGCATCTGAAAGGTTACGTTTGTTCAGTGCCAACCGAGGCTCAAGCGTAGGACGTAGGACGATCGTACGCCTCATGTGAAACGGGACTAAGCAACGTTTACGCTCACAATTTTTTGAAGTTCGCATGCATACTCCGACCTTGCGCGCAGTGCGCACACGTTTTCATCTGCGTAAACCGTTCGTGCGCGCAAATTTACTCAAATGAATAAGCAACTTTTGAGGTTGTGATCTTATCATGGCCTATGGGGGAATTAATACAGTCAGCGCCGGCTCGAGCAATCTTGGCGCCCTAGGCGAAAGACTTAAATGGCGCCCTTTAAAGAAAATAAAACACAAATGTACACAGATTTTGTGTGTAATTTTTAATCAAATAATTAGAGTACAGACATTACTTTCTTACATTATAGAGAGTATATACACCTTCTTTTTCTATATAAAAAAGTGAAATATGGCACCCTCAAATACGAGCGCCCTAGGCAGTTGCCTAATTCGCCTATATGGACGGGCCGGCCCTGAATACAGTAATAAACAGGATTAAGAGACAGTAGGGGTTCTAATCGTGGCCGTCTAAAGAATAGTTTTAAATTATAGCTACTCAAATACATTATGTTTCACACAAAACCGTTTCCACTCTTTGTGAGGTAGCGCCAGTGGCGGATTAAGCCCGTTGGAGACCCGGGGCGGCAGAACTAAATGAGGCCCCCGGTCTGCTTAGAAATTGATGTATTTGTAGTGTAAATTTCGTAAGAAATGAATAATATAGATGTAATGGCTGACAAAAAAAATCAAATATCTACCTACGTTTATATTTTGTATACGTACGGGGCCGCCAACTCCAAACTGCCTCTTACTTACTAAACATATTTTGGCCTTGTTTGGGATTTGATTAAGAAGAACTTCTCGAGATTTAGAGGCCCCCCCCAGGATCAGAGGCCAGGGTGAGCCGCCCCCTCCGCCCCCAACCCCTTAGTCCGCCACTGGGTAGCGCAGAAGGATAAGAAAATAAAAATGACATTTTACTGTCTATCGATGATTATAATAGTATTGATAAAAAATTTCCATTTATCTTTTTCAACCGAACCCAGATATGATCGCTTTCTATGTATACTTGACTTTTGAATTAAAAAAAAGAAAGTTTTCATTTTAATATAAAATATAAGAACTACAAACGGATGTAAAATAGAGTAAACCTGGTTTTCAAAATGAATACACGAGCTTTCATAATAGTGCTCAGCACTATTTTCTGTATCGATTGTGTTATGTGTTACGATAATTCATTTAATGTAATTGATAAAAAAATCATGAACGTTTATACTTTGCAGTCAGCAAATATATCGAACGAACTGTGCAAAAACCAGAGTGCAATAGTTTTTCAACAATTTTCCAATAAAGCTCAGTGGGCAATAAAAAGTAAGTCGAATTTGTTTGATTTTCGAATTCGACTGTTCAATTAATAATGAAATTGTTGCAGTGGTGGATGCGTCATCCAAGATTCCGTACGGATTAATGAGCGCAAACCTAGTTGATCTAGGAATGTTCGATCAGTGTTTATCCGTCAAATATGTTACCGAAAATTCGGGAACAATACGTGGTCAGCACTGCTTAGTTCAAATGAAGATTCCGTTTGCTACATTGTTTAATTCAGAAGAACGGGTATCACTAAACGAAAAGCTTAGGTTTCTTAGAACGGTATAATATTTTCATTTATTAACAAAACATAATAACTTTATTTCGTTATCTCCATATTATTTCTATAAAGTTCTATATGGCATATTATTAAAAGTTTAACCGACACGTCAATCGTCACTGAGACAGAAGCGAATCTAGAACTGGGTCACGCTGTATTGCGATACGACGTACCTATTTTTTACGTAATGAACATTGAAAATAGTACATTCTTTATTTTTGTTTCATATATTTACGTCATCTTTATTAGGTGAAAGTTATATACGTAATACATGTACATTGTACGTGAAGTAAACTTGATTCTAGGGAGAGGAGTCATGACTTACGACCCCCCCTCTCCGTTTCCGCATCTGGATTAAGTTAGAAAATCATAAGTTCATAATAATATGTAGAAAAATATAATATGCATAGTGCGCTTGCGTTAGCAATGATTCTCTAACTTGTTTTTTCCATTAAAACTGTGCATTTTTGATTGGCAGCAATTGTCGGTTGATTTTGATGATAACAATAATCCCGAAGCTAAGGCTCTATCTTACATGCCTCCTTTAAAATGGTCTATTTGTACACCTGCGTCGTGCTCATCGGAAGACGTAAAGGCTCACTTGGAAAAGAGTTTAACATTTTTGTTTAACGAAAATGTAACAGTTACCGTTCCAGACAATGCTTGCCAATCTGAAGAAAGCAAACCGACTTTTCAAACTATAGACTGGGTTGTCATGTAAGTTTCTTTTTAATTATATAGTAAATACTTATTAATAGTGCTTATAGTCTAAGAACTCGTGGTCAAAGTAGAGGCTAATATTTTGATAATATTAGCTAGTATTTATTCATTAGTATATATTTTATATTTAACGCAAATATACTACAGACAGCAAGTCCTCTGATGTCGGGACGCTTTAAAATGTGTAAAAAAAACTAGGTAGTGTTTTGATAAAGCTGAAATTAATTGGTACAGTGTAAAATTATTGAATATAATTTATAAAAAAAATAGTCAGACCTTATTTTGATATAAGTACCTATAAGGCTAGAACAGATTTGGTCTCGTAGAATGGAACTTCTACCGACTGTTCTTACCGTTTATTCAGAAAAGGGTCAATAAAGAAATTCCGTGTATTGAAGGCGTTTCGATAATTTTGGGCATCAGATGATGCACAAATAATTTACACGTAGCGCGAGTCGCGACGTTGATCTTAGGGCAGATTCTTACGGATTGATTTTAGTCGATCAATTAAAGTTGCTCATTAAAAGTTCAAAGTTGAACATTAATAGTAGAGAGATATCACTTTTTGTGATAGACGAAAAAAGGTCGTTATTTCGAAATTCGTAACCACTCGTCTGATTTGAATAACTTTTTTTTGAAATGTCATAAATATAAAATATTAAATCCCTTATGGGTTAAAAATTGACGCTCACCACCCCCTGATATTGGGGGGGGGGTAAAATAATATATAAGTATGTATACAAAAAAAGTTTCAAACAAAAATTGTTATTAAAATAATGCACTTCAATGCTTATAACTTAAAAACTTTTTAAGTTAGCGAGATTAAACAAAAAGCATCGCTTAAACTTAAAGCATTAAATTTCCTATGGCCTTGATGGATTTTTTTATTCCGTATAGAAGGTAGGTACCTATTCGTAACACGTGTCAAAAAACATATAAAACTCTTATGATGATTTCAATTTAGACTGCCTATAACTTCTCAATTTTTAAACATGGGACCAAAAGCACGATGGATGTTCTTTGCTTAAGCTTTATGAGCATGTTGTATTTTCATTTTAAAATTCGATAAAGAACATAATAAATAAAGCTGTTTAAAAGGACATTGTGTTTTAGCCATTGGTTTCCATTGGTTTGTCGATAGATAGATACTGTTCAGCGTCTATAATCTACAATCTACCTATCTATCGACGAAAGCATGCGACTTTCGGGCCCTTTTTCTGGCCATACCTTTCCTGCACCTACACGAAAATGTTCAAGAAACAAATATTTAAATATCTAGCTATGGAACAATTTCATTTGAAACTTTTTTATATATACCTATAATAGTGTATGAAATTTTTGCAGAAACACATCTACGGGGGTTGTTTTACCCTCCCAAAAATCAAGAGGTGGTGAGCGTCAATTTTTAACCTATAAAGGTTATAATATTTTGTATTTACGACATTTCAAAAATAAAATTGTTCAAATCGGAATATAGTTGTTAAGGGTTTCGAAATAAAAACCTCAATTGACTCCACTAATTTGCAAGATCATAGATGTATAAAAAAATCTTTTTTTAGCGGCTTTTTGATCCTGTTGGTATGTGTAATGCTAATGAGTACCATCTACGATGTTTATCTTCATTATAGTAAAAAAGGTAACTATACAAATTATTTAATAAAACTTTTAAATTTTTATTCGAGCTCTTGCAAATGGCTTCGAACAGTAATCAAATGTCCTGAAAAATCTAATTCCAAACGTTTCAAATGGTCAAACCTCCTGAAAAACCTTATCAAACGAGATTGGATTCACTTCAAGCTCCAAATGGTTAAACCGTTAAACGTCGTGATTGATATAGACATAGTTAATATAATAATATCGATTGTCAACCCTTCAATGGATACGTTGATTACTCAGTAGTTTATTTTTCATTTTAAATGAAAATAGATAACACCGCTATTGTTTTTAACGTAGCGAACAATTTAATCACTATTTTGATCCATGCACTCAGTGAAGGGTTAAATACTAAAAATGTTAAAAAAATAATTAATAATAATTATAAAGGTGTGTTTCGATGAATAAAATAATGCATTACAATAATGGTTTAACCTAAAGCAAAATAAAATCATCAATTTTCTTTAAACGTCTCAACAAAACTTTACATTTGTGTCCTTAGCTTTCAGTGTTAATTTTTCTTAAAATAATAATATTTTACGTTTACCAAAACAGTTTTACCTACGTCTTAACTCTTATATTTGTTCAACACCCGCAAGAAATATGTAATTTCGTGGCCCTACTGAGGGTGGGCGAAATAATGGATTCCCTGGCTGACACTAGTGGCGCCATAGCATTTCGCCCACTACCTAGTGGGTAAAATAGAATTTCGCCCACGCTTATTTCGGGATAAACTTACGCAAGTGTTGGCGATATTACGACCCAAAAATCATTGTTTGGCGGTAGTTGAACAAAATATTATGTGCGACTATTGGTCAAAAGAGAATATTCCACTCGCGTGTTACCGCACTCGCTACTCTCATGCGGCAAACATCACGCTCGAGGATTCTTCTCTTTCTTCCACTAGTCGCACAATATACTATTCTTTTCATAAACAGAACTGTTTCATCCGCTTTGCACTGCGTTTTCTGTGTTTACCAACGCCCGCAAGTTGACCAAAGTTAGCCGTAGGAAAGATCAATTCCACTGTCTCAATGGCATACGGTGGTTCAGTATGATGTGGGTCATTTCAGGTCATCAATTTATGATCAACGCATTTTACCCCAACGTTAATGGAAACTTTTTGATTCCCGTAAGTTCTTTTTTGTAAAAGTAGTCTGTATCGATTCACAATATTAAATACTTAACAGTTTTCTGAGAAAACATTTATTAAACAATTACAAAATCCGTTGTTAAGGCAACTGGCGCACAAGTCTCTGAATACATGAATGCTCTGAAATTACACATTCAGTGTGTAGTGGAATGTAGTTGTTCTCGCAATTGCATTCCAATGTTCTTTGGGAATTAGCGCTCCCAGGACCCCGAGCTCGTACCAGTCGGTTTGTGTATGCCGGTTGGCAGGTTCGAATACACAAATGGATTATTAATTGTTGTCTTGAAGACGTTAATGACCCGAGTTGTCGACGCGTCTATAATCTACAATAATAATAATATAGAGTCGACTGCACTATTGTAATACAACTCCCAGTTTCTCACTTATCAGGTTCTATTCCGAAAACAGGTGAAAGTATTGACTGGATTTTGAATTTAATATTAGAAATACCTGAAAATATGGATTGGTACTAGTTCCAGATATTCCTGGAATTTGGCGGCTTAAAAAAAACTCGTTATTTTTTAGTGGATGGCCAAATTGAGTAGCCAGTTTACAATCGGCAGCACCGTATCAGTTGACAGCTTCTTTTTAATGAGTGGACTTCTACTTATGCACAGCTACATGAAGCAAGTGACTAAAAAAGGAAGTTTCAATGTACCGATGTTTTATTTACATAGATATCTCAGGTAATCAAAAATAACACAAGAATGGGAAACTTGCCATAATATGGCACATTCACTATGACTGACGTCGGGCAATAACTTTCGAAAGATAATACACTCTTCAGTAAGTAAATCCGTATCCGCAAACTAGTTGGGTCGATTTTATTAAAATTTTAGCAGCACATTTTTATTTTTACTAAAGGGTTAAATTTCAATTTTGAAACGATTTTGAGAGTTTTTTCGGTATTTTTGGGCCCAAAAACATTTTTAACCCCTAAAACCACCCTTAAAATGGTCCGTTTAGGCCCATTTTAAATAGGCTTCGTGTGTTGATGGAATCCAACATATGGACCACATTTCGTTAAAAAAATTGTTTCATATGTTGAATTCCATCAGCGCATGAAACCTATTTAACATGGGTCCAATCGGATCATTTTAAGGGTGGTTTTTAGGGGTTGAAAAACGTTTTTGGGCTCAAAAATAATAAAAAAACTCTCAAAATCATAGCAAAATTGAAATTTAATCCTTTAGTCGAGATTAGAATGTGCTGCTAAATTTTTAATAAAATCAGTCCGACAGGACGGGACTTGCAAATATTATGAAAACACTAGTTTGCGGATACGGGTTTGCTTACTGAAGGGTGTATTTATTTTGGTGCAAATGTTGGATTGATAATAATATTGCAATTTAGAAAAAAATATTATTTTAAAATTTAAGGGATGTATAATTAAGGGGTTAAATACTTTATTTCGTCCAAAAACAAACTTAAGTTCACATAATAAAGCCACAAGGCCTGTATTAGCAAACACACTATATTGTCGGCAGGATTTGGCACTGGGGCCTGAGTTTTTTTTACTCATATGCTATATTACAGAGCAGGCTGGGTAGTATCCGAGTACTTCGGTTTCCAGATGCAATATCCGGATACATCGTCGGTAGTTTTGCTGTTAAGTTGCCACTATTTCGCATTCGCAACCAAAATTGCAGTATAAATGTGTAAATACGTTCTGCATCCCTTTTCCTAGAAAAGTATTACCTACACATGTAAACTATTTAAAGATCAGTAGTCTACAAATCTGTGCATTTTCCAAAGTTAAATTAATTTGAATTTGGACAATTTACATATCAAATATGTATTAATTAATTAAATATAAAATAACCTAACAGAAAAGTATTCGTACCTAACTGGTATCCGAAAAAAATACCAAATACAGGAATTCGGTTACTTTTTTAGGTAAATAGTATAATATTTTGTATCCACACATAACAAATTGTATCCATATCCGATACTTGAATACCTACAATGTAGCTATCCGTATCCAATTCTGTTAAAGAGTAGTAATTTAAGAACAAAATGGCGCTTAATCACTCATTTTGATTTCAAATAAATGAACGCGACTGTATTTCATTTGTTCAGATTGACTCCAGCTCTAGCAGCCGCAATGGTGTTTCATATGACCCTAAACCGTTATATTGGATCAGGACCACTGTGGCCAGATACGGAGAACGGTCTATCGAAGAACTGTTACAAATACTGGTGGTCTACACTATTATACGTTCAAAACTATGTCAACCCAGTAAATAAGGTAAATTATCAGTAAAAAATAAATGTATAGATTTTTTTATAACAAAACTACATATAACAGAGGTAAAGCAAGAAATTTTGTTTTAAAAAAATTTACATTTTCAAGTGTATCGATCAAACTTGGTACTTATCGGTGGACATGCAACTGTTTTTGTTGGCGCCGATTGTACTGTATCCAATATGGCGATGGCCTCTTAAAGGACTTATTTTCCTCGGATTGTTGATAGCAACGTTCATTGCTGTACCGTTCGGAATTTCTTGGTCTTATGAATTGACAATTACGGGATTTAGCAAGTAAGTAACGAATATTTTTAACCCTAGCAGTTGGTGCAATAAAAACAATGTAATAATTATTTTTCAGTGAATATTACCAAATGTACTATTTTACAACACACGGGAGGGCTGCAACATTTCTGCTTGGGATTGGTTTAGGTTATTTGCTGTATAAAATGCAAAATCAAAAAGTAAAGTTTAACAAGGTAAGAGCACAAAAAGTTGTGTGACAAATTAATAATATTTATTTTATCGCCAATATTCAGATATCTCTAATTCAAAATAGATCATATCAATTCAATTCAAATTATTTTTTATAAATTAATAAGATTACTTATCGTCAAACCAAGGAATAGGAAATAATAAAAAAAACAAATAATTTTAATGCTCACACATGAAACATAATAATAGGATGATATTTTATGGACTCTTTACCTAAACAAAGTTAAATTATTCTTTTTAGAGTTTGGTCGCTTTGGCGTGGACTGCTAGCGCTGCTGTGATGCTAGCAGTTGTTCTTGGACCGTATTCATCATATCAACCTGGATATGTTTACAACAAATTTGAAAATGTATCTTATATCGCATTTGCACGCTCTGCTTGGTGCGTAGCACTTTCTTGGATTATCTTCTCATGCGTTCATGGATATGGAGGTCAGTTAATAATGATTTGCTTTCAAATATCATTTGTAGTATGCGCTACACGTAAATACTGAAGTCATGTCCCTCCTTCAAAAAAGCCACTAAAAAAAGAGGAAAATAATAAAATTTTGAGGTCGGCGTTCATTTAATTGCTAAAACTTTTTATACAGGTATCTACTGTCATTTTATTACATAGTGGCTTTTTTAAATAAGGTTCTACTTTTTTTAATTTTTAATTTTCAATTTTTTTTATTTTTTACTTTTTAGTTTGCACGTTACAGACTTCGCTGTGTCAAAACTAAAATTTACCTTAACGGTGTTACACTCCATTACTCACTTTTTATGCCTTAATAAATAAAAAAAGAATCATAAAAATCGATCGCGTACATACACACATACATACTAGGGAAAAACAGAACCTTCCATTTTTTTGAAGTCGGTTAAAAATACTTGTGTATTTCGTATTTTCCTTTTTTGATTTAACACATAAAACGTAGGTACTCAAACGTCTCAAACCGCCAATTGCCAAACGTCAAGCATTTGTTAAAAATTATGCTATCAAAGGACGTCGACTGTTTAATAGCTTCGCCAGCGCTGCATTTCTAGTTACAGCTGCGTTAATTTTTTCATTTCTATAAATTCCAACTCATTGCGGATTAATTTATTTTTATGCAAGTAAAACAGTGCACTTGACTTGACTAAATAAGTGAGAGGCGAGGCGAGGCAGTTGGAACGCACAATTATTTGCCGTTCATATTTGATCAAATTTTTTCTTTGAAGTACCGATTTTCTTCGGATGGCATTCGAATTGCCTCTGACTGTGCGTCGCACAACCGAATGCAGTTTACCGCGCCTTTGTGACACGTCCACATACGTATGATCATTCAGCCTCATCTTGCCTCGTTCGCGCTCAGATGAATACGCGCCAGTACATGTTACGCGCGTGCGCGTGGCAGGATCTTATGACGTCACAGGTGTTCAAATTTCTTCTACAGAGCTGCTGATTGCTGCTTTTACATATGTAAATAAAATCGAAATTTATTAAGATTTAAAATGCACGCTCATGTAATTCGCAGTGGGAAGCTTCAAGGTACCTAAATACAAGTGACCAACATGATCAGTGAATTTAGTCGGTGACATTGTGTGAATTTATTTTTATTCTAATAATAATTTATTATTGGTTTAGGTCCGGTGAATTGGTTGTTATCAGCACCCGTATTCCAAGTACTTGGTCGACTGACATACAGCATGTACCTCTTGCATCAATCGATGATAATGTATCGAGCCGGTACAATGCGAGCTGTACCTCACTTTACGGATCTTAACACAGTAAGTATTTCAATATTGAATTTGCATGATTTTTTCGGTTCTTCAGTAGACGTTTATATACTAAAGTGTATTATTATCTATTAGAAAAAATCAAATACTGACGAAAGAAGTTTTTTTATATTTGATTTAATTTTTACACCACTACTGATATTCTTTTCATATAAAAAATAGATAACCAGTTCACTATTAAGATGTGGTTTTCGGAACTGGTACACATTTTTTTCTGGAACAGTACAGGTTGCGCCACTTAATTTCTACCTCCCCCTAAAAAAACACTTTTCCCCTTTGGATTTTTATGAGCTCTTCGAATTTTTCATTCCTATGCCAAAAGGGACTTATAATATATAACCAAAATCTCATGAGTGGAGGATTTTCTCTATTTTACCTGCACTTATCCTATGGATTTTCTCAATGTTTCATGGTGAAAACAGAACATTCCTTATTTTTCAGTTTTAACCTGAATGTCTAGATTTTTATCAAATATAAGTCACTTCAAAAATCATGCAAATTCATTATAATCCGACTGCGACGATTGTGTATGGATTTTAATTCAGATTGATTTTTAGATGTTTGTCTTTGGAGGCGATGTTCTATTTACATCTCTACTGGCAATTGTTTGGGTACTAACATTTGAAATGCCTATGGCGATCATAGATAGCCTTCTGATACGAAAAGGTAATTGCATTAAAACAGAATGATAAAGTTTAGAATCTGGAACCAAAGGTAAAAAGTATAGGAATTAGGCACAAAGTTGGCCTACTTCGTTATAGAACTTAATTCTAAGCGCTGTGGGATTTAGTGGGGATATAATATAAGTACCTAGTCAAGTGTCGACTCTTTCTAAGAACGAGGGTTTTGGACCGAGGGACTAGCTGTTGTCTGCGGCTTCCCACACTTAAATTTCGGTTTTCACAGAAATCTTATTTTGATCTATAGCCGGATAAAAAGTACCCTATACGGTTTTACTTTAAGTTTGGGTACCAGTTGATACAAACAGACCGGCAGATAAAAATTCTGGAAACGCGCTTTCTCGTGTAGGTATCATACAAAGTATCCAATAACTCCATAAAGTAAACGAAATTACAGTTTCCAGTACCTACCTATTATGTGTATTACTACTTAGTATTGATTAGGCGAAACTTATATACAGGGTGTTTGGGTAAAGGTATTCAGAAATTCAAAGGCATGTAATACTCATCAAAATAAGCCAAAAAGTTCATATAAATGTATGGCTTAAAACGCACATTTGTAAGGGGTAAATATGAATATGATCATAATATTATGTCAAATAATGAAATTATTGAGATAAATTTTGTGTGTAATGGGGGTTACAGTGCTTCCTCGACTTGTAGTGCTTAGAAAAATATTTGATGGGAATCAGTTCAGTTGTGTTTTAACTTTTGTCTAAAGTGCTTTTGGTTGTAGAAATAATTCTAGACGGGGCCAGATCAGAATAAAAACATAAATATAATGTATAAAAATATTTATAGAATCATCACCAGCAAAACGACAACTTACTGAACCGCCTAATAAAGTCGACATGTCCGCGAGCTTAGAAGAGGGACAAACATATTTTCAACCGGAGAAGTGATCAATCGTCCATTACCTACCATTGTAATAAAAAAGTATTCTTAGACCAAAATTTCCATATAGTTAGTAATAAGGTGACCAGAATTTTAAAGTTGCTCAGGAGGACACCACCTGGACACAAAAAAAAATACTTTTGCAGTCTATTTATTATCTAGATTCTAGACCTAATAATCTAAGAGTGAAACACACAGGAGTGGCGCCATCTAACAGTCCATAGCCGTATTCATATCTGTTGTATAATAATATGCCGTGACTACTCTACCGGTTGTGAGATTGTCTACCCATAGTACAGAACCACAAAAACATTTGTTGAAATCGTTAAAAAGTAGGACAAATGGGGTTGTTATGACGTTATCATTCAATAGGAGGACACTATCACTGAGGAGGGCAAATCTCACCAAAGGGCAAAGGAGGACTGTCCTCCTCAAAGGAGGACGTCTGGTCACCTTATTAGTAATGTAGTTTTTATTCATTAGTGAACCTTAATTAGTTTTTACACAATTCTTTGTTATTTTTGTAAAATTGTATGTTTTATTGTTATTACTTATTTATTTATTTTTACAATTTCAATATATTAATATATTTATTTTTAGTATATACGAAGTTCATTGATTATGTAGGTACCTTTCTTAAAACGTACAGGGTTAAGGGCATAATATGCAGAATTTTGTTGAGGGAGGAGGGGCAAGGTAGCTTACCTACCTACTTCTGAAGTTCTGACCAGCGCGGCGATTCAATGGACAGCAAAAAAAATCGCACTCGCATTATCATGAGCAAAATAACTTGGACAATCTTTTTCTGCTTTGAATGGTATTTTTTACCATTCCAACTCCATAAGGGGGGAATGGTACTAATTTAGTTCAAAATTCACTTTTCAAAAATTTACAATATTTTTTCATTTTGAGATCCCCTGAATCCAAAAAACATATTTTTGGAAAAAGTCCGTTCGTATGTGAGCATGATACAGGTAAAACATCTGAGTGAATCGAAAACAAATTTTGGTTAGATGTTTGACATGTAAATATGAAGAGCCCTATTGTTTTTGGGGAAAATCGACGCATGCGCAGAAAAGATATGCCCTATAACGTTGTTTTTTCTGTAATAATGGTAACCTTTTCATAATTATTATTTTTCCAAGAAAGTTTTGTAAAAAAATTTTTTTCTAAACGAAAAGCAAATATATAAATATTTAATACTAGCCGTTATTTATTATAATATTATGCCAAATGTCAGTATTTTTGAAGTTGGAATGGTCCCGCGTCCAATTGGCTGGAATTTTTTTTATCAATAATCACAATTTAAAATCTTAAAACAGTTTATTAAAAAAATCATATAATTACAGTACAAAACAATTTATGTACAGAGAGGAAATGAGCTACATAAAATAATCTAATTAATTCTTTTTAAAATGAGTAGAAAATAATTAGGCTAAAAATGTTTAAAATAATTATAGTCGAGACAATATTTGAATCTTATGAATGTCGAATAAACCACATATACCTAGTCTAGTCGAGAAGTGAGTTTCTTGAGAAAAATAAGTACATGTCTTAAAAAAATATGAGCAATAGCTTATTTTTCTCAAGAAACTAGCTTCTCGACTAGACTAATAATAAATACCTACATAAAACATTACAAGTGACTTTTTTCTAAAAATTCATCAAATATTTTCTGACAATTTAACATCTATTCATAAAAAACCAGTTTTCTATGATTCAAATGGACGGTCCTAAATATAAATAGAAATGTTGACACGATACAAGTATTTTTTTAATATGTACGATATATTTGTGGATAATAATAAAATAAAATAGCAGTCAAACAAATATGAGAGATTTTACATAGGTATCCAATAAATACAAACGAACATCATAAATAATAGTAGATTGTATATCTATTGGCGTATTGAGGTATAGGTATTACTGACGAGTCATGACAGTATGTTAAAACGTGCGCCAGCAAGTTTTAACAGTCACATGAGCCATAATATCATTGCGCACGAGATATATATGGTATTTTTTGCGCTACACCCAATAAAATTGCTGCTTTTATTTTCATTTTCAGTATTTTCAAAATTTTTAACATTTCATTTGTGTAGCAAACTTTACTTCTAATATTAGACGTAGCAGTTGCACGCACACTGTACAGTAGTAATATCATGGCACAAATAGAGCATAAATTACTATTGAATTTCTCTCCCACACACAGATCTGTAAAAAGTCACTTTACATACATATACATTATGATGTAAAGCAGATATTTTATAGGGGGACAAAAAATAACAGATAAAATAAATTGCACATAATAAATGAAACATTAATATCGGACACGTCAAATCTATAAAACAAACACATAAATTCTATTTTGAAAATTTAAAATGCACCCGAATACCTTTTCAATCACAGAAAGGTTTGACACCTATTTGGAGTATGCTGTTTTTTAAAGTAAAATTTGAGTATTATTCACAAGATTTTCTACAATAACGTGGCGTTTCTATTCATTTCTCTTAAAAATATTATTGGTTAAGGCACTTGGTTTCATTATTTTTCAGTTAGGCATCAGTTGTCTACTTTTGTTGCTTGATAAATTTATCAGGGATGTTACAAAGCTCCAATTCCAAACTACAGATAATCTGAAACTTTTTCACATCCGATTCCGTATCAGAAATAATTTATAACGGATGCTAAACGCCGATCCTTGCTTGCGATGACTCCCACCCGTTGCGCGTACTATTGTTTTTTGTACACTTTTTGAAAAAGTAATTTTATTTGGAAAAAATAAATGCGTAAAAAGTTAAAAAATATTATTTAGTTACAACTTTACCTATATAAAAACATAGTAAAAAAAAAAAAAGCAATCATAATTATTACATATTATGCCATTTTATATCCAATTTCAATTTAAAGAACTCCCATTCTGGCTTCGTGGCTTCGATATAAGACATTCATAACATCTCTAAAATGTATCATTAATATTTTAAAAATCTCAGATCATGTAACATTTTTAGACGTATTTATAATATATTATTATCGATTTTTAATTGAAATTTCTTGCCATTCGACTAATTTGGTAAACACACACCATAACACATCACGCACAATCATGTTTACGTCTTTTTCATACTACTGCTATTAGAATAATAATATAAATCATATAGGCATAACGTTACTGTGTCCATTTCCTTTCTGTGTTCATAAAAACGGTTTGGGTATATATAAATATATTTCGTACGCATATTAAAAAATAAAAAACAAACTAGTAAGTATATACATAATTACTATATACATAGTTAAGGACTACTTTTTTCTTTAATTATTTAAATAAAAAATATTTGTATCAATACTAAATACAATAGAAACCGGATCAACCAAGCCCGTTTTATCACAGTTCAAGATTAGGTACATCAAATTTATTAACTCAGCCTTCCCACGTAAGGCAAATTAGGCATATTACCTATGATAATCTAGTATTGACAAAAATGATTCATTTATAATTATATAATATAAAAAAGATAAAAGTATCCTTGTCCAAAATATTGATTTCAATAATTGAAAATCAATAATAATTTATTTCTACCCACGATATTGTAGAAATCAGTCTTAATTAATAGGAAAAATAATTTAAGAAATATAAGTATAACGAAATTTTAACCACTGGATTATGCAAATTAATGTACAAAAAATTACCGGAATTTTAATTTAATATAAAAAACGTAATGATATTTCTAGTTGGTTTAATGTTGATAATAATTTTCTGAAAACACCTTGTTTGAAAATTTACGTAAGGAGAATTGTTGTGTTTACCATGTTCAATTTATAAGTTACAACTTAAGCAAAACAGTATCAATATTGTAGATTATAGACGCTCGACAACAGATGCCATAAGCGTCTTAGCCGTGATAATAAAGATAATTATACATCTTAGATCTATAATAATTACGGTTAGATTTCAAAGGTTTCAGTTCTTAAGTTCTCTCAAGAGATCGCAAAATTGTGTTTTTGTAAGTAATTTTAATGTAGTTCTTTCAGTGTACTTATTACAAAAAGTAGGGATTATGTGTTACTAGGGCGAAATTGACGATTGCGACCCGGGTGATTGCCGCCCTCGCTGTGCTCTGGCAAACAAACGTCACCCTCGTTCGCAATCGCCAATTTTCTGCTGTTGTAACGCAATGTACTATTATCGAATTAAACGCACTGTCGTATCTTGAGAGAACTTACCCTTGAAGTCTAGGACTCTAGTGGATCTATTTACAAACAGATGCCATAAAAATACAAATAAAGATAATAATAAATATATAATTATCAGTACAAAAATTTGTAAATACAAATATTGCACTGATTCGAAAAAACAAGATGTCTATAAAATTATTATGTATAATATAACCATTGAAAAAATGGCGATAAAGATTCCTGAGATTTCATAAATTTGGCAGAAGTGAAATTCTTAATTTTACTTTTTTATCACATTCTCATTTATTTAAGACGCTTTAGAAAATGTTACAAAATCTAAAAAATTTTGCTTTAAAAGTTATCGTTCTTCACTCCATACGAAATTAAATTTGTTATCTCCTAGCAGTAACATACTTAGTAGTTATAAATAATAATGATATTCGCAACTTTTTTCTTCGAAGGGCCATTAAAAAAATTATTCCATTTTCGCGCGCTGTAGGTTGAGATAACTGTATAGTTTCTTAATAAAAAATGGACATCACATTTAACTTAAAACATTAAAAATGTTTGAGTTTTTTAAGGCATTTTGTTTCTGACAACAATTTATTTTAAAAAATGTGATGGTTGAACTAGAATGTTTATTAAATTGAAGTTGGAGGGGATCGCACAAAATGCTTATGCCAGTTAGTGGACCTTTGATTTTTGTTCTATAGACTTCAGAGTATTATTAATAGTTTTATTACTACAGTTCAGATCCTTTTAAATTCACTTACAGAAAAAACTCCGAGTTTTAAAAACGAATTTTTATTAGCGACGCGACGTTCCGTAATCTATTGTTACTTCCTCAGACTCTACAAAGAAATATAACGTCGCTAGTAAAAATTCGTTTTTAAAACAGATTATTTGGTCTTCCTGTCCTCTGAGTTTTTTCTAGAATATTATTATTATAGTATTAAAATTGTGATAATTTTTTATAGACATCTTGCACAAAATCTCACTAATTAGTCTCCAGAGAGCATCTTTAAATAAATTGTTCAAATGAGCTTTTCCATTAAATTATACAAAACACAGAGATTTTAAAAATAGCCAGAAATAACTAGGTAGCAAAAACAAAACCGAATTTAAATACAATAGGATCATTGTAATCTAAAATCCATGCATAATAATATTTGCATAGTTTTTTTCCATATTTGTCACTCACGCGGCGCTTAATTAATTAAAAAATGTCATGAATTAATAGTAGATTGTATAATATCTAGTGTCGTAATGCGGTATATTATGCACAAGGTGACTATGTTAAAACGAGCGCAGCGAGTTTTACCAAGCACACGAGTGATAACAATTACGCGCGAGATATATGTGGCATTTTTTGTCATACTCCTTATAAAATAGCTGCTTTTCACTTCATTTTCAGTATTTTCAAAATTTTTGACAGTTTACTTCACACAAGGTATAGACAACTTCACTTGTTAAGGTATGTATATGTAGTCATCGTTAGTCTGTTTGCGCATTTAGTCATGTATAGTGTAGATGTGCTAAGCTGTGTCTTTCAAGACGTTCGGTAGCCGTGTGAATACAGGGTTCAAGCCATAGTTCGGAGAATATGAAATATCTGATTTTTTCTTTATCATTAAAAATAATAATCAAATCAAAATACAGAAGATCTGTATGGTAGTTACGGAAATATAATTAACCAAGAAATTGTTAGTCCTATCCGAAAATAAAACCACATATTAGTGAATAACACAATATATCAGACAACTTAATATTATGGCGATAATATTAAGTTGTCTGATATATTGTGTTATTCACTAATATGTGATTTTATTTACGGATAGGACTAACAATTTCTTGGTTAAAAATAATAAATTGAGTAACATTGAATTACTATTGAATTTTACTTTCCCACACTAGTGTGGGAAAGACACGTTCCCACACATCTGCCTGTTAAGTGATCCATTACAGGCCGGTATACATGCATGTAAAGCAGCTATTTATAAAATAAGTCGCACATAGCGCATGCGCAGATCAAAAGTAAAGTGCTTTCGTCCCTTAGGAAATTCTTTTCGGGTCGTAAACGAGAGTGGCGTTATGCTACATGGTAATTGTAAACTACATCTAACAGTTTGCCTCCTACAAAATCCAATTATGGTGTTTTTGTTTTCAATATTGTACTTTCAATGCGCTTATTACAAAAAGTAGCGTGTTTTACTCGAGCAGAAAGTTGGCGTTTGCCACACAAACAAAACAAGAATGGTAATCACATGAGTCGCAAACGCCAACTTTTTGCCCTAGTGACACAATGTGTTATAATTAATATTATACATACTAGTAAAATCCCAAGATTTTCTGATTCGATTATTTTATTTATTAACAATTTATTTTAAATTTAATTTAATGAATAAGCTCATATTATTTAAAAAAAGAGCATCTATATAATCTTACAAAGCGAATATCGCGTTATTTTATCATACATCATTTCTACTACAGTCGTACTTCGATAACTCGAACAAAATTGGTTGGCAATAGCGTCAAGAGTGAAAATTAATATTATTTGATAACTCGAAGTCTTGAAAACTAGAATTTTTTTAGTGGCAAGTCATGGTTCGAGTTATTGAAGTTCGACTGTATTTCTATCGAATTTATTTGCACTGGCAAAATAAATTGAAATTATAGTGTATTATGTGTATAAAAGTATACTTTTTTTGTATTTTACAATATTAAGTTGTTTTATAAACTATACAATAGAAAATAGCAAAAAAAAAAAAAATTTCATTTTACAAACTTCGGTAACAGATTTAAATTTCAATAATGGAAAACAGTAATTTAATAATATTTAAAACTGTAACAATTACTGCGTTCTATACGTATCTTGAGCGATTACCTGCACATTTAAATTCACCATAAGTCTGGTATTACGTTCAGTCCCTTGATTTTGATTGTCTGATTCACTACTATAATTATTTTCTATACCGGGGTTGTTATTACTAAAGGAGTTGTTATTATTAATAGAGTTGTTATTTGAAATGAGCGTATTCGTATTGCTTTGTAAAATATTTTCAAACGATGTGGGACCTATCGCAGCCCCATTTTCCGTATTGCTAAAAGATAAAATATATAATTAATTCAATTTTTTTAAAAGTTAACACTACACTGGGTCCACGAGTTTTCTCAAGAAATTTGATATTTTTATCATAAATCTAATTCTAATCCTAATATTACAAAATATGCGACAGTGAGTTTGTTTGTTCCGCTTTCACGTCTCAACTACTCAACCATTCTCTGTATAATTTTGCACACGGGTAGCTTCCGCAATGGAGATGAACATAGACTATAATAACTAGCCGGCCCGGGTGAAAATCGGAGGTAATCTAGAAGACCGATTTCTCTGTAACTACTGAACGGGTTTTGTTCCGGTTTTCACGATTAGATTGATTCACTAGAAAGGCTTAGATGTATAATTGAAACTGGCCGACCCGGCTTCGCCCGGGTGAAAATCAAGGGTAATGAAGACCGGTCTCAAAAAATTTTTCACTGTTCAATAGGTGATACTTTGCTTTAGGACATAGGCTATAATAACTGGCCAGCCTGACTTCTCCCAGGGGAAAATCGGAGGTAATCTCAGAAATTTCGAGCCGATTTCAAATATTTTTTTAAGACATAGGCAATAATAACTGGAGCAATTGAGCGAAGCGAGTGAGTAATGTATTAATAAATCATAAAATCTATACAGATTTCTCAAAAAGTGTAATATGCCGATATGGATGTTTGATTTATGTAAAAAAAAATATCAAATTTAGAAAACTTATTAACACGGACCCTTCAAACTCTTTAAGATTATGAACTATTAATTTAAAGTTGCTTACCCTGGTTCCCAAGTACTCAATTCAGTACTATCTTCACTAATATCTAGAGCACCTATAGGTTGAGCGTTTGCATTGTCACCAGCCATGTCTGGCTGATCATCATTTTGTTCATCCTCATTTACTTCATACCTAAAAATATGTAATATATTATAATCAATCATAAAGAAGAGTTAAAAAGTCAACAATTTTTTTTCCAAATTGAGTAGCTCAATCCAGACTTCCTTAAGTGCGCGACTAAGGGATTGTAGGGAAACTAAACGCTGACTTATGGCGCGTTCCCTCTCTAGTCTAGGCTCCATTCTAATTTCAAATCTATCATTCACACACAAGTGAGTGATCATGGCGCATATAAGTAGCGAATTGTGACAGCCGAAAGGAGCAAGTCTGAAAGAGGAAGCGCTGAATTATCACGCATCGACTTATTATTTCTTTGGTTAGGTAACAGAAAATGACATATTTTGAAAAGCATTTTTTTTCCGAACAGGTACTTTTGCTCTGATTTTAAATTCATAAAAATATATGCTCTCATGAGTGAACTAATACTCGTAACTGAATTATGAATTTGTATAAATTAAGTGTACTTACGGAGATCTTCGAATGTAACACGGGTATCGACATACTCCAGCTTTAATATGTTCATCTGAAATTAAACATAATAATGATTTTTGAATTTTTTTAAAATCATTAGTAATGGCTCATTTAGGCGAGGAGAGTTTCTCGCTCGTTTGGGGGCGAGAAATCATAGGTGATTAAAAATCGCATAATCGCATTGTGTAAACAACATAGAAGATTATCTCCTATAGAAGCGAGAATCACCCTCTGACTCTAACGCAAATTTCATCTATGTAAACAACATGGTTAAATTAAATGGCGAGAATCGTTGTCTCCAGCACACTATCAACTGGCGAGACGCGCTCACAAATCGGTAGACAATCGATTTGTATTATCCTCATATAACCTTATCGAAATGTCATACGAGAAGCTGTTTAGATAATACGAGAACTCGCTAGCTATACTCTCTATACCTATAACTCTTTTGAATGTAAACAAAACTGTCAGGTGATTCTTTCCTTCAGAGTCATAACATTCTCATATGCGAGCTTACGATTATCGCTCGCGTGTAAACGGTTGAAAGCGAATAACATATTATAGTCATTCTCGCATTCGATATTCGCATATCGCCCCAAAACGAGCAAGAAATTCTCCCTGTCTCAATGGACATATTTTAGTCTCGTCATTCGTTAGATTTGATATCTTATATGAAATAAGACAATAACTTACCTTCAATTCTTTTAGGTGGTCTATACATTTTAGGAGTTGGTTCACCAGACTCTGATTCTAGTGGAGCAGAGGGAGTTATTGGAAGCAAATTTTTCTTCTCTGCAGGTGCTATTGTACTATAAGCAGGAGGCGCTCGATTAGATTCAATATCTTGTCCATTTTGAGTTCGGTACCGACATTTAGGTATAACTCTAGCAATATCTGTAAGCAATTGTTTCTATTTACCTACATACTTTTTAAGATACAGTCATGTATAACCATTTAAAAAAAATTTCGCTGGGTTTCAGATATGAGAATTTCATAATTCTCCATAAAAACGGTTTTTAAACGGGTCAAACATTTTGCTGTGCATACAAAAAATTACTAGAAAACTTACCAGTGATTTTTCTCCGAAACACAAAACTGAGTACAACTGTTACTATTATTGACACAATTATAACAACTACAATGATCCACATAGAATGTCCGGCATTTTTAATATCTGAAACAATTTTTTTTAAATAATGACTCAATAATAATGTAGGTAACTTTAGAAGTTATCAAAACTTGTAACAGTCTTGTTTAAAAACTTCAATAAAGAAATGTTCAGTTATATTATAATTTCTTTGCCATACCCACTATAAAATAGCTACTTTTCATGCATGTAAAGTTACTTTTGACAGGCTAGTGTACGGGAATGTATCTTTTCCACACTAGTGCGGGAAAGCAAGTCATTCCAATAGTATGTTTATTCGCCTGATCCGTTCGAACATATTCCTGTGCGTATCCCGGCCTACTATAGAAATGAAGTTTGCGACTCAAATAAACTGTCAAAACATTTTGAAAATACTGAAAATGAAGTGAAAAGCAGCTATTTTACAGTGGGTATGGCAAAAATTACCATATACCTATACTTCGTACGTAATGATATGCCTCATGTGACTGTTAAAACTCGTTATCACTCGTTTTAACTTACTATCACTACTCGCCAGTAATATGCCTCATTACGCAACTGGATATACAATGTATTATTTCTAATTGCTACTACAAAATTGTTTAAAAAAAAATACCTGGTGGTGCAGATGTAGATGGTTCTGCAAACGAATTTCCTGAAACCACAACTGGAGGATTGATTTTTACATAGTCACAGTATTTATTTCGGCTGCCATCAGTGTGGATATCCCTTTCCATAGTTCTGAAATAAAAATCAGAAATATAAAATGTGCTTTCAGAATAAATTATCAACTATAAAACTACTCTAGTAACAGCTAACACATAGAAGTGTGCAGATCATTAAAAAGTATGGAGTTAAAGAGGATGAAAGATAGGAAATCCTTAAATGTTTGTTTCGTTTCTACATGAAATTCCATTATTATTTTATAACACTATGGCAAATCGGATTTATTTCGAATCGTATATTTTATCGAAATATTCTAGTCGATTGATAGTTTTTGTATTATTATTATAATTGCTGTTCAGAACTAGTATGTGGGATTTCAAAATTTTATGCTCTATTAATTTAAAAAACATGTACAAATCATTAAATTTATTAAGAAAACTTAAATGTGACAACAAAATTATCTAAACACGTCATATTCTAGTACGGAGTCATCTTGATAAATAAAATACATTTTCAAAAATATACTTTCCAAACAAATTTAAAATTTTTTTGGAAACTTTCATCTTGGTGATAAATTGAAATACTTCATAATATTAAGATCAGTGATTAAGACACACTAAATGAGCGGGAAATCTTACATCTTATGATGTTTCTTGCAATAAAAATGGGTTTGAAAATTCGCTCCATTCTGAGTCAAAATTTTAAAAACGGATTTCGAGGTGCATAAAATACATTTAGAAAGGGACTGGATAGAGAAAAGTTCGTCAAAACAAGTTTAGGCGTTTAGACTATGCGCGTGAGACAAGTTATCTTTCCAGTGATAGCATACGATTTTTGTGCCTACAATCAGTGTGCATTAAATTGCAATATAAAATATAAAGCCACATGAGAACTTGTTCACGAATCACGATCAGACAATTACGAGTTTCACTTTTGCGCCGTAATTCCTGGTATCTTTGGTGGGAGAGGTTCTATTAGAAACAATGTGTTTGAAAAGCCGTAGCGTCGCGGTGGCGTCGTTGTGTCCATGAATTATGGACATAACTACGTCACCACCGCGACGCTACGGCTTTTCAAACACATTGTTTCTAACAGAACCTCTCCCACCAAAGATACCAGGAATTGCGCCGTGAAACTCGTCGCGTTATGGATAACACGATTAAAACATCACATAAAGTAGCAAACAGTTAGTTTTTCTTGTTCTCAATTTAAAATCTATTTTTCTCAGCTTACAATGTGAAAGGCTATAAACGAAAAAAAACTACATGCAGCACACTAAACCGCTAAATCTCAGCGTGCGGTAGACGGTAGTGAACTCGTTGCACGTTTGCATCAGAAAAATACTTATTTTGATATATCTCGACACTTTCGTGATTCCCGTAACGTATAAAAAAATTCCTGATTTTTCCTGGTCCCACTAATATGTATATATTATGTACAGCTGACGCCGTAGTCCCCACACCTGCTTAATCACTTATGCGGGGTTACAGAAATTACCTTAGATTGTGATCATATAATTACAGTTTTTATACATACAGGAGCAGGCTAATGTCGTTGTGAAATTCTTGTCATGTAGAACATTAGATTATGCTCGCAGAAAACCTTAATGCGTGATCTTACATAGAAAAAGTTTCAAAATGCGTAGCAAAATTTGTAGAAAAACACATGTTAAATATATGTATACACAGTTTTAAGAAAATATCATTTGAATCGCACAATTTTATTTTTGAAAGTCTATAACGCTTTTTTTATGGAGCAATTATGCGTGGTCGCACAATCTAAGGTCATTGTCAAATTAGATTTTCTGACTATACTTTCTGCAACCCAGTATTAGAATTGAATGTCCGACGTCTTGATGAGATCATTTCCCGGGCATGCGTAGCGGGAACGGAGAACTGGAATATATGCCTAAGTGAATTGTCACATGGCGCCGAGAAATTATTTGGTGTCGATTATTTGTAAGTCATACAAGATGTCGGATGTTCTAATCAGTTCTAATGTTCTTTCCCCACTCTGGTACCAGCTATCCATAGATACATATCAGTGGGCTATCTTGATTAGGTATTATTATTAAATAGGTATACTGTACAGTGTTGAAAATTAACTGGGAAAAATTAACCTTTTCGCTTTTATTACTGTTGGTTTTCAGTGTTTTCACAAAGCATTGTTAAATATCTGAATTGACAACGGGCTCAAATAATAACCGCATTATGGCCAGATACAGTTCTGTAATTTGTATCTATTACACACAAATGTACCTATAAAAGCAGATTTACCCTTAGAAAAACACAATTTTATGCAAAAAAATTAATTTTCTGGTAAAACATTTTCACTTCAGTCTGGCCACTGCACAAACAATATCAAATTAAATATTATTTTCTGTATTATGATCATGAAAAAAAAATTCTACCCGTAAATTTTATTTTTGAGCAGCATAAAATTCTTATGCGAAACTTATATAATATTATTGCATTACGCTGGGTTTTCTACTGTAAACTTCTAAATGATTTTTGGCACATTTTTACAATAAAAAGTGGTGGAACCTTTGGTGTAAAGATACGAAATGTTATAATTACCACAAAACACCAAACCAAGTTGGCATCATCAGGAGATGATTAAAACTGTTTTAATCATCTCCTGATGATGCCAATTTGGTTGGCGAAACGTACGTCGAGAGTGTTTGTTATGGTTTGGTGTTTTGTAGTAATTATAACATTTGACACATTTTTAGTTCACAGAATTTTGTATATACGATACCTATTAAAGACATCTCAAATCGCCTTCTTAGCTCACTTAAAAAATGTTTGACAATGCTTTGAGAAATTTAATATTCACAAAATGAAATACTACAGAAATAGTGCCAGCCACAACCTTTCAAAAAAGCAACAGTGATTTTGAATTTTTTTGTGTAAAATAAAAAAATGTTATGTATGTACAGATATTTTTGTGATGCATGCAAGTACTTATAAAATTTGTAACCTACATTTCCACCTCGTCATCGGAAACTCAAATTTCCGCGATCAGTTTCGCTGCAATCATGTTACTTCAGAATACCGCCTTCCTTAATAATTTTAGAATTCAAAAAGCTGTAATGCTGAAATTTTTCGTAGTCATTTTTCAAATGTAACAAACAAGTATTTTGATTTATTTTGTCGACCCGTACCGTTTTAACCTTTAAATTGACAAAAAATAAAATTTAGTTCTGAAAGCCGGCCGACCTGAATAGCTTTAGTCATTTACAAATTTTGGTTCCAGATCGCTGACTAGAATCACCATTTGTTGGGCGTATATAGATTTTGCGTAAGTTTCACTTCTATATTGCGTTAATGACCTCAGTTGTCGAGTGTCTATAATCTTCACGTACTATACAGTTAATATTATTTTTGCCTTACGTACACACTTGAGAAAAAACGTCTCCAGCTCCCCGACTATATAGTGTGTAGTGTAAAACTAAACTACACGGTATTATAAGAAAACTATGTTTTGCTGTGCATTTACGTACTGCATAAGAAGTTACACTTCCTCCGAGTGCCGCGACAAATAAATTTTTTTGTACAATTTTTGAATACGAAACAAACGCAATTCATTCTTTTTCATACAGACGCTAATGACCCTTGTTGTCGAGCGTCTATAATTCACAGTTCATTAATCTTTTGCAGATTTTTATAATACTTATTGCTATTTATATTTTTGTCAATTTCAAAGTTACAACAATCAGCAGTCAGCACTGATCACAGCTTAATGAATACAACAAATAATTGAAAAAAGCAATTTTATTTTTTGTTAAATTTACTGCCTTTATCATTTATCTCAGAATAATTTATTTTTCAAATTAAAATTCATATTTTAACGTGGGGGCGCCTACGTTAAAATATGAATTTTTAACGAAACTACTCTATAATATTGATTTCTCAATTAAATTAATTCCAAATTGTTTGTCATTTTTCATAAATTCAACAGAATTTCAACTTGATAACTTCTTGCTATCGCATATGTCCCCCCCGCCCCATGTTAGTTTGATTACTTTAGTTTTCTTGGCATTTTTGGCGGGAGGGGCGTAGGTTAGCTCCCCCTCATGTTAAAAGAAATTTCAATAATATGTTTATTTTAGTTTTATTAGCATTTTTACTTTTAGTTCTATCAAGAAGTTTTTTCCGATAGAAAATTATGATTTGTTAACAATTTTTTAAATTAATAGTCTTAAAATAAAAAAAAAAATTAAGAAACCTCGGTGCCTAATGCCCTTATGAGATTACTAAAACCCCGTCAATGCTGAAAAGTTGAATACTTAGTACTTAATTCATATTAAGCAAAGACAAAAAAAAAATGGTTTGTAACATACCTAATTGTGTATTTGTTTGACAAAGATATTTGGAGCGTCGTTTGCTAAAATGATACTATTAAAAAAAAAACATAAAAAAAACAATGCCTTCGATTTAATCACAAATAGTATAGGTACTTACCCAGGGATGCAATCTCCACATTCTTCGGGTAATTTTGCACAACCATGGGGAGCCAATTTTCGGTTGTACCTTGTGCAATCAACACATTTGGTACAATTGAGCTCTTCGTAACAGAAACTATCATCTGGGCACTCCGTATCATACGTGCACGAAGCTTGGATGCAAGCAATCAAAGTCGATAAAATAATTAAGATATGCATTTTCTGTAAAAAAAATTTGACTTATCACACATTGGCAACTGATTAGTTTTACCAACTCCGCAAGTGGGGAATGGTACTAATTTAAGTCAAAAATAACTTTTAACCATTCCAACTCCACAAGTGGTTTTTATTATGACGTAACACTTTTCATAATGATTTATTATACTACTAGTTTTTGCAAGTTTTGTAAAAAAGCTTTTTTTCTAAACCACCTAGGTAGGTGGTAGGGAGCCGGTACCTTTACCCTATTTGGACATTTTTATTTGTGACCCTCTAGCGCAAGTTGTTCCTATACTGGAATTCTATATTATTATTATAATATTATGTTCACGTGAGGGGAAAAATTACTTAGGCAAATTATTAGGCTAGCAATTAGGTACGTACCTAAGTGTTAAAAAATGTTCCAATCACAAATGTATCTAGTTATTTTTCGGTGCTGGGATACATGATTTATTGTTGCGATAAGTAATAAATAGAAAAATTTTGGGGAGCCCTATATGCAAATAATGAAACTGAAACAAAAGTGCATCACAGTGCACAATATTCTATTAACTATGCACTGTGCATGCGTAAGTCAAGTGCTGAATACGATTATAGCTAAGAATAAAGTAACTGACAAAACGTATTTCCCCATTACGGAACGTTCTATGTTTGCAAATGTTGTACGAGTATCTATTCTACGCAGAGTAAATTCTTATACTTAAAAATACAAACACAGTAAAGGTATCTAGTTAACAAAACTAAAATATTTTTTTAGAGTACAAAATGTTCTATTTGTTTTCTGCAGAAACAACTTCTCTTTTATACCAATCGTATTTTCTTGATGTTTTCACATTTTAATAAAAATCTTCATTTGTTTTTAAGTAATTATTATATTATATTTTGTACACTGTGTGCATATATTTACATTTAATTATTTAATATTTCATGAAAGTATAGGACAATTTGACAAAACACGTCGAGAATCGGAATACAGGATGCAAGGATCAAATACAGGTCAAATGCTTTAGATACAGGACGTATGGCAGGCGGGAACCCTTTGGCGTAGCTAGAATGAGGCAGGGGGGCATGTCCCCCCAGAACGCCCGATGACCCCTAGAAAAGTGCGATCTAATGCACCTAATTAAAAAATTATAACACATCATGACGTATAACGTAGATTTAAACAAAAAATATCATATTATGCTTGTGAAATGTAAACTATTGTTTTATTATCTCGGTCGTGTTGACCGGCTGCCCCCCCCCCCCCCCCCCCCGAGAATAAAGATAGCTACGCCAATGCAGAAATTCTACCTTTACACAAATGATAATCGTGAACTCTAATACAGTGTCCCCGCGAAAATTTTCCACGCTCTATATTGGTTTGCCATTTGAGGTGGAATTTGAGAACTTTAGGGAGTTGAATAATCGATAGGGGTACACGCCAACACCACCTACATTTAGGCGGTGTTTAGGCGGTCATTTAGGCGGTGTTGTACACGCGCGAGGCACGACCTGTCATCTGACATAAGTGTTGAATAGTTGCGCCGCCCCAGGTACACACGACTTTATTTTAAGTAGCACCCTATTTTTTAACAGATGCAGGACCTCATTTTGATCATTTTTCATAACATGTACAGTCGGGGCTTAATAAAGTTTACACCTGTATCATCTACTTATTGGTTTGTTTAATTTTTGTATAGATTTTGTAATAGTAATTTAGATTTTGGTATATAGCCCCGTAAATGAAAGGAAAAAATCACCCAATGTCGCAACTAATTCCCATAGAGCTGGATTTTTCACAGATGGCAGAACACCTTTAGAGATGTATTTGTACAAAAGTCCCCGGTTATCCCCCCTGTGCTTCCCCGCCACCCTCTCTTGAATATTTGCAAATCACTTTTTGCTGAGCCTGTTTCGAAATAGCTCAGAAACGGTCGACTTAAGCGATTCTATCACTATATGAAATGTTTTAAAGAGGAATTACATTTCCTACAATTTCTGTTCCCACAACTTTTCTGTGGTACTAGACGGACATTTTTTTATTCGGTATAGAAAGTACTCGTAACGCATGTCAAAAAAAATGCAAGGCTATATGATGATTTTCAACTTTGACTGGCTTTATGAGCCTGTGTATTTTCAATTTAAAATTCGATGAAGTACACAATAAATAAAGCCATTGAAAAGGACGTTAGGGCTTGAGAATGCCGAGAGTGTAGCGGCGCTGTTGTTTACAGGCGTTGCTATGGTTCCTCTATTACAAGTCCCAGTCCCGAGTTCTAGCCCGAGAGCGGTAAAGTGTCAACGGATTTTCAATTTATTATTAAAAAAAAAAAATAATGAATTGAAAATATGAATTGGTGCTACGCCCAAATAACCTTAGCTGTTGGGGTCTTTAAAATATTAAAATACAATTGAAAAGGACGTTACGTTTTAACCAATAGTTCCAAGGTTCAAAAGCTCGTGATTTCAAGAAGCTGTCGCACGCTTACCTAAATTAGTATCACAGAAAAGTTTTGGGAACAAAAACTGTAGGAAATGTAATCCTCTTTAAAACATTATACATAGTGAAAGAATGGCTTAAGTCGACCGTTTCTGAGATATTTCGAAACAGGCTTAGCAAAAAGTGACTAGCAAATATTCAAGACGGGGTTGCGGGGGAAGTACAGGGGGGATAACCGGGGATTTTTGTTAAAATACATCTCTAAAGGGGTTCTACCATCTGTGAAAAATCCAATTCTATGGGAATTAGTTGCGACATAAAATCTTTATTGACCGGGCTAATAGTAATGTATTGATGTCGAGCGTCTATAATTCACAATAGTAATGTATCACTTACTAAGGTTACGTGACGTTACGCCATAAAAATTAATTTAAATATTATTACCAAAACACCTCAATTGTTTAATATACAATAAATACAACCCAAATTGCTCAATATTATTCAATTAAAACATAAACATATTTGATTATATTTGATACTAGTAAATTCCTTCCTCCAATCTTCAATAATATTCTTTTATTTTGTTGATTGTTTTAGTAATTTTGAGGAATCGAGGCATTTAAACTTTTTGTAAACTTACACTGAAAAACTCAAGTGTAAACTTTATTAAGTCCGCGACTGTATACATGGCTAATTTATATAACCATTCACGATTATTATTGTGAATGGTTTCTGAAATATCTGAGATGCGATTTTACAGAATTAAATTATTGTTTGCCGGTAAATCTTTCGAATAAGACTGAAAAAATACCAAAATAGTCAAATACACATCAGTTTTAGACTTTTAGTAGCAAAAAATACAAAAACAGCTTTAGGAATTTCCATACCTCATTTGCGATGTAAATTAATTTACATCGCAAATAAAATTATTAATGTAGATAATACATATTAAGATGGTTATTTCTCCAAATTTGACTTCAAACATTTCAGAAACCATTCACTTTAGATTGTGTTCTGGTCTTTATTATACGAAAAATGCTCAAAATAAGCCCCTTATTTTGGATCCGTCGACAAAAATGTAGGGATACTACTAACTTAAAATACAAAGTTGTGTGTGCGCAACAACGATTCGACACCTAGTATGATAGGTTATGTCCCCGTATTGATTATCCAACCCCCCAAATTTTCAAATTTTTAACTTAAAAGGCAAAACAATGAAATAAATGGGGAAAACTAATTCAATGATTCAGCAATATTTAGTTAGTCTATGTCCTTTAAATCGGCGGCCATTTTGACTATTGTACATTTGGTTAATCATTAATTTATTTAAGTACTGATGAGTTTATTTTCGAGTTACCTATATGCCTATTTAAATTAAAGTAATTCACAATCACCATTTATAATTTTTTAATGTTTGACTTTAGAGAAATAGAGTAATAATTAATTTTTGCTGCTGTTGGTGGGTATACCTATTAAATTATTACCTATACACTATACGTAGGTAGGTAATGTTTATAGATGTTAGATTATAGTATTATCTATTATTATATTATGAAAACAAAACAAAGTCTTGTAAGAGTAAAGTAGGGTAGGTAGTACTACTTATTTTATTACTTTATTGTAGCTACCTATCTACCATTTTATACAAAGGATAACAATAATCTCATGCCACCTACTCGAGTCAACAAAAGAATGTGAAAAAATGTACGTATGGGTACTTTCAACAGTTCAAAAGTTTTCATTTCTTTTCAAAACTGCTGTGTACTGCGCATGCTCTTTGAAAACAATAGTAACAACCTGTCTTTAGCTTTGTTGCGCAATATTTAATTCCGATTACATACTACACAGTAATAGTTTACTCTTATTTCGTGAATTTAATTTCACAAAATATCAGAACAAGTGTAAATTAATGCTTTTTTTTAATAATTAAAATAATAGATAGGTACTACTATAATATGATTGAGCGAACGAACGAATATCTAAATAAAATGTATAAAATATGAATTTTTGCGCAGTTCGTAGATACCGTTCATACTTCATGGTATTATTAATTTTATTATCGCATCGCAAATTATGCCCGAAACAATTCAGTGGCACTGACAATTATTTATTATTTTAAAAAACCAATGACCAACAGTTAACAGATAAAATAGACATTTAAAAAAATGCAATTGCAGTTTACTGCACCAACATTATTTTCTGTTTTTATCATTTGTTTACAAAAACAACCTTGAATTACAATAAAATCAGCTGATTACAACTCACCGTTTTCTAATTTCCTAATAAGTTGAGCAAATATTTAATACTTGGCAGTATCGTTATCAAATAAGAAGTCACAAATGCGCCCTTTTCAAACAAACCCACTGATAATACCAACCCAAACACCTGTTGACAACCGGCAAACGTCACTCAAAATCACACAACTGAACTGATCTTTCTATAACCACTATCTACGAACACACAAAACCAACTGCACTGTGTTCCTCAGTCGACAGATCTAAGCATGATTCATCGTGTCGCTGTGCAAGTCTCAACTTGTTCGTACAGCGGCGGCAGTTTGGGGGAGTCACACACCACACACTTGCCTTCCTACGGCACAAGTGCAAGACAGTCTGCTTCTATGTACATGCTATATTATGTATTTAGGGATATTACACACGTTCCGTTTTGTTTTATCCGAGAATTGCGTTCATTTGAATTGAGCGACACGGTCCAAGAATCTTTCTCGTGAGTATGCTTGCCAAGTTCCAACTGTCCCGGATTTTCCGGAACGTCCCGCTTCTGGTTTTTTTCCCGACCATCCCGCCCAAAATCCTTGCAGGACGCCATTTACTCCGGCAATCGGATCAAATGAATGTTTACATGATATATTAGCTATGTTCCAACCTGCTATAAATGAATCGTTTTGAAACGGTAAAAACTGTTTTTATGTTTAGAAAATTCTAAATAAATCCGCGCGTCTAGACGATACGCTAGTCAAAATCGCGTTTGTTTGCGATTTGATTTTTCTTTTTAAATACTCAAAAGAACAAAATATAGAAAATGTGTACTAAAACGAAAGTTCGCTTTTTATTTAATCAAAAAATAGTTTTTTCACACCGCCCTTTGTACTTGAGTTATTCGGAAACTATTGAAATTTTGCGAGATATGTTGTGAAGAAATTGTATGGAAAAAGAAGAAATTGTATGATTAGATTGTGCCGTGATTTTATCTCGCAAATCCCAGAATGATAGATCGACAAATTACCTATTTCATCGAAGATATAACAGGAATGATTTTTTGAGTTGACACGTTTACTCGTGAATGACACTAACTGACCGGTCGCCATTTTCTGTGGGAGGAGTTATACATAAGCACAAAATATTACGTCAATAATAATTATGTGGTCTAAATGATATCTTTATAAGCTGTGGTCTCCTATTTTGACGGTGTACGCAGCGTCTAGCGTCTACTGAATTCTGACGCAGCTATATGCGTCTGGAAGTCGCATGCAACGTCACAAGGTTTTTCTTGTCAGCTGAGCCTATGCGTTGCGTCTAGACATCCAAAGAGACCATTTCTATACATATAACATATAGGTAGCATTTTGACGCTGCGTAAGACGTGACACTTGACGCAACCGACAGCGTTTATTTGAGACCACCGCCTAAAATGCTATTCAGCAGAAAGATCGACTATGATAAATGTATCCGATTATTAATTATTATTATCTTTGTTGACCCTAACCCAGCGATGCGCAACTTTTTTCCTTAGAAGAGTCATTTAAGAAAATTATTTTATATTCGTGAACTGCGGCTTAAAGGTAGCATTTCGAAACTTGCGACCGCGGCAAGAGTCCTAATTTGCTATGCATAACATTTTTTTAATAAATCACATTTGTATTTTTACAAATTCATATGAAGTACGTTTAAAACTCAGAGATTCCCGTTTAATATTTAGTAAACTTATTAAAAAAGTTGTATTATATAACATAAAAAACCGAATGTTTGGACGGTCCTTTAGTTCTCGAATCTCTATACCTGTGCAACACAGGTGTGCGTTGTGAGTGTGACGCACAATTTCCTTGCAACTCGCAAATACAACAATAAACCAATTTTTATTCCTAAAATGCATACGAAATTTTCGATTAGGAATAGACATTGATATTTTCAAAATCAGTTATAGTTTTATAAATAATATCTGGGTGCCGAGCTTTGCTCGGATGAGTTCAATAAAAATAGTACTTGTATGCTGTGAGATATTATTTTCTCAGAATATTATTCCGAAACGAATTTATTTCTGAAACATAATTTAAAATAATTGTTTCTGTTAAATATTTTAACTACCTATGTGTATTTTTAAGCGTAAAAACTAAGTATCAACTTGAATCAAGCATTTTTTCCTGTAAATATTATTTAGGTCGCCATTTGCAAATCTACCGCCGTTATTGTTTTGATGACTGAAGAACTCGCAAAAACCGATTTTCATAGATTGAATATCTTGTAAAAATGTTCGAATCAGATGAAATTTTGCTCGCCCGTTGCCATTTTAACAATCCAATTTTAAGCATTGATACCAAATATCAACTTTATCGAAGTACTTTTTCTCTGTGATGTCCTTAACAACTGCCAGTAAATTTCAAATATTTTTTTTGCATAGGTACCTACTAAAAAACTCACAAAAATCGATTCTTTTAATAACAAACGTCAGACTATAACCTGCGCAAAACTTTTTTTGCATGTATCTTCACCATAGTTTTTAAAAATCGATGTGTTTTTACACAGACCCGCGGCGCCAGAAGTGCGGCCCTTCGGGCCGCCGTTTTGTTATTATTTACATATTGTGCAAGACACGTCTTATATTAGTGTTCAATTACAATTTTAACACTTGTGATATATTATATAAAATCTATGTAAAAATGGACTTCGAATCAATCTGACTTTAATTGAGCGAGTTATAATAAATAAAAAACACCTTTTTTTTAATTGCTCCCCTCTGGAACCAAAATTCCTACCTAGATCGATTTCTCGCCCCGAAAAATCCCCATTCTGTAAATTTTATCAGAATCGTTAGTCGTTTTTGAGAAAAAAAGGTCTAGGTAAGATTATACGTCATACTACATTTAACGTACTTACCTATACATATTTTATATAGGTAATATAAAAATAACATACCTATTTATTTAAATTTTATCTAAAACTACTTACATAATTATGTTTAGATTTTATTGTTGCTATTTTTTTACTTTTCAAATAATTACTGATTATTTTAATAAGTTAAAGATTGACTGTCAGATTTGACATAAATAATGAAAATAGTTTGTTTTTTCCAAAGCCTACTCACAATACGACACTGTTTTATGACGTTAAAAAAACTGTTTTTTAAAATTATAAAATCGATAAGAAAACGAATTTTTCCAGGGATGAGACCTAGCTAAATCGATTTTTTGCCCCCCGAAACCCATTTTCGGTAAATTTGATCAAAATCGTTAGAGCCGTTTTCGAGAAAATATTTATATAGATACATAGAAACATATATACAAGATTTACTCGTTTAATAATATAGGGAATAGGGATTCTAGTTACGCATATGTATCGTTAAAAATTATCAAAAATTAGCCAGTCCGTACGAGACGCATACATTAACTTTCGATTTTTTTAATTTAGAAATTAATAATAGTAGATTGTATATCTAGTGGCGTAATGAGGTATATTACTGACAAGTAGTGATCATAAGTTAAAACGAGCGCCAGCTTTGAGTTACGTAATTACTAACTATAGGCTTTGAAATGTAGTTTTGTCTGATTTTAATATATTATAGTGATTAAGGGTGAGATTTTTTATTTTTATGTTTTGAATAATTTTCATTTGTAGTTTTTTATATGTAACTAGCGGCCCGGTCCGGCTTCGCCCGGGTGCTATGAATTTATGAGTTTTTAATACATTACTCACTCGCTTCGCTCGTTCGCTTGAATATTAATACATTCCTCACTCGCTTCGCTCGTTCGCTCGAATATTGGTAATACATTTCTCACTCGTTACGCTCGTTCGCTCGAATTTTATTAATACACTATCCACTCGCTTCGCTCGTTCGCTCCCGAGTGGTATGAAATTATGATTTATTAATACATTACTCACTCGCTTCGCTTGTTCGCTCCCGGGTGCTACGTATATATGATTTATTAATAAATTACTCACTCGCTTCGCTCGTTCGCTCTCGGATGGTATGAATTTATGATTTAATATGTTACTCACTCGCTTCGCTTGCTCGCTCCAGTTATTATAGCTGTTCGTTAGTCTCGCTAAAACTCAAAAACGGCTTGATCGATTTTAATTTTTTTTAAACTACCCCTGTATTAGAGCGAACAAAACAAAAAAAAAATTCAAATCAGTCAAGCCGTTTTTGAGTTTTAGCAAGACTAACGAACAGCAATTGCTTTTTAGGCGCGATCTTAGCGAAGCTAGAAGCGCCTATATACACTCGCTTTGTCTGTGAATCTGTGAATCTGTGAATCTGTGAATCTGTGAATCTGTGAATCTGTCACGCTATTTTGTGTCACGCGTACAGCCCAAACGGATGAACCAATTTTCAAAAACTTTTTTTTGTTCGATTCCTCTCGGGGTCTATTTGATCCTAACGTCGCCCGATTTTTGAATTTTGGCCCCAGAGGGGAGCAAATTAGAAAAAACGGTGTTTTTTGCTTATAGTTTGCTCAATTTAAGTCAGATCGATTCGAAACCTGTCTTAAACGAAAGAGCAGAAAATTTTAGATAGATTTCATGTATAATATTGTGTCAAAACAGTTTTTTTATACAGATTTATATGATTATTAAACTAAATAAATGCGACTTTATCTAATAAATCGCGAACTTGTTTCGGTTGTCCTTGTCTGTTGCACAGTGTGATATGGATATTGGAAGATAGCGTATGCTCTATCTTATATTGCATTATTTTAATATAGTTATTCAATTTTTTGACTGCTGATGTTTGAATTTAAGTTTAAAAACCCTGGCCTACTGAGTTAAAATGACGTGTAACTAATTATCGACGTCGATCGGATGGCGAGACCTAGGGATCGGACCAAAATTTCTCGACGTTCATACCTTCCCGAACAATTTGACTTTCTCTGTCTGTATGTCTCTTTGTACGCTTATAACTCAAGAACCACTGATCCGATTTATATGATTTTTTTTTAAGTAAATAACTTCTTATGCGACTGCGAGTTTTAAAATATTCTGGCATCACGCAAAAGCAACCGAACTGATTCTCAAATAAAAACGTATGTTCTGGCATCACGCAAAAGTAAGTAGGTAGTAGATGCTTTGTTTTTTAAACGGTATGGTTTAATTTAGCTTGATCCCGTATATTTGTTACAAATCTTGCGACCGACTGAGTTGAAATTTTGCACACATGTGTAGCTACGGTGACAAAACAATATTATGGTAACTAACTGACCGGCCCGGTTCGTCCGGGCGTAAATCGTACTTTTGAACTTTCACCCACTTTCTATGATCCGATTGAGTTGAAATTTTGCACACATCTGTAGCTCCGGTGACAATACAATATTATGGTAACTAGCTGACCGGCCCGGTTTCGTCCGGGTGTAAATCGTACTTTTGAATTTTCACCCACTTCCCGTGATCCGATTGAGTTGAAATTTTGCACACATGTGTAGCTCCGGTGACAATACAATATTATGATAACTAGCTGACTGGCCCGGCTTTCATCCGGGTGCAAATCGTACTTTTGAATTTTCACCCACTTTCTATGATCCGATTGAGTTGAAATTTTGCACACATCTGTAGCTCCGGTGACAATACAATATTATGGTAACTAGCTGACCGGCCCGGCTTTCGTCCGGGTGTAAATCGTACTTTTGAATTTTCACCCACTTCCCGTGATCCGATTGAGTTGAAATTTTGCACACATGTGTAGCTCCGGTGACAATACAATATTATGATAACTAGCTGACCGGCCCGGCTTTCGTCCGGGTGCAAATCGTACTTTTGAATTTTCAGAGGCAAAAGGTCTTTCTCCGGTAACGTTTCAGTGGATCGGATAAATGTTATAAAATCAGACTAAGGAAATAAAGCACAAAAAAATAAAATGGCGTCAGATTTCAAAATGGCGGCCATATGTACTTTTTTGTAAAAATTATCCGATTCTTTTGAAAATTAATATTTGAGAGTTTTATAGGACACAAAAAATAAAATGACGTCAGATTTTTCAAAATGGCGGCCATATGAACTGTTTTGTAAAAATTATCCGATCCTTTTGAAAATTGATATTTGAGAGTTTCATAGGACACCAAAAAATAAAATGACGTCAGATTTTTCAAAATGGCGGCCACATGTACTCTGTTGTAAAAATCATCTGATCCTTTTGAAAATTGATATTTGAGAGTTTCATAGGACACAAAAAAAATAAAATGATGTCAGATTTTTCAAAATGGCGGCCATATGTACTTTTTTGTAAAAATTATCCGATCCTTTTGAAAATTGATATTTGAGAGTTTCATAGGACACAAAAAAATTAAATGGTGCCAGATTTCAAAATGGCGGCCATATGTACTTTTTTGTAAGAATTATCAGATCCTTTTGAAAATTGATATTTGAGAGTTTCATAGGACACAAAAAAATAAAATGACGTCAGATTTCAAAATGGCTGCCATTATATATACTTTTTTGTAAAAATTATCCGATCCTTTTGAAAATTGATATTTGCGAGTTTTATAGGACACAAAAAAATAAAGTAACGTCAGATTTCAAAATGGCGGAAATATGTAGTACTCCTTTCTAAAAATTATACGATCCTTTTGAAAATTGATATTTGAGAGTTTCATAAGACACAAAAAAATAAAATGACGTCAGATTTCAAAATGGCGGCCGTATGTACATTTTTGTAAAAATTATCCGATCCTTTTGAAAATTGATATTTGAGGGTTTCATAGAACACAAAAAAATGAAATGACGTCAGATTTAAAAAAGACGGCCAAATGTAGTTTTTTGTAAAAATTATCCGATTGTTTTGAAAATCGGTATTTGAGAGTTTCAAAGGACACAAAAAAATAAAATGACATCAGATTTAAAAATGGCGGCCGTATGTACTCCTTTCTAAAAATTATACGATCCTTTTGAAAATTGATATTTGAGAGTTTCATAAGACACAAAAAAATAAAATGACGTCAGATTTCAAAATGGCGGCAATATGTACTTTTTGTGTAAAAATTATCTGATCTTTTTGAAAATAGATATTGACGAGTTTTATAGAACGCAAAAATATAAAATGACGTCATATTTTAAAATGGCGGCCATAGGTATATACTTCTTTGTAAAAATTATCCAATCCTTTTGAAAATTGATATTTGCGAGTTTTATAGGACACAAAAAAATAAAGTAACGTCAGATTTCAAAATGGCGGAAATATGTAGTACTCCTTTCTAAAAATTATACGATCCTTTTGAAAATTGATATTTGAGAGTTTCATAAGACACAAAAAAATAAAATGACGTCAGATTTCAAAATGGCGGCCGTATGTACATTTTTGTAAAAATTATCCGATCCTTTTGAAAATTGATATTTGAGGGTTTCATAGAACACAAAAAAATGAAATGACGTCAGATTTAAAAAAGACGGCCAAATGTAGTTTTTTGTAAAAATTATCCGATTGTTTTGAAAATCGGTATTTGAGAGTTTCAAAGGACACAAAAAAATAAAATGACATCAGATTTAAAAATGGCGGCCGTATGTACTCCTTTCTAAAAATTATACGATCCTTTTGAAAATTGATATTTGAGAGTTTCATAAGACACAAAAAAATAAAATGACGTCAGATTTCAAAATGGCGGCAATATGTACTTTTTGTGTAAAAATTATCTGATCTTTTTGAAAATAGATATTGACGAGTTTTATAGAACGCAAAAATATAAAATGACGTCATATTTTAAAATGGCGGCCATAGGTATATACTTCTTTGTAAAAATTATCCAGTCCTTTTGAAATTTGATATTTGAGAGTTTAATAAGACACAAAAAAATAAAATGGCGTCAGATTTCAAAATGGCAGTCAAATAATAACTTTTTAATTGTATTGTTTATATCTTTGATAAATTCGGTTTTATATACAATGCGTAAGAAACATAGCTTCTGTCGGGTATCTTACGACACCTCAAGACTTTTTTTTTTTAGCTGGTTCCGAGTTTCGCTTAATAGTCAACCGTTGCTATGGAAAATTGTTTAAAAAATTCACTGCACTATTTTTTCTATGTAATCCAATACATATTTACATTAGGTCTTATGGCCATAGCCTACTACAAAATTGATCTTCTTAGTGTTATTTTCCCTATGTTCGGTAAAACCGTTTACACACAATACCTACATGAATATCGCGCCTTGTAATTCTTGAATTACTTGTATGCTCCAAAATTTTTATTATATAGAAGACAATAATTGTCTCTTCCATTAATATAATATTAATGCATAAAAAGCTTTATATAAAAATGTGTACGGATAAAATGAATATTTGGTATCATTGAGTCTACAAAATACCTAGTAAATTTGTTAATTTGCGGTCATTTTTTACGAAATATCAATCATATTTCGTAAGCATAATAGTATGCAATATAGCAAAGTATATAGTATGCAATATAACAAAAATGTGCAAATTTTTTACGATAATTTTAATTGAATTCTTACTTAAATATAGTATATTGACGTAACTGGTAGTAATATACCTAGTATTTCAATAGTCACTGAGCTAAACCGTATATTATGTCAAAGTTCATTGCAACAATAGTGCTGATATTTTTTTACGGAAAAAGTAAATTTTTGTACATCTGGCTATTCTATAGCGATGAATAAAATATTATTGATATGGGAACGCCACTGGTCAAGGTTACAAATACTACGACCTGGGTGCTCCCCTTCTTGAGGCTGTTTTTGTTTTCAATAAATAAAAGTTGAATGGAAACATCGACGCGGTGGCGATGATCGTTATAACTCGGTCCAGCGCGGAATTCCGATGCGACCGCGGTGGTGGCGGTCGCACTATACCCGCCGTTTTGTTTGGAGTTTGGATGGCGTGAGAACCACGTGGTACCAGCCAACAGCCTAGCACCGGGATGATAGCCAATAGCTAATGTATTCGTGGTTCAATACCATATAAGGTGAATTCAGCAAAAAGTATTTTATCTCTTTCTTAATATTAACAATCACAATTCACACTGTTGTACTTGTATCCTAATTCCTAATTAAGCTTATTATTTTGTTATTAAAGAAAGTCAAATTAGGGTAGATTTACCTTTATGATCTACTTAAATACAAGAATAGTAAGTTATCGACGTTTTGTAACAATTTTCAAGGCCAATTTATTGTCAGAAGTAATAGTCAAAACCAACGAGGAAACAATAAGTCGAACAGAAAGATTCTGGAATGGTAATGCACAGAACTAAATATTTTTCCCCCAAAACAATAAAATTTAAAATAGCAATTGCTTATTTTCATCAATAATAATGAAATTATAATCCTATGTTTTTACATAATATAATATGCTGTTATTTTTACTTCCCACCTCTACTATGGTAGGGAAGTAATGGATTTAGTCCGAAAAAAATATTTCGAGATTTTAACAGATCTTCACGTTTTGAGACCCTAGCAATCGTTTAAGATCATTTTCTGACTGATGTCTGTATGTGTGTGTGTGTGTGTGTATGTGTGTGTGTATGTAGTCAATTTTTCGCCTTCGATATCTTAAGAACGGAACAACATACGGGCATGCCGATTGTTCTATTGTGTTTATCAGCCTTTAACTTAGATCTGATTAGATTTTGAGTCAAATCGGTTCAGTGGATCCTGAGATATTCAAAAAAACGTTCTCAATGTCACGTGTTAACATAGGTAAAAAAAAATATAAATGAATTCTAGATGTTATAATATGAAAAAAATGTAAATATGTTTTTTCTCTAAAATGTATAGTTTTCGAGAAAAAAAATATTTTACTAAAAAAAGAAAATTGTGCGTAAATCAAGGTAACCATGATTTTTAATATATCAAAGCTAGCCATCAGTAGATCACCAAACAAAAAAGAGGGCCATGCTTTTTTCAAAGAATAAAAATTAAATTGTGTTTTAAAGACCACCAACAGCTAAGGTTATTTGGGCCTAGTCAAAGAATAAAAAAAAAAAAACTGTTTATTTTTTGCAAATATTTACTAGGTGGGAAGTATAGGACTGGTCATCAGTCGAATTTTTTTTACTTTTGAGCGACTATAGGTCATAGGAGTGACTTATAAAGAAAGCCTTGTAATAGCGAAAAAAAAAATCGAATTTGATATTTCGACCGGATTTTGATGTTTCATGGATCTTATCGAAAAAAAAATGAGTCTTAATTCGTCGGTATGTGCTGAGGCCTGGGCAATGAAGTAGCATAGCTCACACAGTGTTGCCAGAAGACGGGTTATCATCCGGACATGACAGTCCGATTTTCCAATGTCTTGTTGGGAAAAGAAAATCAGCAGTGGCGTAACGCAAACTCTTAAGGCCTCCCCGCAAAATTAAGTTGGGTCTCTTATCACGATACATTTTGCAGTTTATACTTTATGTACTACGTTTGTAAAAGTAGTTAAATATAATATATCGACCTGGTTGGGCCCCTATGATGGCTGGGCCTCTCCGGCCCCGCCACGCGGGGTCTGCGGGAGTGTACGTTACGCCACTGAAAATCAGACTATGAATTGTATTAAAATTAACGAAACTATCGCTTCCGGGATTTACAATTTTCGTACGAATGCGTGATTATTATTTTCTCAATTATATTCTAAGGATTTATACGGGGATAGAAGTGATTAATTTTAAATGGTCATTTTTGCAACCACCGACATATTCGCTCCCCCCGGGCAATCGGGCAACCCCATGCTGACAGACGATTCAAAGGATTGGAAACAAGTTTTGAGGATATTCTTCAGATTTTTTTATTTCCCTTCTACTCCCCCAATAAGGGTAATGAATGAAAATTGAAAATATCGATTCTCTCGACTGAAATGATTTTGTTCATATTTCATAAATTGACGTCAATGATGATCCTGTAATATGTCACTATTCAATTGTCTCGGAAAATTCAGAAAGGGCTGTTGATCGATAAACGAAAATCCGTGGTCAAAGCAGTTGACCAAGAAAGTTAGTGCGGCGCGGTGGCGTGAAGCCGTACCTATACTACCATTTCTTTTTTTTTTATTTATTATACGATCATGAAAATTATTTTTTTTTTATGATTTGGATTTTAAATAATTATAAACAAAACTTTTTTATTTTATTAACCGACTTCAAAAAAGGAGGAGGTTCTCAATTTGATGCGTATTTTTTATATAATATGTACACCGAATTTTGTGAAATGTTGGTCGAGTTCTACTGGAATAAAATGTTATAAATTTAACCTTGAAACTGTTTACATTTTGCCCGACAGTTAGCACATTTCAAGGCCGACATAATATTATGTCGGCCATTTTGTAATTTTCAACAAAAATATGAACAAAATATACCTATTTTGTTTGTTTTAGAGTTTTAGATAATTATTGTATTCTTAAATGATCTGAATTAACCTTTTCTTAAAACTATGCCATTTATGAGGAGATAAAAAAATACTGAGGTGACATGACATCTATAAGTACTTCGTGAAATGAATAATGCTTGATTTTCCTTTGTTTCATGCGAATTGCGATGAAGACAAAACAGTTTAAGTATCATATCAGCTATAACTAACATTGGGTACTTATTTGTAATTATCAAGTTTTGAATTAAATGATTTTTTTTAAATGCTTATACATATAAAATATTATATTATTTATATATTGCAATGCGCCAATATATTATGTTACTTAGGTATATATTACAACGAAAAATTCGAGTTACATTTTTTTATAGAAAATAGCGACAATTTTTGAAATCTGATTAAAAGTGTAAGCATGCAAGAAACAAGCTGCAGAGTTCAGAAAATAATAAGATTATGCTTTAAACTATGCATAGAAAAAAATACTTTTAGCGAGGGGGGAGAATTAAATTTAGAAAAAAATACATATAAGTATATATACATGAAAATCTTGCAATTTTTTAATATGTATTTAGAATTTTTCAGGTACCTACCTACTACCTATATTTTTTGTGCTAATAGATTTCTTAAAATAAGTACCTAGTATATACTTAATCTCTGTGGTCTGTACATCGCATCGGGCTAAATAAGCGACCCCTAACTTAAAATATTCATAAAAAATATCAAAAACTTGGCGCGATAAACAATATCCTAAAATATTTACGAATGCTATTTAATCTTTTGTACCTACTTAGTTATAAAATTATTTATAAAACACAACCAAAGTATTAATAAATTAGTAATTAAATCATACTAAGAAAATTTAATCTAATTTCACTTTTCAGTAGGTACCAAAAGTGATTGTTCTATTAAATAAATATTTTTTTAAAACCTTACTAAATCGCCTTTTCACATAATATACTTAATGATTAGCAACTTATGTAAGTAATATTGACTTTTGTTTTAAAGTGATTTCCACTTAAAATAATTGTTCATGTTTTTAGAATTGTGTTTATTTGTAGTTTTTCTTAGGTGAGCAGTTAAAATATCATCATAGTGTTTATTATTATCAATTTTCTTGAAAACAAATAAGATTCGTAATTGTTGCACAATAATAATGGCGCCGGTTTAAAAGTGTACATCAGCACAAAAGCGAAAATATTGTAAAAAGTAGGTATAATATTTCTTTACTTATTCTGTTGCAAGAAATGTGCAATTTAATAGAATTGATTGTTCATAGTTTATTAATGTTGGAACATTTTATTTGGCGTCATTTGTCATTGTTTGCTTATATCGACAACAGGTGTCAAGCCGCAAAATATGTGCATCAACACAAATCATCGATGTATTTTAAGTAGCCTTTTTAATAATTTTTTTAAAACAGCGCGGTGTGTATAAAGCATTTGGGGAAACTGAAAGATTTCATTAAAATATTTAAAGCATGTTCATTTACTTTAACTATTACAATAAACAAATGTCACATGACACACTTACCACTTCGACTGCGTTGACTACTCTATGGCACAGAAAAGACTGATACCGATACGCGAAACTATTAGTCCGACATGAAAAGATCGCGAATGGGGAAAATTATTACATCAGCTTGATTATTATTGCGCACGCGCGACTAACAATACTGAGTCCAGCGATTTGTATGTGTTTGTGTGTTGAATGTACGCATAAGCCATAAATATAACTGATATTAACTTTACTTATAAATGTATGTAATACCTATGTATGTATGTGTTTCTCGAAGATTCGATAGATCCTACGATCCTATCAACTTTCTAGAATATTCTTCGCGAACTTACGGAGTATTAAGCCATTTGCAGATGAGTCCATTATAATAAAGGGGTATGTGGAGCATTGTCCAGAGTTGAATCTATTTTGGGGGAGTCCGGAGTAGCTAGAGAACTGCATTAAAATCTGTTCAGTTTTTTGGCCTAACCAACAATTAAAAACCCTTTCAAATGATCGAAAACAACCCCGCGACAAAATCTATACCTATAACATAAAAGGCAAATATTCAACCGATTTTCATGCGGTTTTCACGAATACCGAGATAAAATATCTGGGAAGATTTTAGAGGGCAGATAGCTTACTTGGTACCAGTCTCTAGACTAGACTGTCGTGGGTTCGAATCCCACCTGCGCTCATGGATATTCTGTGATGTTATTTAGTTTTAAGTTAGTTGTTATTTAATGTAATTTAAGACGCTAATGACCTAAGTTGTCGACGCGTCTATAATCTACAATAAATAAATTAAAAAAAAATTAGGTTTTAGACTATCGTAACAGAGGACCGTCATTTCCGGGAAACGCCGGGTAAATGCGGCTACTTATAAAGTTAAAAATTTTGGAGGATACAAGTAATTCAAGAATTACAAGGCGCGATATTCATGTAGGTACTGTGTGTAAACGGTTTTATCGAACATAGGGAAAATAACACTGAGAAGATTTATAATTTTGTAGTAGGCTATGAGCCATAAGACCTAATATAAATATGTATTGGATTACATAGAAAAACTAGTAGGTACAGTGAATTTTTTAAACAATTTTCCATAGCAACGGTTAACTATTAAGCGTTACTCGGAACCGGCTAAATAAAAAGTCATGATGTGTCGTAAGACACCCGACAGAAGCTATGCTTCTTACGAATTGTATATAAAACCGAATTTATCAAAGATATAAATAATACAATTAAAAAGTTATTATTTGATCGCCATTTTGAAATCTGACGCCATTTTAATTTTTTGTGTCTTATTAAATTCTCAAATATCAATTTTCAAAAGGATCGGATAATTTCTACAAAGAAATATATACCTATTATAAAGATCTTTTTTACTTGATTTAATGTTATCGTAGATACTTATATAAAATTAATAATAAATAAATAAAACACAGCAAAAATTGATTTAATCAAGATGAATCTAAAATAGGTCTGATCACAACGAAATTATAATTTTGAATTACTTGTTTGTTTCAAAAGCGTAGCTAACAGAAACTGCCAAACAAAACAATGTTGTGTCGACAATGTAGAGTATTATGTTGACTCAAAAAGACACAACATAATGACCGCCATTTTTAAATATGACATCATTTTACTTTTTTGCGTCCTATAAAACTCGCAAATATTAATTTTCAAAAAGATCGGATAATTTTTCAAAAAAGTTCATACGGGCGCCATTTTGAAATCTGAAGTAATTTTTTGTGTCCTGTAAAACTCTCAAATATCAATTTTCAAAAGGATCGGATAATTTTAGCAAAAAAGTACCTACATATGGCCGCCATTTTAAAATATGACGTCATTTTATTTTTTTTGTGTCCTATGAGACTCCAAATACCGATTTTCAAAAAGATCGGATCATTTTTGCAAAAAAGTAAATATGGCCGCCATTTTGAAATCTGACGTCATTTTATTTTTTTGTGTTCTATAAAATTCTCAAATATCAATTTTCAAAAGTATCGGATAATTTTTACAGAAAAGTGCATACGGCCGCCATTTTTAAATCTTACATCATTTTATTTTTTTGTCTCCTATGAAACTTTCAAATATCAATTTTCAAAAGGAACGGATAATTTTTACAAAAAAGTACATACGGCCGCCATTTTAAAATCTGACATCATTTTATTTTTTTGTGTCCTATGAAACTTTCAAATACCGATTTTCAAAAGGATCGGATAATTTTTACAAAAAAGTATATATGGCCGCCATTTTGAAATCTGACGTCATTTTATTTTTTTGTGACCTATGAAACTCTCAAATATCAATTTTCAAAAGAATCGGATAATTTTTACAAAAATGTACATACGGCCGCCATTTTGAAATCCGACGTCATTTTATTTTTTTGTGTCTTATGAAACTCTCAAATATCAATTTTCAAAAGGATCGGATAATTTTTACAAAGGAGTACTACATATTTCCGCCATTTTGAAATATGACGTCATTTTATTTTTTTGTGTCCTATAAAACTCGCATATATCAATTTACAAAGGGATCGGATAATTTTTACAAAAAAGTACATATTATGGCCGCCATTTTCAAATCTGACGCCATTTTATTTTTTGTGTCCTATAAAACTCTCAAATATCAATATTCAAAAGAATCGGATAATTTAAAAAAAAAGTGCATATGGCCGCCATTTTGAAATCTGACGTCATTTTATTTTTTTGTGTTATATGAAACTCTCAAATATCAATTTTCAAAAGGATCGGATAATTTTTACAGAAAAGTACATACGGCCGCCATTTTTAAATCTTACATCATTTTATTTTTTTGTGTCCTATGAAACTTTCAAATACCGAAAAGGATCGGATAATTTTTACAAAAAAGTATATATAGCCGCCACTTTGAAATCTGACGTCATTTTATTTTTTTGTGCAGCCTATGAAACTCTCAAATATCAATTTTCAAAATGATCGGATAATTTTTACAAAAAAATACATACGGCCGCCATTTTGAAATCTGACGTCATTTTATTTTTTTGTGTCCTATAAAACTTTCAAATACCGATTTTCATAAGGATCGGATAATTTTTACAAAAAAGTACATTTGGCCGCCATTTTTAAATCTGACGTCATTTTTTTTTTTTGTGTTCTATGAAACTCTCAAATATCAATTTTCAAAAGGATCGGATAATTTTTACAAAAATGTACATACGGCCGCCATTTTGAAATCTGACGTCATTTTATTTTTTTGTGTCTTATGAAACTCTCAAATATCAATTTTCAAAAGGATCGTATAATTTTTAGAAAGGAGTTCTACATATTTCCGCCATTTTGAAATCTGACGTCATTTTATTTTTTTGTGTCCTATAAAACTCGCAAATATGAATTTTCAAAAGGATCGGATAATTTTTACAAAAAAGTATATATAATGGCCGCTATTTTGAAATCTGACGTCATTTCATTTTTTTGTGTTCTATGAAACTCTCAAATATCAATTTTCAAAAGGATCTGATAATTCTTACAAAAAAGTACATATGGCCGCCATTTTGAAATCTGACACCATTTAATTTTTTTGTGTCCTATAAAACTCTCAAATATTAATTTTCAAAAGATTCGGATAATGTTTACGAAAAAGTACATATGGACGCCATTTTGAAATCTGACGCCATTTTATTTTTTTGTGTCCTATAAAACTCTCAAATATTAATTTTCAAAAGGATCGGATAATTTTTACAAAAGTGACGTTACACTACTTCGTGACGTGACTTTTCAATTGTTTAGTGTGCTTTATTTCCTTAGTCTGATTTTATTACATTTATCCGAAACGTTACCGGAGAAAGACCTTTTGCCTGTGAAAATTCAAAAGTACGATTTGCACCCGGACGAAAGCCGGGCCGGTCAGCTAGTTACCATAATAATGTATTGTCACCGGAGCTACACATGTGTGCAAAATTTCAACTCAATCGGATCACGGGAAGTGGGTGAAAATTTAAAAGTACGAATTACACTCGGACGAAAGCCGGGCCGGTCAGCTAGTTACCATAATATTGTATTGTCACCGGAGCTACACATGTGTGCAAAATTTCAACTCAATCGGATCACGGGAAGTGGGTGAAAATTCAAAAGTACGATTTACACCCGGACGAAAGCCGGGCCGGTCAGCTAGTTACCATAATATTGTATTGTCACCGGAGCTACACATGTGTGCAAAATTTCAACTCAATCGGATCACGGGAAGTGGGTGAAAATTCAAAAGTACGATTTACACCCGGACGAAAGCCGGGCCGGTCAGCTAGTTACCATAATATTGTATTGTCACCGGAGCTACACATGTGTGCAAAATTTCAACTCAATCGGATCACGGGAAGTGGGTGAAAATTCAAAAGTACGATTTACACCCGGACGAAAGCCGGGGTATGAACGTCGAGAAATTTTGGTCCGATCCGATCGACGTCAATAAATTAGTTACACGTCATTTTAACTCAGTAGGCCAGGGTTTTTAAACTTAAATTCAAACATCAGCAGTCAAAAAATTGAATAACTATATTTAAATAATGCAATATAAGACAGAGCATACGTTATCTTCCAATATCCATATCACACTGTGCAACAGACAAGGACAACCGAAACAAGTTCGCGATTTATTAGATAAAGTCGCATTTATTTCGTTTAATAATCATATAAATCTGTATAAAAAAACAGTTTTGACACAATATTATACATGAAATCTATCTAAAATTTTCTGCTCTTTCGTTTAAGACAGGTTTCGAATCGATCTGACTTAAATTGAGCAAACTATAAGCAAAAAACACCGTTTTTTCTAATTTGCTCCCCTCTGGGGCCAAAATTCAAAAATCGGGCGACGTTAGGATCAAATAGACCCCGAGAGGAATTGAACAAAAAAAAGTTTTTTAAAATCGGTTAACCCGTTTGGGCTGTACGACTGATACAAAAAATCCGTTACAGATTCACAGATTCACAGACGTACAGACAAAGCGAGTGTATATAGGCGCTTCTAGCTTCGCTAAGATCGCGCCTAAAAAATAGTATATATACAGAGTGCGGCAGAAATGGCAACTGGAGAGCTTCACCAAAGACTTCTTCACAGCCCGAAAGTCACCGTGTCACGTGCGTGGTGTCCAGTTTGGGCGTTTTGAGGCCCTATATAATGCTTACTTGAAGAGGGTGATGTTATTTCCGACTACTAGGTACTGTGATATGTTGCAGAACTTTCTCCAGCCCCAAGTGGAAGAATTTCAAGAAAATTATATACAGCACTTCTGGTTTCAGCAGGATGGGGCTACGTCCCACACTACTCGTCGCTACCGTGCCATTTTGCAACAAATGTTTCCGGGACATCTAATTTCGCTACAGGGCGATATTGAACGACTGGTTCGCTCCTCTGATCTAAGCCGCTGCTATTTTTTTGTAGGGCTACAAACATCGGTCTCAAACTCTCGAACCGGAACAGCTTAAGGAGGCCATAAGGGAAGAATTATTCCTGGAGATATGCTGGAAAGAGTGATACAACATTTCATGAAACACCTTGGAAATATATCGCCCATGACGGCTGCCATTAGAGGACATAATTTTTAAAACCTAAGCAAATGAAACCTTATAATGTACTTTTCAGAAATAAAAGTTTTTTTCGTATCTTCTACAGTTTTTTTTAATCGTTTAAATGTGGGACTCCATTCTGCCGCATCCTGTATGTGGATATTCTTGGGAGCTTATAACTATGAAAGAAAACTAATGACCCGATTTGAATATTTTTTTTCGCTGTTTTAAAGTCTACATCGGCTACATTCTACACTACGACAAAATGGGGATAGTGGAGCAAAAATAGCGACTTAGTAGTATATGTACTGTAGCGATATTCGACCGAATTTTCCCCCCAGGGGGACATTGGAATGTGGTTGCTATCGCAAATTGCATTCCAATGTTCTTTGGGAATTAGCGCTCCCAGGGACCCGAGCTCGTACTAGTCGGTTTATGTATGCCGGCTGGCGGATTATAATACACAAATAGATTATTTGTTGTGTTGAAGACGCTAATGACCTGCGTTGTCGACGCGTCTATAATCTACAATTATTAATTAATCGACCGATTTTTTTATTAGCAGCTATTAGTCTAGCATTAATTAATCGCTGTAACTTTTGTTTTGACAATGGTTATTTTAAAACGGAAATCACACTAGTCATGGATGGCACGTGCAACGCCGAGCTTAACATTTTTTTTTGTCTTTTTGGTTTGGGGGACTTAGCTGGAAGTACGACAGCCTCTTGGGTTTACGAGCTTAACAGCAGCTATAGTTACATATTACAATATTTGTTTTCTGAAGATACAGAAAAACTTATACGAAAAATTCAATAAAAGGTGTTTGAAAACACGTTTAAATTTTTATTCACCTCATTTAATGTCCAAGTTTCACATGCTACTTTTTGTATAAAAACGCGCGATTTAGAATACTGCCTAATTACCTACTAATGTTAAGATTTTTCAAAAACATTTAGTTTAGAACCGTTTTTTTTCACAATTTTGTAAATAAAACTACTGCAGTGTTATTTTAATTTATTAATGTTTTCACGTTCCAAATTTGGCCGACCCTGAAATTTTGCCGCCCTGGGCACTAGCCCCCAGTTCCCCTAGTGTAAATCCAGCGCTGAGCATTGCACTTGATTTTTGACGCGTCGAAAGGAGGAGAAAGAAACTCTCTAATGGCCAGTTTATATCGTGCATTTTAATCGCGAAGTCCAGTGGTTAGCGTCGCGGCCTCTAGATCGGACTGTCGTGGGTTCGAATCCCGCCTCCGCTCATGGATGTTTTGTGATGTCATTTAGTTTTAAGTGTGTTGTTATTTAATCTAATCAAGACGCTGATGACCTAAGTTG